>JAKSZT010053813.1:1672918-1719114 GCA_026826555.1 Tolypeutes matacus
TAGATAGATAGATAGATAGATAGATAGATAGATAGATAGATAGATAGACAGACAGACAGATAATAGATAGATGATGGCTTGATAGAAGATAGATGATGGATAGATAGAAGATAAATAGATGATAGATCATAGAAGAAGATAAATGATGGATTGATGGAAAATAGATTAGATAGATAGATGGATAGATAGATAGATAGATAATAGAAAATGGATAGAGAGATGATAGATTAGATAGATAGATAGATAGATAGATAGATAGATAGATAGATAGATGATAGATAGACAGACAGATAGACAGATAGAAAGAATGTGGCAAATGTGGCAAAATGTATACATTGGTTGATCTGGGTATGTGGAGGAAGGGTTGTTATATTGGACTTCTCTGTATGGGTTTTCCTTTTTCTTTCTTTCTTCTTTTTGCAACTGTCTTGTAACTTTGAAATCATTTCACCATTAGAAGTGTAAAGAAAAAAAAGACAACACACCAGATTTGGCCACAGGCGGTAGTGTTATCTCTAGAAGAAAGGGATTACATAGTTTTGCATCTCCATAGGGCCTTCAAGCTGAATACAGACTGACTGAGCTCCTGAAGAACTGCCAGGCTGCTGTACAAAGGGCAGAGATGCGAGAAGTGAGATTGACTGATACAGGGACCTGGTGACCCCAGCAGATGTGTGAGAGGCCAATGGAAGAATCACAGGATCTATCCGACCTTGTCCATGCTTTTCTCTGCAGAATATAAAGCATGACTGAAGTCAGTTTACAGTTGTCAAAAAGCAAAGCTGATGGCAGCTTTTTGTTTTCTTTTCTTTTCTTTCTTTTTTTTTTTTGCTTTTTTAAAAATCAATAACTTGCATGCCTCAGCTATTTACATTGATCTAGGCTTCTGATATGCCAATTCTGATGTAGTGTAGCCATTGAAGTTCATTGTGGAAGAAGCAGCAGTAGCTGCATGGATACCAAGTGTGGTACCAGCCATTTGGGGAATTCATTCCTTCTTTGAAAGAAGGGAGACATTGTGAAATGCTAAGAGGGTGGCAGGTAGATGAGGGCTTCAAAAGCTGGTGTGACAGTTTGAAGTTCTTTTATGAATCCCAAAAAGAAAAAGAATATGTTCTTGAACTAATCCATTCCTGTGCATGTGAGAACCTTTTGACTGGACTATGTCAGTAAGGTGTGACTCAGGTTAAGACTCCACACTCTTGCTGGGTCTTATAAAAATGGAGACACAGAGAGAGAGAGACCCAGAAAAAGGAAGCTGTCATTTTCCATCCTGCCATGTGAGAGAGGAATCGAGTATCACTAGCAGCCAAAGCTTAAGTAGGAAGCCCCTAAGAGGCTGGGCCCACAGAGCAGTTCAAGGCTGAGGAGACAAGTTCTGCCATATGCCTGATCACCACGTGGTAGAATGCCAGAATCAGCAGTAGAAGCCTTTGGTGAGAAAGCATCTCTGTTGGTGCCATGATTTGGACATTTCATGGCCTTGAACTGTAAATAAAGTTCACCCTAAATAAAATTCCCATTTTAAAAGCCAATCCATTTCTGGTACTTTGCATCAGGAGCCCAGTGGCAAACTAAGACAGCTGGCAAGAGAACTAACATTAGAACCTTCCCTTTGTAACAGAAAGTAGTAAAAATAACTAAACAGGCATGTGGAAGCTGGGCAGAGACAAGAGGGAAATGATTTTATTTTTAACATTCCATTAGTAGCCAATCAGAGATCATTTCCAAAATGAAATTTTTCTTGAAATTCCACCACCCCCCTTCAGCCATCAGAGAGCTATGTGAAAGATTTATCTTGATTTAGTTTACAAACGTAAATTTGACTTTGACAGAGAACACATCACAAATAAGTTTGGATCTCCTTGGTTACTGAGAAATGGTCTTCTCACACAGTTTGAAAGTCCTGTGGACAGTGAGATGAAGGAACTTTTTGTGATCTACACACTCTCATGGGGGATGAGTCAGGGCTCTGGCAGCAACTGAGAAGAGGTCAGGGTAACTTGATAATTTCTGAAGCTTCCATGCTTGCACGATGTTCCCGTGGCTGACTTCCGAGCATCAAGCAGAACCTGGACTTTATTTTATTGCTCAGTGTCCAAGTTCTTATGGATAAAGCAGTTAGAACTCTCCAGGATTCTTCAGTCTTCTCGGGATACTCAGCCTCTGTTCTTCCCTCCCTGATCCCCATCTTATGGATCACACACTTTGGGGTTATATGGGAACGGAGAGGAGGCTCACCCCACATCTTCCTGAGCTTCTGTGTCATCTTCCATGCTGATCCTAGCTGAGGCCTGGAACACAAGAAGCTCTTCCCTCCACAGGATGCTTCTCCCTCTTCAGCGGCTTCTGCAGTGAGGAATTGGGGATGGGGTGGCAGGAGCATGGAGAGAACCTTAAATGTGGAACGGGCCTTTCTTCCCATGACGGTCTTTTTGATGTGTTGACTTTGCTAGGCTAAGTTGTTCAAACACTAATCTAAGAATTGCTGTGAAGGTATTTTGATTATGTAACTAAAGTCCACAATAAATTGATTTTAAGTATGGGAGATTATCTGACATAATCCGGACTGGCATGATTCAATCTGTTAAAAGATCTTAAAAGCCGAGCTAAAGCTTCCTTGAAGAAGAAGAAATTCCACCTGTGGACAGTAGCTTCAGCCTATGCTCCAGAGTTCCAGCTTGCCCTATGGAGTTTGAACTTGCCCAGCCAGCCCCCATTGTTGCATAAGCCAATTCCCTAAAATAAAACTCTTAATAATTGGTTCCACTTCTCTGATTGGACCCTGACTGATACACCACCTTTCCTCACTTCTCTCCTTAGTACCACACATAGAAGTCTTTATTGAAAAGTCAGGAAAAATCTAGAGAATTATAGCATTAGAAAAGAAGAATATGTGCCCTTATGTTTACATAGTCCAAGGAAAAATGCAGTACTTAACCTTTCTTTCACAGCCCAGACATTCCCTTCTCCTCAGTATTTTTTTCTTCAAATATACTATTTGTCCCTCCACCCACCCTTGAGGAAACCAAACACACATACATACTCCCTAAAGACAATCATTAATTCTCAAGGTAATCTCAGAAATAAAGAAACACTATCCTGCCTGCCTCATAATTTACAAGGTCATCTCAGCCCCCAGAGGAGTAGGTATTAACACGCTTTTAGTGTTCTTTCCTTCCTTCATCCCCACCTGCTTCCACGGTCTTTTCAAATTGTATTCCCTCTCACCCCTAAGAAATAAAGTGAGCCATCTACCCATCATTGGCTATTTCCTTAGCCACCAAAAGGTCCTAGCTGGCATTTTTACATTATTACTTATAAAGATCCGGTTACATTTCAGAAATGGTGTCGTGCATTCACAGACCCTGTCTTGGTTGAAGGTTGAGAATAGGGGGTATTCCATCCCTTTATTTAACACATGCTGTACTGGAGACTTAATTCACAATCATGACATGTAATTTCAATTTCTTTATTCCCACACTAAAAAATGTAGTCACTTTGAGAGCAATTAACGGTCTCTCTACTCTTGCTGTTCCAAGGAAGTCTTAACTCCATGTTCCACCACAAGTCTTTCTCGCATAGCTCTAGGACTCACAAGAGGATGACTTATGCACTAAGCCCTTTATGCTTCCTCTTGAGATACACCAGGTTTCTCTCTTTCCCTGACAGAAGTCTACATGGCACCAACATAACCCTGGATTATTTGGATTCCTTGATATCCCAAATCCCCATCATTTCTGGGTAGATATGCAGAGAAGCCTCTTTGGCATTGTACAATTATACTTTGTCACATGCAGTGCTATCTTGTGACTCATAGTATAACATTAACAGGTGCAGAACAACCTTTTTGTTTTTGTTTTGTTTTCTGGTTTATTTGAGTTCATCCTCTCCCTAAGACTGATATATAAATCCAGGAAAGGAAAGGCCACAAATAAATCTGTGAAACTAATATGCCTTACTAGAATTGCCTCTCTTATCTTTTAATATGTCCAAGTAAGAGCCACCAAGAAAACTTTCTGCAGATAGCAGTTATAATCTACTAGACAAAAAACAAGAAGGACAAGGAAGGGGAAGAGGAGGAGAAGAAAGAAAAAGAGAAGTAAAGAGGAAGGCAGGAAGGAGACAGATAAAGAGAGAGAGAAAGAGAAAGAAAGAAAGAGAGAAAGAGAGAAAGAGAGAGAGAGAGAGAAAGAGAGAAAGAGAAAGAGAGAGAGAAAGAGAGAGAGAAAGAAAGAAAGAAAGAAAGAAAGAAAGAAAGAAAGAAAGAAAGAAAGAAAGAAAGAAAGAAAGAAAGAAAGAAAGAAAGAGAAAGAAAGAAAGGGAGGGAGGAAAGAGGGCAGGAGGAAGGGGGGGAGGGAGGGAGGGAGGAAGGAAACGTGAAGGTACTATAAAGTGGATGAAAACAGGAAAATTCGGAGCAAGGGTTGACACTTGGAAGAATGGAACTGCAATGAGAAAACTTCCTGTTTTAATAACGTTTAGCCTGAAGTGAGGTCAAAGTTAGTGCTGCACAGAACAGCTAAAATTCTGATAGACAACCACTGCATTTCTGCCCTGCAGAAACAGAGAACAAGGTTCAAAGTAACTAAAGCCACTAGAAAGGGACCCTGGAAAAGAAAGAACCAGAGAAAGTGAGTCACAGATCCGGTATATAAACTCTGACCATATATCTGTCCATGCTGAACTAAACATAGGCAAAGAAGACTGCAAGTGTCTCCATTAAGAAGAAAAGAACTAAACTGAGATCAGAACTGCTCCTCAAAAGACAGAGTTTGAAGTTTGAGACCAACCAAGTTGATTTTGATAAAACAGAAAGCCAACACTTATTGAAGAAATGTAACAGAATCTAATGTTCCCGTTACATTACATTCATAATGATCATTTATAATGAAATTACTTGACAGGTAAAGAAACTAGAAAATGTGACACATTCTCAAGAGAAAAAGTAAACATCCTGATATGACTATATGTTAAAATTAGACAATATGGATTTTAAGACAGCTCTAACTCTGTCCAATGAATAATAAACTCCTATTGAACAAAAAGTAAGAATTCTGGGAGCATATATGGCTCAAGCAATTGGGCACCTGACTCCCACATGGGAGGTCCTGGGTTCGATTTGCGGTGCTTCTGAAGGAAGGTGAGCAGACATGAGCAGACAGACAAGGGAGCCATCTTAGGGGGTTGGGGAGAGGAGGTAATAAAACTTAAAAAATATTATATATAATAAAGGGTAATCATATGTTTTTTAAAAAGATAGGAATTCTCAGAAGAGAAACTATAAAAAAAGATCCAAAAGATAATTACAAAACTCAAAAACATAATACCTAAAATAAAAAAAGGAAAAGATTTATCATCTTAACAGAGATGACAGAGGAAATAGTCAATGAATTTGGAAAGAGATTAGTAGAAATTATCCAATCTGTGGAAGAGAGGAAACGAATGTGGAAAGGTATGATAGCATTGATGAAATGGGAAAATTCCTTGAAAAACAAAACTTAGCAAAACTGTCATAAAATGAAACAGAAATTTAAATAGCCGTATGTATATTAAAGAAATTGAATTTGTTATCAAATATTTTCCACAAAAGAAACTTACGGCACAGATGGTTTGATTTGATAATTCTATCATATAGTTAAGAAAGAAATAAAATAAATCTTAACTGTTTCTTTCAGAAAGTAGATAAGGAAGGAAATTTTCCTAACTTGTTTTATGAGGTCAGCATAACCCTAGTATCAAAGCATGAAAGACAGACCAACATCCCCCATGAAAAAAAGACACAGATTTGCTTAAGAAAAAGTTAGCAAATTGAATTCAGCAATATATTAAAGTAGGATTTATTCCAGGATTCAAGGTTAAAATTATATTCAAAATTCAATTTTTTTTGTAATCCAACAGTTTAACAAAATAAAGGAGAAACCCCATGCTATAATTTCAGTAGATGCAGAAAAGGTATTTGACCCAGTTCAGCATAATAAAAACTCTTGGCAAACAGGAATAAAAGTGAATTTCCTCAGCATGATAAAGGGAATTTATGAAAAACCTACAGCTGATAGCAAATTTAACGAAGAACAACAGAATGCTTTCCACCTAAAATTAAGTAAGGATGTCTACTCTCAACATTTCTATCCAACAGAGATGTAGACAACAGAGAAGTAGACAACACAATTAGACACATAACCATAAAAATCCAAAAGGAAGACGGAAACTGTCTTTCATAGCCCACCAGAAGGAGAAAAGATAAACATGTGATATAATCATAGAATTGATACTACTCAGAATAAAAAGTGATAAACTACTGATATACATAACAGCTTAGATAAATCACAAAAACATTACACTGTGTGAAGAAGGAAAAAAAGCAACCCTTACATAAAACTACAAACTATATGCTTCAATTTATATAAAATTCTAGAACAGGAAAAAATGAATGTATGGTAGCCTCTAGGTGGTTGGGAAAGGAGATTGATAAGAAGGAACCCAAAAGATCTTTCTTGGGTGATGGCAATGTTCTATATTTTAATAGGGTTTGAATTACATAGATGAATGCATTGGTAAAGACTATGTGAGTTTACATGTTAGATTCAAAATTTTTTAAAAATTATAAATACTGAGCTTTAGTTATTGCCTGCAATTTATTTGGAAATGCATCAAAAATAATATGGGTTCATAGATGGATAGAGGGATGGAATGATATGTGAAAAACATGTAGAGTAGATGTTGATGGAATGTAAGCAGTGGGTATATGATGTTCAGTGTAAAATTATTTCCACTTTGCTATATGTGCAAAAAATTTTATATTTAAAGATTGGAAAATAAAAGAATTGTTTCTCTCTTCTGACAGCTGAAGTTTTCTTATTGAGACGAGCTTGCTTCCTTCTTCTTCTGTATTCATTCATTCAAAAATCTTTCAGCACCTACTGTGTGCCAGGCACCATGATAGATGTTGGGGATGAAAGAATAAACAAGACAGCCAAGATCCCTGCCTTTATGAAGTTTAAATTCTAGCAGAGCTGACAGACAATCACAAGAAGTTGAAATAACCTTAACACCAAATAACAAGGTTGTCCTTGTTTTAAAAAACAAGGTATGGTGTGTCTATATAAAGAATTATCCTTCAGGCATTCAATTTTATGTTTTATAAATGTTTCTACCGACATGGCAAAATTTCACAAATTCAGATTTTAAAATTAGTTACAAAGTATATTAGTCAGCCAAAGGGTGCTGACGCAAAATACCAGAAATCTGTTGGCTTTTATAAAGGGTATTTATTTGGGGTAGAAGTCCACAGTTACCAGGCCATAAAACATAAGTTACGTCCCTCACCAAAGTCTGTTGCCACGTGTTGGGGCAAAATGGCAGCTGACATGTGCAAGGGTTCAGGCTTCCTGGGTTCCTCTCTTCCCAGGGCTCTGTTTCTCTCTGGGTTCAGCTGCTGTGCTCTCTCCACAAGGCCAGCTGTAGACTATCAGTTGAATGGCTCTGTCTCTCTCCCCGGGGCTTCTGCAGTGTCTAAGGAGCCATCTCTAGTCCTCGTGTTCTTCTCCTGTGTGTTCACTTCCCTGGCTCCAGCTCAAAAACTCCAACTCTCTTCTTTGCCGTGTAGTTTTCTCGGTGAGTCCCTGCCCGTCAAGGGGGCAGGGACTCAATGTCCTACTGCTGTGGCCCAATCAAAGCCCTAATAATATTTTAATCACTCCAGGTACAGACCAGTTTTCAAACCTAATCCAAAATCTACTTTTGGAATTCATAAACAATGCCAAACTGCCACGCTCCACCCTCTGGATTCCAAAAAGATATTACAATATTCAAAAAACCCAACCTTAAAACAGTACAGTGCTAAATACAGAATCATATCACAATCAGTTTAAAGAAATAGTTTGTCTTGAGGCAAAGTTCCTTCTGGCTATAGACCTCTGAAACTTACAAAACCATTTATCTGCTTCCAATACACAAATGGACAGACAAAGGATAAACATTTTCATTATCATAAGGAGAAACTGGGAGGGAAACTTGAGTCATGGGTCGTCTACAGTTCAGTAAACCTGTAGTACATACTTCATTAGATGGCAAAGTTATGGAATTCATAAACAATGCCAAACTTCCACACAAAGCAAAAAGTTGGCAGATCTCCATTGATACAAGGGTAAAGCAGATTAGAAATACACAATGTATATATATTCCCTACCCACCATGGATATAATGTACCTTAATTATTCTGTGATTAGTTAACCATGATTGACAAAGTCAGATTTTCCTCTCCCCCAAAGCACTTTTTATAAACCTTCACAAGGCACTTGATGCAAGGAAGTTGAAATATCCTATTCAAGAAATACCAAACACACTTGATGCTGGAGGCCAGAGATAAAAGTCAATCTAGAATAAAGAGATGACAACATGAAATGCAATGGGAGGGATTTGGGTCACAGATAAGAGACAAAAACAAAGGTCAGGGTCAAGGATATAATTTGTGCCCTCTTAGAGCAGGTTGGAAATGAAGCAAGGGTGTCCCGTGTACATTTGCTGGCCAGGGAACTTGAAGTGCAGGGCTATGTGTTAGTATGACCTTAAGAACTCAGACTGAATCAGACACAGGAAACTTTTTCCAAAATTCCTTAGCCAGGATTCCACTCCCTCTTCTGGGCTTCTCACCAAACTACCACTGCTGCTCACAGTAACATGTAGAATCTTCTAGCTTGCAGGCATCACCCTTCCCATTTTCTCTTCTCCATTTTCTGCTTCTCCCATGATGTCTGGTTCCACCATTAATGGAGACTATATCTTTTCTCAGGACAAAGCTGGGTGAGCTCATTTGCAGTAGGCAAATGGGATAAGTATGCAAACCCTGAGCTTCCGTCATCATGTAAAAAATAAAAATAATGAAACATGCCCCTCTTATCTTCCTAGCCTTCTTTGAGAGTTAAATAAAATGATAGGGGTGCTTTCTAGGCTGTCCCATTCAAGGTAAGTTCCAACAAACTTATGGTCTAATATTCTATGTAAGGACAATGGTCCCGCATGAATACTCTTATAATGGCCTCCTAGTGGAAGAACATAAATCAGTAGAGGGAGTGCAGAGAATAGGACTGTTTTATTTCATATGATAAAATAGCCTGGGGACCCTAAGCACCTTGTGGGGACCTTTTCTCTCTACACCTCATTGTACGACATTTCTGACTCACAGAAAGCCCTCAGTGAATGTTTGTTGGCCTATTCCTGTCTAATGGATTCTCCCTCATAACTGCCCTTCCCTCTCTCTCTGTCTCTCTTTGCATCCATTCATTTGGCAAACATATAGGGAACACTGACTACATGGCAGACACAATGTTACATGCTGCCCAGAACTCGCCATCTAATGAGGGCATGAGATGGAGGGTAGACCAGTCAGCTGATGTATTGTGTTGTATGGTAGTCAAGGCATGTCAGAGACACATGCACAGGAGGTTCTAAAGGCAGAGGGGTTAAGCAGCTCAAGCCATTCCTCCTTCTTGACACCCTTCAAAGGTCTTTCTTTTCACATCGTCTCCATTCTAAAGGCTTTGCTCAAATGATTCTTAAGCCAAGAGGCCTTCTTTGATTGTGTTGTTTTATTTTCTTTTGAACCTTAGGCTTTTTTATTTATTTATTTATTTATTTATTTTTTTTTTTTTTTTTAACTGAGGGTGATTAGTATTTATAGGAGGGCTGAGGGATGGCCGAATGGAACTTACCATCTCTCACCTCCCTGCAACTGCAGAATTAAGTAGATCTTTTGTTAAATCACATTAAGCTCTCCCTGGGTCTCTTCTTTACCTTTTCTTTATAATCCACCTCACTTTGTAGGTTGTGGTGGTAGAGTAACCTGAAGGAAAGGGAGAATTGGGGCGCAAACCTCTCATTCATTACTCCACTCCTTATCCAACTTTGACAATTATACAAACTCTTGCATTTCTGGATTCCCACAATGCCCTGCACCCTCACTCTACAGGGAAGCTCCTCAAAGGGGCTGAGCCCATGCGTACCTTGGTCTGCAGACTTGGGGCTGCTAAACCACATAAACAGCTCTCTCTCCATTTCCACACAGAAAGCCAATGGCCTGGAAGCTTGCATTACTGGCTTTTTTTGTGTGTGTTTGGTTGTTTTTAGGAGATACTGGGGATTGAACTTGGAACCTCATATATGGGAAGTGGGTGCTTAACCACTGAGCTACACCCACTCCCCTTGGCTTACTGCTATCAAGGGCTCTTTATTATAAAGGATGAAGCAGCTTTCCCAGCACTTGGAACCACATGTCTCCTCTGATAAAACAAAAATATGATAAATGCTTTGCCCTGTAGAAATAGAGATATATGTATTTCTGCATCAGTTGATTTGTTTTTGTTAGTTTGATGGTCTTTTCCCCCACAAACCAGAATATTAGTTGCCAAGACAAAAGAGAAAAGTAGAAAAAGAGGGAGGGAGAGAAAGGGGTCAGAAATGGGAAAAAGGGAAGAATGGGGAGAAAAAAGTAAAAACAAAAAAGAAAGAGAGGAAGGCAGGAAGAGAGGAGAAAGGGGTGGTAAAGAAGGGAGAGAAAGAAAGGGAAGGGAAGGAAAAGGAAGGAAGGAGTAGGGGAGGGAGGAAGGGAGGGAGGGAGGGAAGGGAAGGAAGGAAGGAAGCAAGCTTGATTGCTCTTTATAGTCCCAGGGCCCTGAATCCACCTCTGGTCCTGGATTCTCACTGGCATCTCCAACATCTAAATAAATCATCTGCAGTCTGCCATGAATCTGATTTATTCCCACTTGGGAGATGAAAAGCTCTGGAGCGAAATTTGTAATTTGTTCACTGGTGTCCTTCTTTGTCACCTTCTTTCAACTTTCCCATATGTGAACCTAGTATCTGTGGGTTAATACATAATTCACAACTCTGTGCCAGCTATTACTCATGTTTTTTAATCCAAACTCAAGATTTGCCATTGTCTTAGTCTGCCAAAGGGGTGCTGATGCAAAGTACCAGAAATCCGTTGGCTTTTATAAAGGGTATTTATTTAGCATAAAAGCCTACAGTTACAAGGCCATAAAATGTCCAACTCAAGGCTGCTTTCTCACCAAAGTCAGTTGCCACATGTTGAAGCAAGATAGACGCTGATCTCTGGCTGGTCTCTGCCTTCCCCTCTGGGCTTCCTCTTCCTTTTGAGGCTCCATGGGCCCAGCCTTTAAGGCTTCATGCTTAAAAGAAGTCCTCTTACTCCTGGCATAAGGCTTGTTTCTTTCTGGGCCTCCTATATCAGTCTCAGCTCTCTTCCCAATGTCAGCTGTAAGGTATCAGGCAGAATGGTTTATCCTTCCCTGGGGTTTTAGCTGTTTGAGCCTTCTCCTTTCTGTCACATGGCAGGATCAAAACATGACAGAGTTCTCTCTCTTCTTGTATGTCTGTCTGTGTGAGTGTCCATTTATATCAGACCCAACAAGGGGCAGGGATTCAACCTGAGTCACGCCCACTGACACAGCCAAATAAAAAAAGACCTAACTCAATTTAAAAAAAATTTTTAAAGACATTTTAGATTACATAAATGATATATCGAAAATATAGGGGGATTCCAATATACACCACCCCTCCACCTCCCACACTTTCCCCCTTTAACAACATCTTTGATTAGTGTAGTACATCTGTTACAATTCATGAACATATAATTGAACCATTGCTGCTAACCATGGTCTATAGTTTACACTTTCAACCGCACATATTTTTAGGTTTTGACAAAATGTATAATGGCCTGTATCTGTCATTGCAAATCATTCAGAACAATTCCAGCATCCCAAAATGCCCCATGTTACATCTATTCTTCCCTCTCCCTCCCTTCAGATCCTCCGGTGACCACTGCCTTTATATCAATGTTGCAAATTCTTCCATTGCTAGAATAATAATAAGTCTACTTTAGTCCATAGTTGCATTACCCCCTTATGTTAGATTTTGGGATGGTGATGCCCACTCTGTTTCTGATTGGGGGGTGGGCTTAAATCCCCTGGGGCAGATGGATAAATCTGTCTTGCTTGCAGTTGTAGATACTCTCTGTTTTTTGGGATGGGCATTGTTCATCATCATCATTTTGTTACTTGTCCTGGGCGAGTCTGATGAACTGGAGAGTGCATGTTGCAACTCTGCTGGGATTCAGGGCTCAACAGGCATATGAACAGACTGAAGGTTTAAATCTCTTGTACATATATTTAATGATTATAATGTTAATTATAGGTTCAAATAAAAGGGGCAGATGAGCCATGTATAGGGAAATTATAAATGAGTCTAACTCTGTTACATTGGGGAAAATGTTTTCCAAGGTAAGGCCCACAGACAGGGTGCCTAATTCCTGAGATGGTCTGCCCTGCCTATAGTGTCTAGATGTCTCTAGAGCCCACAGGAGCACCCCTGCTTGAGGCACTGTTTACTGTGGCAGTCAATGAGATCCTCCTGAGACATGCATAAACATAACATCTGGAATGACCTCCTGACTCATTTGAAATCTCTTAGCCATAAAAATTCATTTGTGTTTAATATTTCCCTCTTTTGGTCAAGGTTTTTTCCCAAACACATCACTCGTTGGCACTTGGTAATAATCCCTCAGTGCCAGGTAGATTCATCCTTGGGTCTAACTTATCATAACAGGTAATCTAATCAAAGATACTTCAGCTGAATTTAATGCATTCAAAGGGTATCACGCCCAGGGGAACAGATTAGTTTACACATACAATCTTTCTCTTTTTGGGATTCATAAAATAATCTCAAACTGCCACAACCATCAAAAAAACTTTTGAGATGTGAAAATAAAATCCATTAACTTGTGCTGGTGTTAATCCAAACTGTATTTACTGGACAGTACAGCTTGCATTATTTTGCTTTGAGTTTGAAAACAAAGAATTTGTATTTTCCCAAATTAACCAAAGGAAATTCTCTGTAGTAAAGTGGCAGGAGGTTTACCTCTTGGTTCATTTTCCCAAGATGTTCAGGTAAGTCCCAAAGTGATAGCCTGAGATGAACATCCATCCACAGTGAACTTGATGAAGAAATTGCTGCTGCCTTTTTACCAGCACCTTTTTTTCGTTAGCTGAAACTCACAGTTTTAGAAAGATAACAGCACTTTTTTCTCCCCGTTAGCTGAAACCTACAGCTTTAAAAAGATAGCAGCTACACTCCCCCCCTTAAACTGAGACCCATAACTTTAAGAAAATAAAAGCTCCTGTTTTTCCTTTCAACTGAAGCCCTCTGTTTTAAAATATATATATGCTAGCTCACATTTCTGCTTCTGTAAACCCCACCTACCTGCTTGCTTAAAAAAATTAGCCTGTGTGATAAAAAATTTGCCCACGATTGAACCTTATATAAACTCATGACAGCCAAGGCTCAGGGCTCAAATTTTTTTGGAGACTTGACTCTCCTCTGGGCCCACACATAATAAAATTTTGTTCCTCCATCTCTCCAAGTGCTGCTTGGGTTTCTCATCGTCTAAGTTTCATCTGCCACAACAAACTAAATCAGTGTTCAGTGTTTTACATGGAAAAAAGTCCATAGAATGTGAGGAGTGGAGAAAATAAGGAATCAGAAGAGCTTAATCCTACCTAATAACTCTGGTCTCATCATGGATGTACCAGATCATACCTACTTATGACCTGACAACAGAAGGGAGCAAGTATGAGAGAGAGGGAGAAAACTTCAGGGAGGACTTTTTAATCAGTGAAGAGACTCAACACAAAACTAATTCATGAATATTCTGAACCCCACAGAGGCCTCTTGAAGTGCCAGGCACAGGACCGCTAATTCTGGGCCCACTGTGTGCCCACAGTCTCACCTTCCCCTCCTTGGCATTCCCTGGGAGCATGCATCCAGGCTTGCTGACTTCCTTGTCTCACATTTTGGGAAACCAACCCTGAAGGTAGACCAGAAGTACATATCTGCTCTGGCCTGCCACCAGGGAAGATTCAGTATTAAGATGATATGAATGGAGCAGGGAAGAGGGACAGAAGCTCTGAATCCACAGACTCCTGGTTCCTAATTGTGGCACTGTCACTTCTCAGTTGAGTGATCATAAGCAAATAGCCAAGCCCCCTTGCACCTCAGTTTTCTCATCTATAAACACAGAATTAATATGTTTTATTTTGAAAAGTAATTTTGTTAAGTGAGACAATGAATGTACAGTGCTGAAGACTTTTTGTTTTCCCTCTTCCTCTCTTTGCATTTTGCTGAGGTCAACGGAGATTAAAACACCTTGAAGAGTAGGTAATGTGGCTAACTAGGACAGCATATGGGAAAGTGCCTGGCACACCACAGGGGTTCGGTGTTGTTTTTCATCTTTGTTAGGCTGGTCCAGGAATGGAGGACCCAGAGCCAGTCACCAAGCTCTGCACTGTTCCCAGTTCTGAAGTCTGACACCTGCTCCCCAGCACACCTGCGGACGCACACACTCAGGTCCCCAGACCTGATGGGCCAGTGGGGTGCCTTTGTTCTGACTCCTGAACCCTGAGTGTGCCCAGCTCTCCAGATGGGGTACCCACCTTGGTTCCTGTTCAAAGTCCTGTTCCAGGAAGAGGTTTAGCTCCATTTACCCTCATTTAGCCTGGGCTTGCCAGCCCCTACCCATGGAGGTGTTCTGCTCTCCCACCCCAGAATGACAACTGGTCTTAGTTTATGAATGCAACACCATGCTTTGCCACCTACAAGGAAGAAGGTATAATTCATCTTTGTCTTGGTCAACAGAGCCAGTATAAAACCTCTATATCCATGTATCTTGGGCACAGCCTGTAAACAAGTATGAGAAGACAAGACCCAAGATGTTTGCCGTTTGCACCACTCTATGGGAAAGGGGCTCTCTAGGCTGTCTCTATATTTGCACTCTAACTGATTTCCTTGGAGGAAGGCCTCTTTTTAGCTCAGCATTGTTGCAACCTCACTGAGCAGATACTTTCCATGGATGGTGAAACTGGAGAAGTGGAGAAGCAGTCAAGGAAATATTGGAGCCAAACGAGGGCAGAGAGGCATGTGAAGGGATCCTGTGTGGACTTCAAACAGGGTGGTTTGGGAGTGAGAGAAATAGAACAAAGGTGGTCTTTTCTCAAACTGAATTCCCTGCTCCCCTTCTGCCTCACCCTCCCACATTCTTGCTCTAATCCTAATCGCAACAAGTTAAACCTCACATTCCTACACTCCCCACCTGTAGCTCATCTCCCTGAAACCCACATCAGTAAGGGTGACACTCCATGATTGGGCTAGTTTTCATGCTTAAGATTGTAAGCTTTTAGTCCCCAGCCAATGGGGAAATGGGTAAGGCAGGGAGGGAGGGAACTGGGACATTGCATCACAGTCAACATATATTCTTTGTTCTCACAATGAGTGCGCACACTTGCCTGCTTCCATTAACCTGGGCGTGTGCCCTTTCTCATGAGAAAGAAATAAATTACTGCTGTCTCTAATCCAATTCTCTGTGTTCAAAACTTATTTTGATTAAGTAGTGACCGTCCCACTCAGGAGGACAATCATTACAATGCTCCCAGAGCAAACAGAGAGATCAGAGGCCAAGCACTGCACCATTCTGGGAGGGGGCATCCCAGCAAACCTCCCCTCTGCATTCACAGGGATGGGGACATCGAGCAAATCACACATTGATCTTGGGAAGCCAAGGTATCATGATCCACCTGTGCTGGGATGAAAGTCATAGGAGTGTCTGGCTGTCCTTGCTCCCTCTCAGAACAGAGCATGGGAGGCTGACCTTACTTTGCACTGCCCCCTCATCTCACCCCATGGCAGCCACATGCCATCCAAAAGTAGAATGGCAGTCCCCTCTCTTTCAAAGTGGGCTGGCCTCAGACATTTGCTTGGCCAATAGAATGAGAAGGAAATGACATGTGGGGACTTCTGAGCTTAGGTCATAACAAGCCTTGCAGTTTCCACCTGGGTCCTTTGGGAGGTTTGTTCTGGGGACACTCTCTCTTGGAACCCAGGGGACACATTGTAGGAAGCCCCAGCCATGGGAGGAGGCCCTGCTTTGTTGTTCCAGTTGACAAGTCCAGCTGAGCACCAAGCCAACATCCAGCACCAACTGCCAGCCATATAAGCTGGCATCTGACAGCCAGCCCAATTGAGCCTTTCTCCAACTCCAACTCAGCACTATCTAGAGTCCCCAAGGAAGACTGCCTAGTTGAATCTAGTCGAACCACAGAACATAAGTGATAATAAGAAATTGTTGGTTTAAGCTACTTGGTTCGGGAATGGCTTGTTATGCAGCTGTAGGTAACCAAAACATAGGTCCCCAAGCCCCCAACTCCAGTGTCTTTTCTGGGGCTGGCTGGTCCAGAGAGAACACATTCCAACCCACCCAAGAGCTCTAGCTGCCACAATGGCAGCCTTTTCATTGCTGGCCTACTCAGAGAAAGGGAGCTTTATGTCTCTCTTGCAACTCTATTCTGTATTGGAAATTGCTCAGCAAGCTTTGCACTGCCCTTCAGTGTAAGCCCATGACATGTGCTTAAACTGAACAGGAGCAAATTTCCCCAGAGTAACCTGGGGTGATTGAAACAAACTTCCATGGAGTTCAAGCATTTTCTCTCTAGGCTTTTTTCTTTGGATAAGGCCCATGTGGAGAAGCAGGGGATGAGCTCCCAGCCTCCAGGACTGCTGGCAGATCAGCCAGTCCACTGCAGTCTCACTGTCTCCTCTCACTTGGCATTTAGACATATGGAACTCTGTAGGATTTTCTCATCAGCATTCAAGGATGATGAGTCAAATCCCGGAGACATCTCTGGAAATATTGGCAGCCAAGTAATACAGAGCCAATGGAATAAATGATCCCCAAGGTCTCATGGACGTGGCTGGCAGCAGAATTCAGAAAAAGCAGGAGCTGGGTGGTTGCTCAGAGCATGTAAGAAACACTAGCTTCTCCCGTTTGCACACAGCGACATCAGGCCCATGTGTGAAGAAGAGGTCTTGAAAGGTGATAATGTCCTCCCCACATAATTCCTGAGTAATACTTAAAGTTGAGGAATAATCAGAAATGATCACACATAAGACCTATGCCAAAACATTTTTAAGTAGGAAATTAACATAAGCAAAAGGCAGATGACAAACGTGTATCATAAGAAGTACTGTCTAAGAAAAGGAGGCAGAATTTAGACAAATAGTTCTCCATTGGCGTAAAGACATTACACACACACAAACTATGACATGAAGATAAACAGATATTTAGAGTTCAAAGGAATCTTCTCAAAGAAAAATTAGAAGACAAAAATAAAATTCAAAATGACAAAAATGGCACTGGAAGTAATGAACACACAAATAGTAAGCATGATTCAAAATACAGTCAGGGACAGTTGTGAACAGTATCAGATGGATGGTGTTGAACATTATCATATGGAAGATGTTATGGATGGAAATAAAAGGAAATTCAGCATTCTGACAACTAACATTCCCAAAGAAGGACAACATAAATGGAATAAAAACCCATTCAGAATTAGAAAAGAGTTAATGACCCAACTTGGCAGGTGTAATATATGTTTCCGTTACTACTCCCTTGCCAAACTGTACTAAAAGGTGAGTGGAAGAATAAAGCAGGGTTAAATCCCCAAGGAAATGAGAATAATAAAGAGACTGTGTTAGGTGAGAAATGTTAACAAAATTTGCAAGCTAGAAAGTAAATGGAGAAAGCTGAACCTCAAGTGCTGCAGAAAGGAAAAATAAGAAGGAAGCCAATAAGAAGGAAGCCAAGAGAATTCCAGAAAGTCTCGAGACCTAGATGTGCCAGGAATCATAGAAGTGGGGTAAGAGGTCGAAAACAGGACAATTGGTCAAAATTCTAGCTAAGGAACAGATAGACCTCATATTCTCATTCTCTACTCTGCTATACTCGGTTGGGTGAATGTCTCTGTCTACCACTGAATCTCAGAATGCAAAGGAGGGCAGGAGAGATGCTAAAGTGGAGGATTAAGTAGAAGTCAACATCTTCTCAATGAGCCTTCTGGCCCCTTCTGGCCCCAGAACACTGGCAGCTGCAAGAGAATAGAAGAGACTTCTCCAGAAAAACCAAGGGGCCTGGAGATACTGAGAAGCTTGGTGTCCCCCAAAGAAACTTCTGGATACCTATCCAAATCACCCTAAAGCAAAGCCCATTCTTCAATAAACTCTGGCCACACACAGTACCTCCCATTAGCTTTTTAGTGCTTCCTTCTCAAATAGAGAGTCAAAAAGTTTTACCAGGCATTTAAGGAGTGCATTATCACAGAGACCAAAAGCATACACAAAAATGGAACTCAGGAGAAGAATTTCTAAGGCACAATAACTAACATCTTCCAAAGACAATATACGACACTGCATTCAAGAAATAAGAAAAGTTTAATATTGGGGGTTGTGTGTGTGTGGGGGGAACAATAGAAAAGAAGGTAAGAGGAAAGGCTTAGCCTAAATGAAAAATGCACGAAAGATTTGAAAGTTAAAATTGAGAAAATTCTCAAATAAGTAGAGCAAAAAAGTAGAGATGAAAAATAGGAGAGAGAAGTAAACAAAATTAGAGGATTAAATTAGGAGGTGCCATATACAACTAATAGGAAATCCAAAAAGAGAAAACAGAAGAGAGGAAATTATTTGAAGGAAGTCATATTTTTAAAAAAATATGTGTTACAATGAAAAGCTTTTTAAAAATACAAGAAAATGTCCCAGAAATGGAAAGCTTGATTTTCCCAGCATAATCAATGTAAAGATCCACTCTGGTGTTGTGAAATTTCATTGACGATCATGAATTTCATCATGAAATTTCAGAACACCAGAGTCAAAGAAAACATCCTTTAAAAATTCCAGAAAGGGAGAGAGAGAGAAAGAGGGATGGGGGAAGGGAGGAAGAAAAAATGATCAGAATGACAATGGACTTCTCCACAGCAACATGGGAAGTTAGAAGACTGTTCCATTCAAATCTTCAGGCCAGCGGGATTTCCAACCTAGAATTCTAGTCTCAGCCAAATCACATATATCAGAATAAAAACATTTCAGACACGCAAGAGCTCAAAATAGTACGTCGCCCCTCATTTTTTTCCCAGGAAATTACTGGAAGATGTGCTCCACTAAAGTGAGGAAGTAACCGAAAATAGGAAAACTGAGGTACAGGAAATATGGACCCAAGGAGGAGAGGAGCAGAGAATCCCCTAATGGTTACAAAGGTCCAGCACACAGCCATATGCCCAACCCAGACACAGGGATTCCAGATGGGTGTGGGAGAAGAGAAGGCCTGAGAAGTTCTGTCACAAAAAGAGAGACAGAGTAGTAATAAGTACCCACAATTCTTTTGGAGATTTTGGCTCTAAATTAGAACTACATAGAAACATAAGCCAAAAAAAAGTGAGGCAATTATGAACTCCAGGCAATTACTAATTTGGGGAAAAACAAAAAGTTGCACAAGAAAAGATATTTAACCATAACGCATTATTCTCTCACCATTTATTCACTTTACATATATTAAATAAGTAGCCACTTTGAGTCAGGCATTGTTCTAAACTCTGGACATGAAGCAGGAACAAACAAATGAAGTTCTGGAATTGCATTCTTGAAGGAAAGACTGACAATGGAAGGTTATGGGAGAAAACAAAGCAAGGTAAAGATGGGGAAAAGCTTAGAGTGTTCAAGGATGACCTGAATAGAAACATCTGATATGCAATAAGCAATATTTATATACTTATAATAATTTAAACACAAGACACTTATCCAACCAAAATTGTGTTATAATTGTATTGGTGAGCTGAGGGTTGCTACAAAGAGTAAGAGGGAAAATCCCAAATTTCACCAAAGGAATTTATTAAATAATGTCTAAAATCTAAGAAAGGGCATTATATGCATGTTACTTAGAAATATGGAAGTTAGTATAAAAAGAAACAGAAAGCTTGAATTTGGTAGCCTCTGGAAAATAAGATTGAGACTTGGGGAAGTGTAAAGCAGAATATTTCAATGTTTAATTATAAGCTTTCTACAGCTATTTGACTCAAATTATGTACATATATTACTTTGATAAAAATAATAAATTTATTTAGTAGAATTAAATATTACTGAAATAATGACATCCTTAATTCTACAGCTTAAAAGAATACAACCTGCACTATAAACATAAAAATCATGACCAAGCTTATGCCAGGGAAGTTATTGAATTCCAAGCATACAAAAAGATTTGTATGTTCATCCAGGCAGGAAATCCAAGTTCCATACAAAGAAGAATTATTGGGTTGGACTTGGATTTTTCCAATGCACTATTCAATGCCAGAAGTCAGTGCAGCAATATTTACAAGGCTCTGAGTAGGGAAAGTGTCACCCAAAATTTCTACACTTAGCCAAGTTGTACATAAAGTAAAAAAACAAAAGGCAGATGCTGTCAAACAGGACACGTTTCAAGAAATCCATGAGCCAATCTTGGGGGAAAAAATCTTAATGATAAAATTTAGCCAATCAAGGGATTAACAAAATAAATAACTCAAAAAATGAAAAAATAATGATGAGCAACTGGTGGTGAGCTCTAAATCCACTTCGATTTTTAAAAATAAGATTGAAAACTATGGAAATTGTGGTCAAAGAACAGAATTGTAAATGTTATAAATCTTGAAAATGGAAAAGTAATAATACAACTTAGAAAAACTCAAGACTTCTTAGGAAAAAATATCACAAAGACCCAAGACTGTGCCAGACTTTCCATATTCCAGAGCAGGAAATCAACAGAAAATGTCAAAAGTTGAAATAGTGAGGTTTAAAAACATAAATAATCCAATCTATTTTAAACGTAAAAGGACACTTTTAGAGGCAATTATCTCTTATAAAGAAGCACTTATGTGAATTTCAACAATTCTTTTAGTTTTTCTTCTTTTTTGTTAAATTCAAATTAAATATTATGACTTTATTTTAAAATAATAAATATGACCCTATTCTGTAAAATAAGTCGTATATCTATCAATACTTTTAGAAACGTGCATAGAGAGAAGACTGGACTGATATTCACAAAGGAAATATTTATTTCTGACTGATGAGATTTGAAAGATTTTTTGGTGCTTTTTGGATTGCTTAATGTGCTTTGTTTTCTCAATAAACAAAAAATTATATATGTATAATTTTCAAAAAACAAAAAAAGAAACAAATATTACTGAATTGCAATTTTGTGTAAGACACTGAAAATATGCAAAAGTTAACTATAGTGGGCTCCTTCTTTGCAATGAAGTTGGAAAGAAAAATTTGGTGTGGTGGTGGTGATGGTGATGATACTGATGATGAAATCACTATATAGGGATAAATAGATGATAACATAGATGATGGACAGAAGAATAAACAGATAATCAGCCAGGTAGATTCAGCAATACATAACTGGAACACCTTGCATTTGTTTCTGGGTATATCATTGATTTGTTCAGTAAGGTAAATAAAAGCAGGAAGATTTCCTGGAAGTTAATAAATTATCTTAGCCTATTTTATATGTATCTCTAATTCATTAATAATAACATGTCCAGTTGAATAAAATGTTATGCTAATATTTAAATTGGTTATAGTGGATTGTTTTTATAAAAGCCATTTTTAAAATATTGTAATAGCTACAAATTGAAGAGGAAATGGTCGTTCTTCTGTTTAGATGGGTTACCCATGCATAAAAGAAGCCTGGTTTTTTCAGAGCAAGGGGACATTATCAGCACCACCCATCCATCTGGTGACTCGAAAACAGCACCTGGAAGAAATAGCTGCATTGAAGAGTGCCAAGAAACACAACACTTTTTTTTCTTGTGTTTTTTTTTATCCTTTATTTTTAAAGACGCTTTTGATTACACAAATGTTACATTGAAAATACAGGGGATTCTGATATACCCCACCCCCTCCAACTCCCACACTTTCTGCCATTAACAACATCTTTCGTTAGTGTGGTAGATTTGTTACAATTGATGAACATGTATTGAAGCATTGCTACTAACCATGGTGTGTCAGTTTGAGAATATTTATGAACCCCAAAAGAGAGAAAGATTATGTTTGTTAATTGGTCTGTTCTTCTAGGTGTGATATTCTTTGATTGTATTAAATTCAAAGGTTTTAAGTTTACTTGATTAAATCAATTTAGGATCTTTGATTAAGGCGTGACTCAGGTAAGTCCCCACCCCATTGGTGGACTGATATAAATGGGCACTCACTCAAGAAGACACAAGAAGAGAGAGAGAATGTTGTCAGTTTTGATCCTGGAGCCCCAGGGAGAGATGAGCCATTCACCTGAAAGTTTGCAGCTGAAGAGAACAGAGCACCTAAGCAGCTGATAAGGCCTGGAAAGAAACAAGCCCTATGTCAGAATGATATAGGAAGCCCTGAGAGACGAGCCCAATGCCAGCCTACAACTGAGATCACAAGAAGCTGGGTCCATGGAGCCTTAAGAGAAAGAAGGAAGGAGAGACCAGGCAGAGATCACCCGCCATCTTGCTTCAGCACTTGGCAACTGACTTTGGTGAGAAAGCAGCCTTGAGCTGGACTTTTCAGGGCCTTGTAACTGTAAGCTTTTACCCAAAATAAATACTTTTTATAAAAGCCAACCGATTTCTTGTACTTTGCATCAGCACCCCTTTGGCTGATTAATACACATCGTAGTTTATATTGTGGTTTACACTTTGCACTGCACAATTTTATAGGTTTTTACAAAATGTATAATGACCTGTATCCATCATTGCAATATCATGCAGAACAATTCAAATGTCCCAAAAATGTCCCATGCATTACCTATTCTTTCCTCTCCCTCCCCTCAGAACCTCCGGTGACTATTGTCTTTATATCAATGTACAAATTCCTCAATTACTAGAATAATAAGTCTACTTTAGTTCATAGTTGCATTCCCCCTTCTGTTTGTTCACTCCTCAGTCTTGAGGATTTTAGGATGGTGATGCCCACTCCACTTTTGATTGAGAAAGGGCTTAGATCCCATGGTGCAGAAGGATGGAACTGTTTTGCTTGCAGTTGTAGATACTCTGTTTTCTGGGATGGGTGTTGTCCATCATCATCATTTTGTTACTTGTCCTGGACAAGTCCAATGAACTGGAGAGTATATGTTGGCTGCAACTCTGCTGGGATTCAAGGATCAACCAGCATATGAACAAATTGAAGATTTAAGTCTCTGGGACATATATTTAATGGGTATAGTGCTAATTATAGGTTCAAATAAAAGGGACAGAAGAAACTTGTGTAGAAAAAATGAGTCTAACTCCGATAAATTGGGGAGATGGGTTATCATACATTCTAAGATAAGGCCCACTGACAGGGTGCTGAATTCCTGAGATTGTCTGCCATGCTTATAGTTTCTGGATGTCTATAGAGCCCTCAGAAGCCCCACTGTTTGAGGCACTGTTTACTGTGGCACTCAGTGATATCCTGTTGAAATGTGCATAAGCGTAACCTCTGGAATGACCTCCCAAGTCACTCTGAAATCTCTTATCCATAAAAATTCATTTGTATTTAATATTTCCCTCTTTTGGTCAAGGTCTTTTTCTAAATGCATCGCTAGTTGACACTTGATAATAATCCCTCAGTGCCAGGGAGGCCTATCCCCAGGAGTGATGTCCCATGCTGGGGGTAGGCAGTAAGCTTATATGCTGAGTTAGACTCAGACAAAGGGCCACATTTGAGCAACAAGGAGGCTTTCAGAAGTTAACTCTTAGGCAATACCTATTACTAGGCTAAGTTTCAATTTCACAAGAACAAGCACACTTTTAAAGTTCCAAACACATGCCTGGCTGCTCACTCATGTTCTCTCTGCTGTGGATGTGCTCCAGAGGCAAAAGATACGAAATCATTAAGTGCTTTTTTGTGTTGTTGTTTTTTTTAAAAACCTCACCCCTGTGTTTGTCTTTATCTCTTGAATTGTAATGGTTATTCAAAATTCCTTCATATGAAGGGAGAATATGGTCTCTTTCCATGTCCTCATGCTTAACCCCAGCTCATTCGGCTCTAAAGTGAAAAATTTGGGTAATAAAAAACACTTCCTACTGGATTTACATCTTTGCTTCTCTAATCAGAAAAGAAAGAAAATAGCCACATGCCATCAAAAGAGTATTTCCCTAGGGAATGTGAAGTTAAAGCCTTATGTACTTTAGCCATGTCTCATATTTTCTCACTTTATGAATGCAAAAGAAGTTATATTCATCTAGACACATAGCAGTGAATGCCACTCAGTCGATCAAAGTTGGAAACAAAGTGGATGAATTATGAAAATACCAATGTGCACAGACCTTTTTCAGGAATGCTAGTTTGAAAGAACATTCATCTTCTCTTTCTGATGGTAATAACCCCCTTCAGCACATGTGGAATATTGGAAAACACCAAAAGCTTTCCCAGGAAGTAGCTCAACTGTTTATCTTATTTAGGAAGTTCTCACTAATCCCTAAAAACAAGTGGGCTTTTTCCTCCCCTGTAGAATCTTCCCTAATGCCCCAGAGAAAAGAAGTCTTTTTCCCAGGTCTTATCATAGGTTTTGTGCATGCCTCTGATAAGGCAGCTGTCATACCATATTATGAATATTTGCATAGCAGGACATCCCAGATGAGCCTGGACTAGAATTCAAAACCAGATTCTTCGAGAAGTTAGCAAGCAGATCCCTCAGCAGCTCTGTTTGCATGAGCTATTATTTTGGGCCTAAGAAAGAAGGGGAGGTATAATTAATGGGAAGATGAGATAATAGAAGTTGCAAGTGCCTTAAGCAAATAATGTCTGGGCATATTTAAG
This sequence comes from Tolypeutes matacus, assembly GCA_026826555.1. Taxonomy (NCBI): domain Eukaryota; kingdom Metazoa; phylum Chordata; class Mammalia; order Cingulata; family Chlamyphoridae; genus Tolypeutes; species Tolypeutes matacus. The sequence goes on from JAKSZT010053813.1 coordinate 1,697,624, forward strand.
AAATGGATTGATGCGGTAGCTTAAAAACATCCCAAAAGATTCTGGCTCCTTCAACTTTTCTGTTCTAATACAATTTAGGTGTTGACTTGTTGCCTCATGAGTACAAGACACTGGCTAAGCTTTCAGACACCACTTCTATGTTCAAGGTTGGAAGAAGGTTGAAAGGAAGGGAGCAAAGACCTTTCTCCTAGGAAGATGTTTTTATTTGGGAAAGGAATCCTTATCCAGCAGACTACCCTCATGTAACATTGACTGTAATGAGTTCACAATCCTCACTTAGACAAAAAGAAATAAGTTGACCAAGTGTTGTTTAGACCAATCCTGACTCATTCTCTAGGGTTGAGGCAGGGTATGCTCTCCTTGAGATCAAGTGCTGTCTGCTGCTAGCTGGACCAAATGGGGTCTTATTAGCAGGGAATAAAGGAAATGCTTGTGGTACAGGCAATGGACAGGAGAATGGCCTAGCTTCCGACTCATTGGGTGTTTGTGTCTTGATGTAGTTAGTCTGTGGTAGAGCAACAGACAGGAGAAACTGTTTTTATTAGGTTCTTTGTGGGAAACTGAGTCCAAATTGGTACAGCTCTAGGGCCCAAAGCACAAAATAAGACAAAATTCGGAATAGGAGATTTGGTCTACAAAGTGTGTATCAGTTATCTAATGCTGTGTAACAAATCATCCTTTAAAACTTAATGACTGAAACCAAAATATTGTTATTTCTCATGACTTTTTTCAGGAATTTGGGAGCAGCTTGGCTGGGTGGCTCTGGCTTGGGGTTTCTAATGAGGCTGCAGGTGCACAGTCTTGATGAGGACTGAAGGACCTGCTGCCAAGGTAGGTCACTCACATACCTGACAAGATGGTGGGAGGCCTCAGCTCCTCTCCACATGACCCTCTCAACCAAGCTGCTTGAGTATTATGACAGCTGGCTTCAATCAGCATGAGTGATCCAACAGAACAAGGCGGACTATGTCGTTCTTTTTGGAACCTTGTTTCAAAAGACAGACACCGTCATGTGGGTCAGCCATGATTCACTGTGGAAAGGACTACATAGGGGCATGAACCCTGAATGGAGCATGTCCAGACATTTGGGAGGCTGACTCCCACAGCATGGAAACCAGAACTGCTCTGGCAGATCTGAGGGTAGCTGAGGCAGCACCCTCAATACTGAGAGAGAGGTTGGTGGGAAAGAATGACATATGTGATAGGGTTTGTCAATAGCATGTGTGAAACCACTCTTGGCACTCACCAAAATAATGATCAGGATGGAAGGAGTTGATTGGAGGAAGGCTAAGATTTTGTGGTTATGCAGTTTCCATCCAAGAAACCACAGCGGCTTGGACTTTAGTGCTGATGTGATTTCATTTGCACCCCAAAGCTGGAGAGGGCTGGGGACAATCCATTTACATCTTTACAAGTCCACCTCCTCTGAAAGATTGTGAGATCCTTGAGGTAGAGGCCTCAGTGTTACTTATCTTTTTATTCCCATTACACGTCACATTTGCTTGGAACACCATGTTTAATAAATGAATTTGTCCTTGGAATTGTCTGTAGCCAAAATTTTATATTTTCAAATGACTTCGTTTTTTTGTTTGTTTGTTTGTTTGTTTGTTTTAAGATTTTATTTATTTATTCATTTATCCCCCCCTTGCTGCTTGTGCTCGCTGGGTCAGCTAACCACGCCGTGCGGGCGGGCTTGCCTTCACCAGGAGGCCCCGGGAACCGAACCCGGGGCCTCCCATATGGTAAACGGGAGCCCTACTGATTGATCCACAGCCGCTTCCCAAATGACTTCGTTTTTTATTGTAATTAGAGACCTTGAAGTAAGATGAAGGGTGCTGGGGAGGAGAGGAAGGGGTACTGCCCCTGATTGCCAGCTTCTGGGGAGTGGCAATTGTGGAAACAAGAATGGAGACGACCTCCAGAGCCACCTGCCTGCAGCATGTGCCCAGCCATCTATCAAGGGAAGCAGAGCAAAGCAGCAACCCACATTCACCTCTGGATGCCCTTCACATTTGCTAACCTCAGAAAGTGAAAAGACAAGGCAAGAGACGCTGCTGGGGTCAACCCCACGTGCGGTCACCCTTGAGCCAAGCGATGTGCATGGACAAGGCAAGGTCTGACTTGCCTCTCTCCCCCGTGTCAGCCAACATCACGCTGAAGCCAACCTGTGAGGGAACAGAAGCCGTTGGGAAATCACTTGTTCCTGGTGAGGAGCCCATCAGGGGAATTACCAGCATGAGCGACCTCAAGAAAGGATATCAGCCTTCAAATGGACCCATGCACCTCTGATTGAGCACAAAAAAACTTACATTTAAATTAAAACAAAACTAAACAAAAATGTTGCCTAACAGCAGAATAAAGCACGAAGCAGTCCAAGTCTGCAAGGAGTCAAAGCATTTAGAAGAACTAAGTCATCGAGCTTCATTGCCTGGCACGCTGTCCACTTTCCAGGCCTCTGGGCAAACATGGGTAGGGCGTTGGCTCTGTGCAACCAGGAACATGCGTCCCCCATCTGCCCGAATGGAGTGACCCTCAGCATCTGTATCTGCAATTCCCACACACCTGCTTCCAACAAGGTCAGACAGAAAACACGTGCTGCCAATTTATTGGGGACGGGTTCTGAAGCCAGCACTGGCTGTGCTAGAAATCCACTCTCTCATCAATTCTTCTCACATTCCCAGGTCTGCTGGGCATTTCCATAAGGCCGATTCCTCTGATCCTACCAAGTAGCCACGTTGGTTTTCTTTCTGTGGCACCCTCCAGCCATAAAAAGGGAAATGGTGTCTGCCAAGAGTGAGGCTCTGGTCACAAACCCAGGTGTACTGGGTCCTTAGCCCCACTTCTTAACGGGAAGTCTACCAGATGAGACCTGGGTAGGACACGTGGCATTGGGCAAGAGTAAGGCGAGCCTGGGACAGAAAGTGAACGTGAGACATCAGCAATCTGCAGAGGTTTCCCCGGGACCCATGCCTACCGTGTGCACTCTGGGGACAGACGGATTCCCTTTCCCTCAGGAGGACTATGGTCTCTGGGATGCAAAGAAGTCCACAGCCAAGTGTGTGGCTCCAAGACCAGGTTGGTCTCAACAAAGAGTTTCCACTTTCTTTTCCAGAGTAATGAGTTCTGACCCAGTGAAAATGAATTGCTGTCCTCGGCAGTGAGCTTGACCCAGACTTTCTGGGTGGTGCTGAGAGCATGGAAGATGTCAGCACCGGCAACAGCCCTGAGTGGGTTGGTTTGGGCTCTGTCCAGTTGGCAGTCTTGTGTCTGACTTTTCCTTCCCTGGTGACTGAATAGGAAACAAATGGTCCCCAACTGGCCTGGAAGTCCGAGTCCTATATGTGTGAGCACAGGGTTTAGGTCCCTCTGTACAGCTGGCCCCCTGTCCACACCGGGAAAAGCTTATTGACCCCCATCTCTTTGGCCCATAATTATCCATTGGTTGTTATTTAAAAGTAGCTGTGGATAGACGATGGATATAACTGAATTAGGAAGGTATTTCCTTTTGTGGTTTCCCAGCCTTGACCAGCAGATAGAATACAGACCACCTCAGAGGGCCAAGCTGTGCCTCAGTCTCCTGCCATCCATGGGGGAGATTCCAGAGAAGGGAATCTTTTGGGTGATGCCAGGGCAATTCCATGTACAGCTCTGCTCTCATCCACATTTCCAGGTCCTGGGCTCAGCCCTGCTCATCGACACACCAGGCAGCTGGCTTAAGGCTCCCTGGCCTACAGGTTACAGCTAGGATCAGATCAAATGACCTTCCCCACCCTCCATCTAGGCTGGACAGCTGGATGACAGACATAGATGTGGTGGGAGATGAAGTTTATCCATTTTGAAGAGGGGTCCTGTTTAAGAAAAATATAAAAATAGCAATATAAGGTATAAGGTGCATACTTATTTAGAAGGAGAAAAGAGATCATGACAGGCTAAACTTTTTAAAAGTTGACAACCAGAAACATCACAACATCCAGAAAAAATATTTTTTTTATTAATTTACTGTCTGTTGTCATTCTTTAATACTTTATTTCCCTTCCACTTTCTGGTTTCATACTCTTTGCTTTTCTCTTTATATGATAATGATTTTATAATATCATTTTCTATAAAGAGAATAGGTAGTTCAGTCTTTTCTATGGCATGGTTGATGAAAAGTTGTTTTCTATTATTGATCATTGAGAAAAGTTTCTTTTGGCTTAACAGCTTCTGATTTGCCATGTGTTGAATTTTTCGTCAGATTTGGGACAACTCTGTCATGTTTCTTTCCTGCATGACATATCATATTTCATATCTGATTTCAGGACATTTCAAGTTTTCTTATAAAGTGACTAATCATAAGCGCATTTTGAACTGACCACTCTCATTAATCAGTTTGCCATCCATGGTCTCACTATAACTGTGTATTTTATTTTATGTTATCATCATCCATGTCAGTCTTTCCATGAATCTTCAAAAAAACCAGGTCTTTTGCCAGTGAATTCATAAGCCTCACTTCCCAGCGCTCAGCATTGCATGTCTGTCAGCTCCACCCTGCTTCCTGCATGCCCCCGCAGAGGTCACCTAGCGCCCTCCCCTGCAAACCTCCTGCACTCTATCTCAGGGTGGGCTTCCAGAGAACCAACCCAAACATTCTCCCTAGCTGAATCCCAAACATTCCCAGGCCACTCACCTCCCACAAAGGGATTTGTGATGGGGCAAAGAAAAGTCAGAATGAAAAGAGCTAGTGGCATCCAATTGTATTTAAAATATCTTACCTTTGAAAGTGTTGCAGAAACAGAGACATGTATCCTGCTGGATGGTTTTGTGGGCGGGTGGGGGGGGTGGGGGAGAAGCCTGCAGCTACAATCCAGGTAAGGCATTTGGGGGCAGGGCTGCAGCTCCACTCATAAGTGAGACTTTTGGGTTGTAAGAACTCACTGGGTCATTTTTCAAAGGTCCTCCTCTACCAACACGGATCCTCAGCGTGGATTCAAGGAAAGAAAGTTTGAACGTAAAACGTAGCTCCTGTCCTTACATAGCTTTCAATCCAGAAGAAATGCCAACTGGAACGTGCAGCAGAATTAGGTCATAATGTGCATGTGAGCAAAATACTCCTAGAACTCAAAGGATGGAGGGGCAAGACTAGGAAGGAGATACTGGATGCTTCAAGGAAGGGGCGGCATGAGCCTGTGACCCTAAAAGATAGGAATGTTTTAACAAATGGGGTAGGGGCATTTCCTCCAGCCTAACCCTGCCACATTGCTGTCACCCAGTAGACTTCTTGCCACTCAGAAGAAGCCTTGGTTCCCTTCTTGGGCAACTGACACTGAAGCCATAAATATTAAGAATTCTGGCAGAATGCATAAGGCCAAGCTTCATTTTTCCTTTACAGGGCTTACAGGTATAGTACATATGTATGAAACATAAGAAAAAGAATTTTTATATCAGTGAAAAGCTGCAAGAAAACATTTAAAATGACCTGAAGGATAGTGGGCATTAAGTCACAGTAGATACTGAGCTGTGAGGGACCTTGGAGTGCTTCTCATCGTAGTTGCTAGAGGCACAGTTGCCCTCTAGTACAAATCTCCTGACCTCTAATTCCATTGTTTCCCCATCCCACTATGCTAAATTCCTGTGATAAAAGTATATAGAGAGGGAAACGGATGTGGCTCAACTGGTTAGGCGTCCGTCTACCATATGGAGAGACCGGGGTTCGATCTCCGGGACCTCCCGGTAAAAAAAAAAAAAAAAAAAAAAAGTATATAGAGAGGGTAGCGGCTACAGGCAGGAAGAGTGAGGGTTCCTCTTTACTTTCTGGCCTGTTTTGGGGTGCAGAGGGTCGCGATGTCAGAGAAAAAACAGCTCATAGACTTGGGTCTCCTGGACGAGGACAACGAGTTCGAGGAGTTCCCTGCCGAAGACTGGGCTGGTTTAGATGAAGATGAAGATGCCCAGGTCTGGGAGGATAATTGGGATGATGACAATGTAAAGGATGATTTCTCCAATCAGTTACAAGCTGAATTAGAGAAACATGGTTATAAAATAGAGACCTCATAGCATCCAAAGTGTTGGAAAAAAACTAAACTTGAACTGTTTACTAAAATCTAGAACTGAGAACCCAGGATGGGACACTTAAAAAAAAAAACACATTTATTTCGTTTTCATCTTGGGCTTATTTTTGTTTTTGTAGCAAAAAAATAAATGCTTTGACCTAAAAAAAAAAAAAAAGTATATAGACAATATTGAGAACCAAGATGGTGGCAGAGTAAGGAACTCCAATAGTCAACTCATCCTACAGAACATTTAGTAATCACCCAGAGCTATCTAAAGCACCTGTTTGGGGGACCCAGGAGACCAGAAGAGCATCCTGCAACATCCTTGAAAGAATAAAAGGAGGAGATTGCCCATCTGCCGCGAAGATTTGTGAGTAGAGCACTCCATGCTGCAGAGGCAGGTGTCCATTCTCCACTGGTGGCGCAAGCCTCCTCAGAACCTATTCTGTGGCTGGAGTTGGAAGCTCCATTTCTCAAAAATGGTTGGGCTCTGACTTCAGCAACTGATTATTAAATTTAGCTGGCTAAAGTATAATCCTAAGAACAGCTAAAGTTTGAACCAGTCCAAGTCAGAAAGAGGCCGGTAGCTGCCATTTTAACTCCATCCCCAGTTTGGGGGGAAGCAGGGCTGATTGAAAATTACAGTGGTGGTAAGCACTAGCTTCTTTCCACCCAGATCAGATTGCAGCCCTAGCTTAGGCTCCATCCCCATCTTTAAAGAAAGGAATTTGGGGGGACCTGCACCAGCCTCTCCAGACAACTGCAGGTGCTTTCAGCCTGTACAGACTGGATACTCAGACAACTGTAACTCTATACCTACTCCCCAATAGTATAAGAGGGGAGCTGCATTTCTTCAGCCTCTTTGGGCAACCGAAGGCACTTTTGACCTGCAGGGACTGGTTTGCTGAGGGACTGGGGCTCTACCCCGCACCCCCAATGTAATAAGAGGAGGTTGGTGTTTCCGTAGCCTCTCTGAGCAACTGCAGGCACTTTGGGCCTGCACGAACTGGACTATTGGGCACCCATGGCTCCACCCCCACACTTGAAAGGACAAGAGGGATCAGTGTTTCCCCAGCCTCTCTAGGTAATAGCAGGTGCTTTCAGCCCATACAGACTGGTTTGTTGAGTGCCTTCTATTTCATACCCTCCTCCCCCATAGAATAGGAGGGGGCTGGTGTTTCTTCAGCCACTTTGGACAACTGCAGGCACCTTCCACCCACACGGATTAGATTGTTGTGCACTCTGGAGGGTCCATGCCCATTCCTGGCAGGGGAGGAGGGGTGCTGGAGCTATGTTAGGCTACCTGGTCAATGGTGGTCAGTTTTGACATGCACGGCTTAGTTTGCTGCCCATACCTGAAGCTCCATCCCTGTCCAGGCAGAGGAGGAAAGGGCATGAAGCTTTATTAGCCTCTCCAGGCAACTACAGATGATCTTGTCTTGCATGGTTTGGATTAGTACACACAGCCGATTCTCCATCCCTACCCCTGGAAGAAGAGAATGGTGGGAGAGGCTTCATCAGTTCTTGGGGCAACGTGGGCAGCTTCAGCCTCCACAGCTTACAGTAACAACTACATCCTTGGCTCCTTCTACAAAACAAGAAAGGGAGAAAGGGCAAGAAAGCCCTAAACTGAAGAGAGAAACTGCACCCAGAATAAATACATCTAGTAAGCCAGATGCCAAAACACCAACAAAAAATTAAAATCCATACCAAAACACAGGAAGATATAGCCCAGTCAAAGGAACAAGTAAGCCTCTAGATGACATAAAGGAGTTGAGACAACTAATTATAGATGTTGAAACAAATCTCCTTAATAAATTCAATGAGATGGCTAAAGAAATTAAGGATATTAAGAAGACACTAGGTGAGCACAAAGAAGAATTTGAAAGTATACTATAGAAAAATAGCAGATCTTATGGGAATGAAAGGCACAATAAATGAAATTAAAAATACACTAGAAGGACATAACAGCAGATTTGAGGAGGCAGAAGAAAGGATCAGTGAGCTTGAAGACATGGCCCTCTGAAAGTGAACATACAAAAGAACAGATTAAGAAAAGAATGGGAAAAAATTGAACAGGATCTCATGAAATCAAATGATGGCAAGAGTTGTGCAAATATACATGTCATGGGTGACCCAGAAGGGAAAAGGGGCAGAAGGAATATTTGAAGAAATAATGGTAGAAAATTACCCAACCCTATTGAAGGACATAGATATCCATGTCCAAGAAACACAGCATACTCCCATCTGAATAAATCCGAATAGACCAACTCCAAGACACATACTAATCAGAATGTTAAATGCCAAACACAAAAAGAGAATTCTGAGAGCACCAGGAGAAAAGTGATGCACCACACAGAGGGAAATCCAATAAGATTAAGTGCTAATTACTCATCAGAAACCATGGAGGCAAGAAGGTAGTGGTATGATATATTTAAAATATTGCAAAAGAAAAACTGCCAGCCAAGAATCTTGTATTGGGCAAGATTGTCTTTCAAAAATAAGAGTGCATTTAGAATATTCACAGATAAACAGAAACTCAGAGAGTTTGTAACCAAGAGACCAGCTTTTCAGGAAATTCTAAAGGGAGTGCTAGAGCCTGAAAAGAAAGGACAGGAGAGAGAGGCTTGGAAGAGAGTCCATAAATGAAGATATTAGTAAAAGTAACTGTAAGTGTGAAAATAGTGGTGAAAACAAAACAACACACTCTTAAAAAAAATCAGTGGGTCAAAGAAGAAATTGCGAGAGAAATGAGTAACTATCTCAAGACAAATGAAAACAAGAACACAACATATCAGAACCTGTGGAATGTGGTGAAGGCAATGCTGAGAGGGAAATTTATAGCCCTCAGTGCTTACATTAAAAAAAAAAGAAAAACCTAAAATCAGTGACTCAACTACAGAGCTGGAGGAACTAGGAAAAGAATAGCAAACTATTCCCAAAGCAAGCAGAAGGAAATAAATAACAAAGATCAGAGCACATATAAATGAAATTGAGAACAAAAAACAATAGAGAGGGAAGCGGCTGTGGCTCAATCAGTAGGGCTCCCGTTTACCATATGGGAGGCCCCGGGTTCGGTTCCCGGGGCCTCCTGGTGAAGGCAAGCCCGCCCACACGGCGTGGTTAGCTGACCCAGCGAGCACAAGCAGCAAGGGGGGGATAAATGAATAAATAAATAAAATCTTTAAAAAACAACAACAACAAAAAAAAAAAAAAAAACAATAGAGAGAACTAACAAAACCAAAAGTTGGCTCTTTGAGAAGATGAACAAAATCACCAAAACTTAGCTAGACTGACAAAGAAAAAAAGAGAGAAGAGGTAAATAAATAAAATAAAAAATGAAAATGGAGACATTACTACTGACCTCATAGAAATAAAAGAGATCATAATAGGATACTATGAAAAACTGTACACCAAAAGTTAGACAATGTAGACAAAATGGAAAAATTCCTAGGAATGTCCAAACTACTTACACTGACCCTAGAGGAAATGGAAGATCTCAATAAACCAATACAAGTAAAGAGATTGAAAAAGTCATCAAACAACTCCCTAAAATGAAAAGTCCAGGCCCAGATGGTTTCACTGTTGAGTTCTACTAAGCATTCAAAGAAGATTTAATACCAATCTTACTCAAACTCTTCCAAAAAATTGAACAAGAAGGAATACTACCAAACTCATTCTATGAAGCTAATATCACTTTAATTTCAAAGCCAGATAAAGATATTACAAAAAAAGAAAATTACAGACCCATTTCCCTAATGAATATGGATGCAAAAATCCTCACAAAATATTTGCTAATCAAATCCAACAACACATTAAAAGAATTATTCATTATGATCAAGTGTGTTTTATACCAGGCATGCAAGGGTTCAACACAAGAAAATCAATCCACATATTAAACCACATTAATAAATCAAAGAAGAAAAATCACATGATCCTATCAATTGATGCAGAAAATGCATTTGACAAAACACAGCATCCTTTCTTGATAAAAATACTACAAAAGATAAGAATTGAAGGTAACTTTCTCAGCATGAGAAAGGCCATATATATAAAACCCACAGCTAACATTGTACTCAATGGTGAAAGACTGAAAGCTTTCCTGTTGAGATCAGATCAAGACAAGGATGCCCTCTGTCACCACTGGTTGTTCAATATAGTGCTAGAGGTTCTAACTAGTGTAATCAGGCAAGAAAAAGAAATAAAAGGCCTCCAAATTGGAAAGGAAGAAGTAAACTTTTACTATTCACAGATGATATGATCCTATACCCAGAAAATCCTGAAAAATCTACAATAAAGTTGCTAGAGCTAATAAATGATTTCAGGAGAGTGGAAGGATACAAGATTAATATGCAAAAATCAATAGTGTTTCTATACACTAGTAATGTACAATCTGAGGTGGAAGTAAGAAAAACAATCCATTTACAATAGTGACTAAAAGAATCAAATATTTAGGAATAATCCTAACCAAGGATGTAAAGCACCATTCTGTACTTATGGACTGGAAGACTAAACATCGTTAAGATGTCAATTCCACTCAAATTGATATACAGATTCAAAGCAATCCCAATAAAATTTCCACCAGCATCTTTTAAAGATATGGAAAATACAATTATCAAATTTATTTGGAAGGGTAAGGCACCCTGCATAGCCAGAAACATCTTAAAAAGGAAGAACAAAATTGGAGGACTCTCACTTTTGGACTTTAAATCATATTACCTAGCTACAGTAGTAAAAACAGCATGGTACTGGCATAAAGACAGACACACAGACCAATGGAACTGAGTTGATGGTTCAGAAACCGATTCTCACAACTACGGTCAAGTGATATTTAACAAGGCTGTCAACCCCACCCAGCTGGGACAAAACAGTCTATTCAACAAATGGTGCTAGGAGAACTGGATATCCATATTCAAAAGAAAGAAAGAGGAACCCTATCTCACACCTTACACAAAAATTAACTCAAAATGTATCAGAGATCTAAATATTAAAGCTAGAACCGTAAAGCTCCTAAAAGAAAATGTAAGGAAACATGGAGGTGGTGGATTCTTAAACCTTATACCGAAAGCACAAGCAATGAAAGAAAACATGGATAAATGGGACCTCCTCAAACTTAAACACTTCTGTAATTCAAAGGACTTCATCAAGAAGGTGAAAAGGTAGCCTACTCAATGGGAGAAAATATTTGGAAAACACATATCAGATAAGGGTTTGATTCTCATTCTATATAAAGAGATCATACAACTCAACAGTAAAAGAGCAAGCAATTCAATTTAAAAATGGGCAAAAGACTTACATAGACATTTCTCCAAAGAGGAAATACAAATGGCTATAAAAGCACATGAAAAAATGTTCAATATCACTAGCGATTAGGGAAATGCAAATCAAAATAACAATGAGATATCACACACCGCATAGAATGGCCATTATTAAAAACAAAAAACCAGAAACCATAAGTGCTGGAGAGGATGTGGAGAAATAGGAACACTCCTTCACTGTAGGTAGGAATGCAAAATAGTGCAGCCTCTGTGGAAGACAGTTTGGCAGTTCCTCAGGAAGCTATATATAGAACTTCCATATGATCCAGCAATTTCTCTACTAGGAATATATCCAGAAGAACTGAAAACTGTGATGCGAACAGACATTTGCACACTGGTGTTCATAGCGGCATTATTCACAATTGCCAAAAAATGGAGACAACTGATGAATGGATAAACAAAATATGGTGTATACGTACAGTGGAATACTATGCTGCTGTAAGAAGAAATGAAATTGGGACACATATGATAAATATGATAACATGGGTGAACCCTGAAGACATTATGCTAAGTGAAATAAGCCAGACACAAAAGAACAAATATTGCGTGGTCGTATGAACTAAATACGAAGAATAAATGCATGGAGTTAGGAGATAAGAGGAGGGCTGAGTAGGAGTACTGATGCTTAATGTATGTAGAAATCTTAATAAACATGACTGTAAAACCGTGGAAATGGATAGAGTTGATGGGTAACACATTATAGTGAGTAGCAGCTGGTTTATAAATGGGATTGTGGCTGAAATGGGTAGTCTAGGGATGTAAATGGCAACTGAAAGAAAGCTAGAGAATAATAGTGAACCCAGAGGTGGATGAGAATTGTGGTTAATAGTAAGAATGTCCTTCTATGAACTAGAACAAATGTACATTACTATTGCAAGGTGGTAAAAATGTGGAGAAGCATGAGAAAAATACAATTAATGTAACCTATGGACTATAGTCAACAGCATTATTGTAATATTCTTGCATCAATGCCAATGATGTACTGTATCAGTAATCGGGAGTTATGGAAAAATATACCAAATGTATACTTTACATCATAGTAGTGGTAATAGTCTGATGGTATTATCTCATAATTTGTAACAAATGTTCCACAACAATGTAGTATAATTGGCGGTGGGGTGTTGTATGGGAATTCCACACATGTGCATGATTGTTTTGTAAGTTCACAACTTTAATAAAAACACAATTTTTAAAAAGTATATAGAGAAAGCCCTGGGGACCCCACAGAACCAAAAAACCTATGCCTTCCTGAGTTTCTGCTTTATCTTTTGAAATTGGAAATCCCAACCAAGGCAGCTGACCCAGCCAATCAAGCTTTAGTTACCTTTGACCCAATTCAAAATAAAGCCCACCTGCCCTAAACCCACCCCTATATGATTGACAAACCCTTGTTCAAATCAATAGGAGTCAAGCTAACTCCCTTTTAAGGCCTATTAAAACCCTTTGCCATCCCTAGAACCCTAAAGCTACTTCCATTCTGGCTTCCTTGGAGGGAGCACAACTATTGTATTTCGAATAAAATGCCCAAGTCTGCAGACTTGACCTCAATTTGTCCTTCACACCTGAAATATGATATAATTGCTTTCACTGATAAAGATTAACCAAAGGAGAAATAATAAGTTTTGAGCTTACCCTTATATGATTACACGGTCAAACAATGTGGCAGGTGAATCCACACAAGGGCTTTTTTTTTCTTTTAAACTAAGATAGAAAATCTATAAACTCTTTCAAACCACTGTGTTTGAACTGTCCTCATGTAAAACAATAATTCTAATACACTGAAAACAGAACTTTAATGCTCTGTTCATATCACTAGCTAAGATATAAATATTTTTACTACATTGCTCAATGCTTGACTAAGCTAAGATATGGCTGGACTTTAGAGTTTCACATCAGCAATACTCAATTTCACTGTTGGGCCAGGACAGGGGTAGCCGAGGTGGAAATGCAGGGAGATGCCAGAACAACTGGTCAAGAGGTAAGAGCGTAGATACCAAAATTGCCCCTCTGCCAAGGGCTCCACTAACAGTAGGTCTCTTGACTCTATTTTTGATCTTCCAAGATCAGCTGTTCTAGCTTTAGGTACCCATCACTGGCTTGTATTGGTCTTTTTTCCTAAGCAAGTGATGCAGGGGGAAGAGAGAGATGGATAGAGAGGTGATATGGAAGCATTGGTTCAAAGGAACAGGTTCCATGGACAGAGATAATTATCTGGGTCTTCATGGTTCATTTTCCTGGTTCCTTTTGAGCAATGATAAGCTCTATTTTTAGAAGGAAAAAAAAATGCCTAAACTATGTTCATATAGGTTTCAGGTATGTGAACAGATCTAAGCTGGAAGAACTTTTTCTTAAGACGCAATGAGAAGAGTCTTAAATTACTCCATCTGCTAAATTGAAGTAAAATTTGCTTCATAATGGACGTTATGATGGTAATGAAACTCTGTTACAGAACTTATCAGACCTTCAGCCAGGAAAATCAAGGATGTCATCTCGATACCGTATCTTGGGAAAGCTCTTAGCCTACACTACTTACACATGCAAAGAGTTCCTTTTTACGTTTCGTTGGAAGGCAGAATATGGATCAAGGTGACCTGATGATTCTTCTAAAAGGATAACCAGTCAACAAGCAGTGACTTGATTAATAGAAATAGAATAGCCTCAGTTTCCTCATCTCCAAATCAGAAGTAGTACCAGTATTTACTTCATAAGATTGTACTGCAGGTTAAATGAGTTATTACTTATAAAACTCTTCACACAGGGCTCAGCACACAGGAAAGGCTATATTGGTTTTTGTAAAATAAATTAATAAAAACTGTCTTTGTTAACTTGTTATTTTTGTCTTTCAGAAATAGGTATATATGCATACATGCACACAAACACATACACATGCATACACAAACTTGAGGGAAAATGTTTACAGAAATGAATATAAGAGGATTTGAGAATATAGTTGAGCATCATTTTAATGTTTATAAAAATACAGATGATTTCCATGTTATATAAAGAGATCATACAACTCAACAATAAAAATATAAGCAATCCAAAAAAAAAAAAATAGGCAAAAGACCTGAACAGACATTTTTTCAAAGAAGAAATACAACTGGCCAAAAAGCACATGAAAAGATATTCAACATCACTAGCTATTAGGGAAAGGTAGCTCAAAACTACGAGATACGATTCCACACCTTATAGAACAGCCATTATTTTTAAAAAACAGAAAACTACAAGTGCTGGAGAGGATGTAAAGAAATAGTAACACTCCTTCACTGTTGGTGGAAGACAGTTTAACAGTTTCTCAGGAATTAAATATAGAACTGCTGTATGATCAGGCAATCCTGCTACTAGGAATATACTCAGAAGAACTGAAAGCAGCAATGCAAAGAGATATTTGCACAATGCTCACAGCAGCATTATTCACAATTGCTAAGAGATGGGAACAACCCAGGTGTCTGTCAACGAATGAATGGACAAACAAAATGTGGCGTATACATAGGATGGAATATATTCAGCCGTAAGAAGAAATGAAGTCGGGATGAATATGACAATCTTGAGGCCATTATGTTGAGTGAAATAAGCCAGACACAAAAGGACAAATACTGTATGGTCTCACTAATATGAACTAAATACGCTAAGTAAACTAGTGGAATTAAACTCTAGAGTATAGGTTACTAGGAAATAGAATGTGGGTTGAGAATGGGAGCTGACGCTTAATGTATGTAGAATTTTTAATAAGGTTGATTGTATATATGTAGAAATGGTTAGAGTTGCTGGTAAGACATAGTAAGTATAACTAACACAGCTGATTTATAAATGTGATTGTGAAAGGGGTAGTCTAGGGATGTAAATGTCAATTGATAGAAAGCTAGAGAATAATCTAGGGAATGTATAACATAGTGAACTCAGTGGTGTATGAGGATTGTTGTTAATATAACAAATACAAGAATGTTCTTCTATGAACTAGAACAAACATAAGTCACTATCATAAGGTGTTAAGATATGGTGATAGATGGGAAAAATAGAACTAATGTAACTAATGGACTATAGTTAACAGTAATAAGGTAATATTTTTGCATCAAGGGCAAAGAAGGTACTATATCAATGTTAAGGGTAGAAAAAATAAAGGGTAAAAGGGTAAAAATAAGGGGGTAAGGGATTTTTCCTTTTGGAGTAATGAAAATGTTCTAAAATTGATAGAGGTGATGACAGCACAATTTTGATGAAACTGAGAGCCAATGAGCATATACTTTGGATAGATTATACAAGGCATGGGGCCATATAACACAGTGAACCCCAAGGTGGAAATGGACTGTGGTTGACAGCATAAATATGAGAACTTTCTTTCATGAACTATAACAAATATACAATACTAATACATGGTGGTTTATGGGGAAAATACACCAAATGTAAGTGATGGACTATAGTTAGTAATATTTTGATGATGTTCTTTCATCATTTGTAACAAATATTCTCCAACAATGCAAGGTGGTGATGGTGGGGTGATGTATGCATACATACAGGTCCTGTACGCTATGCATGATTGTTTTATAAACTCACAAGTCTTCTAATAAAAAAATGCAGATGTAAGCCGGAGATAAATGAGCTGGTATCTTTTCCTCATGAAAGAGGCTGAGGTTCTTCATTTACAGATCATTTGGTTCACAAATATTTGGTCTTTGCCCCATTATTAGGAAACATAGATCTCATGTAGAGTTGGGCTCATTAACAGTATTTTTTTTTTTAGCTTTTACTCTTCGGCTCACCTAAAAACACCAAGGCGTTTGCACACTTTCCTTTGCTCATCCATAACTGGGTGCTTGAACTCGCCTTATTACAAAGAGTTTGCTAGGCTCATGAGGGGACTTATAAGATAGTGGGGGAGATAATACAAGCATCTACAAATAAACACAGTCCAGAAAGAAGTCAAACAGATGGGTCTCTGGGTGGTACTTCCTGTTTCCACTGATCAGGGTGGAATTAACACATGCCCAGATAGGGACCCAGGGGGGAACGCAATGGTCTGAGCTCCCTCCTAACAGGAGGAGCAGGAATCCATTTGAAGCAGACCTTTCGAGCTAGGAGGGTTTTGAATATGTGGAAATGGAGGGGAAAGGAAAAGGCAGTCAGAAGATAGAGGAAAGGGGGTCTGTGAAGAGTTTGATCAAAGAACATGGTATAAAGAGATATAATGGAAACTGGAGTAAGAAATCTAAGTCAGGGTCACAGTATGGAAAGTCATGTCTCCCTGGCCAGAGAAGCTGGATTTCAGCTCAAGAAACCTTAGCTGTGTGATAGTGACCATGACGAAAGGGTGGTCTTGATGGCGACAGCACTGCTGACGATGATAATGATAAGACTTGATCAGTGGGATGAGGAGAAATGAGAAGATTCAAACATGCAAGGAAGGATATCAAGTGGGTTCAAGAGGAAATATGAAGAAGTTTGGGACTGTGGAGCATCACGTTAGAGAGCAATACATCGACATACCAGTAGCACTGAAGTTTTGGAGAAAAGCCATGCCAAAGACAAAGACTTTAGAAGTCATCAACCTAATATACCTAAAAGAATTGAAAGCGGGGTCTCTCAGCATTATTCACAACAGTCAGTCAATCGGTGGAAACAACCCAAGTGTCCCTCAGCAAATGAACAGATAAAAAAAAAAGGTGGTGTATCCATACAATGGAATATTATTCAGCCATGAAAAGGAAAGAAGTTCTGATACATGCAACAACATGGATGAACCTTGAAGACATCATGGAGAGTGAAATAAGCCAGGCACAAAAGGACAAATATTGTATGATTCTGTGTACATGAAATAACTAGAATATGTGAATTTAAAGAGGCAGAAATCAGATTAAAGGTTACCAGGGACTGGGAGCTGGGGAAATGGGGAGTTAATGCTTAATGGGTGCAGGGACTCCACTTGGGGTGATGGAAAAGTTTTTGTAATGGATGGTGGTGATGGTAACACAACATTGTGAGTGTAATTAATTGCACTGAATTGTATGCTTGGGAGTGGTTAAAATGGGAAATTTTGAGTTATAGATCTATAGATCTATAGATACATATGTTACCACATTTTAAAAGAAAGTCACCAATAAATAAATAAATAAATAAATAGAAAATCACCACCCTAAAGGTGAAAATTAAAGCCAGGAAAGGGAGGTTACCAAGAAGGTACAGAGAGTAACAAGGCAACAAAGACCCCCAGAAGGCCTCTGATGACCCAGGACCATCATTCCACTCCTTCCCCTCTGTCCCAGCCTGCGGGGGGTCCTGGGGTGGATCAACCATAAGCCCCAGTGGGAATCACCACAAGGGACCCCAGCTCTGGCCGCCTCCAGGGTCCTCCTGCCCCAGTCTCGACCCATGAGATCCCCCAAGGACACCCCCAACTCCTCCTGCCACCCCCTCCCCAATGGGACCTGGCAGGGGTGATGGAGGCAGGTCTACCCATGCTGCCCCCAGTTAGCCCCTTTGTTGGAGAAGGGGTGAGGGAGGGGAATTATATGAGGGTGGCAGGAAAACAAAGTCCATGGCTTTGGAGTAAAAAAACTTGTGAAAATACGTGAAGGAAGATGCTGGACAGAGCCCAAGGCTCTGGGTAAGCCCTGGTGGTGAGGCCGGGAGGAAGAAGGCTGAGGACAGGAGCAAGAGGGCTGAGGACAGGGTAGCGGCTATATCTGCCCGGCCCCACCAAGCTGGGAAGGAGGAGGCCAGGTTCCCGGTTCAGGAGGAGGATTCGAGAGCCCAGGGGGCTGCCCTGCTGGGTGTCCTGGCCTGGGCTGCAGCTCTGCCTCAAAGGCCATGCATGGCCGAGCAGGGAGGCTTAGGGGCAGAGTGAGGGCCTGAGGACAGTCCAAACCTCCCAGGGGCTTCAGGAAAGAACCATGGCTCACCTTGCCTGGAGAAGGGCTGGCATGACCCAGCCTGAGGTAGGGACAAGAAGCAATACAGAGTGACCTTGAGCCTGACACCTAAGCACTGCGGTGAGATCCTGGACGTCTCCAGGGACACTGCAAAAAACAAAGTCCAGGCCAGGATCCCCATGCCCCAGGGAGCTCGAGGGTGACTGACCCCGGTGGCCCTGCTGGAAGAGGCACAGCTGGAGCTGGATGTACTGAGCTGGAGGCTCCAGCAAGATGTGGTGGCAGATGGCATCTGGGAGGCCATTGGGGTGAAAGGCTGGGGGACTCAGGAAAAAGGTCTGGTCCAGGAATCACAGCTCACAAATCAGCAAAGAAGTAAGGGCTCTTAATCCACAAGAAAAGAGGCTCCCGGGAAGACTGGAAAGGAAGAGCCAGGAGAGCTGAGGATTGTGGCTGAGGGACCGCCTCCCACCCGGGATCTAGGAGAGGAGAGAGAATGCAGAGAAGGGTGGCAGAGAGGCCAGAGGGGCTGGTGTCCCTCCTCCTGAACTTCCATCCTCAGAGGGGGCAGCAGGCGGCTGCCCCTTCTCTTCTGCCCAAATAGCATCTGACATCTGCTCCCAGCAGTTGGCTCCAGACCTCCATGTCCCAAACCCCCCTGAGGGAAGCATCATCCTTTTTTCCTCCCCATGGACAAGCAATCCCGCCCTGCAACCAGGGGCCAGTACTGGCAAAGCTGTTCTCGGTGCTGGGCCGTGTGGGGAGGGGTCACCATTTCACCCCGGGGGTGCCCGGGAGGCTCTGCAGAAAAGTCTCAGAGGTTTCTTTGCCAAGGATGGTGCTGCTGAGGCAGTCAGCCAGGGCTTAGCTTAAGAGGGTCGCCCCTGCCACTGTCATTTGGGGCAGATGCCAGCTGTTTCTTCATCATCTGTTCCTTTGCGAGACCAGATGTTTTCCTTCGGAATTTAGGAATTTGAAGCCTGGAACTCAAAGAGCAGTCTTAGCCTCTTCAAAGACCTTCTGGTTATAGCCGTCCTGTCTTGCCAAAGCCCTCGCCTGCCTTGCCAACTGGTTCTAGTCCTCCCTCCATCTCCAGATTTTTCCTCACCCACCACTTCAAATCACCAAAATGAGCCAGGCATGGTTCTAGGTGGTTTATATATGCGAACTCTTTCAGTGCTCCCAGCAGTGCCGGGAGGTGAGGTTCTGCCAAAGGGCCGCCAGCTGGAGGGAGCAGGGATTTGCTGCCAGCAGAGCAGTTCACAGCCCTTACCAGTAGCCAAGATGCTCTACTGCCGGTTAAGCAGAGATCCATCTCACTCTCTTTGGGGCTTTTCAGCTGTGCCCTCTTCCACTTTTAACACATCCTGCATAAACCATCCAAAGTAAGAAATTACAGATAAGTGAACTGAGCCTTTCAGGGGTTTGGTAACTTTTCCAATGTCACACAAATGACAAATCCAGAACTTAAATCCTGGCTCCTCTATTTCCAAAAGCTGTGCTTTTAACCACAGAAATAGAAGTCAGCTTTTATCCTGTAAATCTAGAGAGTGAAAGTAGAATATACAGATAGAAGAAACATGAAAGTATGAGCTAGTCCTTTATTACAGTTTGGTAGAGAGGAAGAAGCCAAGGACTGAGGAGGTTTGAATTTCATTGCCAGTTCAATGATTTAGGGCAAATGAGAACTTCTTGGGCCTCCTCTTCCCTAATTATAAAATGCATGAGAAAGCCCATCTACCTCTCAGGATGGTCAGACATTAAGAAACAATAAACTCTCAATTAGAGGTGGAATGGACATCACCATCCCAGAATCCTCAGGATTGGGGAATGAACTACGGACTAGAGTGGACCTACTGGTATCCTACTATAGACTTGTTGTGATTCTAGCAATGGAAGAAATTATAACATTGATGTGGAGCCAGTGGCCACTGGAGGGTCTGGGGGCAAGGGGAGGGAAAGACAGGTACAGTGCAGGGACTTTTTCGGGACTTGGGAATTGATCTGAATGGCATTGCAATGACAGATACAGGCCATTATATATCTTCCCACAGCATGCAGAATTGTGTGGGAGAGAGTGTAAACTACAATGTGATGCTCAGTGGGTGTAAGGATGAGCGTAAGAGATTTTTCGAGATATGCAACAACTATAATGTGACACGAAGTGAATGCTACTGGAATTTATTGCATACTTTCATAAGTGAAGGAAATGCTAGATTTCATTTAGAGGTCAGAGAAAATAAAGATAAGTTGATTTTTTTTCAACTAAAGGTCACAGAACCCCTGAAATCTTTCTGTGGACCCCTTGGGGGTCCATGAACCCCTGATTAATAACCCCCTGCTCTAGAGGCTAGGAAGCCAAGCCAAAAACTAAACACCAGATTTCACCTGCAACCCAGAAAGTAACTTCCTTTACTCACCTGTAAGGCTGGGAATCTGGAAGCCAGGTACAAGATGGTTTTTCCAAGAGGGTTTTGTAGCATTGGCTTCAAGAAGTCAACCTTAGTTCCTTAAAAGTGTCTGGTCACTGAATCTGGTTAAATGAGCATCATTCTCAAATGTGACATCCAGTCAAAAGCCTTTGTTATATAATCAATATGTCCAGTTGTGTCCTGTTAACAAGGACAGATTCTGATTGAACGTATGCAAATAATTATTTTGCCGTAAAACTAAGAATATTCAATAAGAGTTTCCAAATTCTGGAGGATCCAGGCAGGGAGAAAAAGATGAGTTTCATGAGTTATAGATAGCTTAAGGGAGAAAAAGAAGGGATTCATTGTATCTAGAAAATAGAACATTAAAACATCAGTCATAATCCAAGCAAAACTATAATCATTCTTTATCAGTTCATTCACTACTAGGTAATTAGTTCTTGTTCCACTCAGTCTTGTGTTAGCAATCTCATGACCATCAGCTTCTCCACTACAGTTCTGGAGTCCTGACTCAGTCCGGTGGGCTGGTCTCAGAGTTATGTGAGCAATGTCAGTAAAGCCAGTGCACCAGAGAACCCAGCATAGTCTTTCCCATGGACCTCTGAGCCAGTCCTTTTTGTTGAAAATGAAGCACCTGGCCTCTAGCTGATGGTAAGTGTTTTCAGGAAAGCATCAGAACAAGTTATCTGTAGATGACAAAAGACTTGAAAGAAAGAAAGAAAGAAAGAAAGAAAGAAAGAAAGAAAGAGAAAGAAAGAAAGAAAGAAAGAAGAAAGAAAGAAAGAAAGAAAGAAAGAAAGAAGGAAGGAAGGAAGGAAGGAAGGAAGGAAGGAAGGAAGGAAGGAA
>JAKSZT010053813.1:1719124-1816060 GCA_026826555.1 Tolypeutes matacus
AGAAAGAAAGAAAGAAAGAAAGAAAGAAAGAAAGAAAGAAAGAAAGAGAAGGAAAGAAGCAGAGTTGAGATGGGAAAAAGTATAGGGTATGGGTGTGTCCTCCATCCAGCAGTACTTCACCAGGGTGCTGCATAGAGCTTCTATTTCCTTTCTGGTGCAAGGAGATATTCACCTTACTTAAAGCACGGTGCTCTCTCTTTCTCTCCCTCTCTCTCTGTTAATTGTTCATATGTCATTGCTATTTGTTGAAGTATCTTAGAAAGTCCATCTGGACTGTCAGAGTTGGATGGTATATATTCTGAAGCCAACTCATCCAAGTGTTTTATTGAGAAATGTCTTTCCTGCTCCTGAGGCACCACTGTCTGATATCTTCTGCCTAACCAAGTACCCGTCTCTCTGCTGAGAATGGGGGCATTTACATCAGAAACCTCGAAGGGTCTCTGAGTTGCTAAACCAGAACAGCTCCACTCTAATCCAACAATCCAGTCTGAAAGGAGAAACAGAAAGAGGCAACAACTGCCTTGAGGGGAAAATCCGAACTCCGAATTGAGATAGCATGCATCTCCGAGGTCCGATGGACCCAGACAGTAGGTGCCCTACACCAGGCATACCTTAGACCCAAGGGGTCAGATGGAGGAGCCAATGGAGGGCGAGTTGTAGGACTTGGCTTTGAATTTCAGAATTTGGAAGTCTGACTCGGCTCTGCTCCAAATGCCCTGCACCACCCCCTCCAGAAGCCCAGACTTTTATCATTTCATGCCATGGCTCGGGGTTAGCAGAATAACAACGGTGGGCGGGTGGGGGGAGTGTTCGCCCACGGAGCGCGTGTGTGTGTATGCACGCGCATGTGTGTGCACGCGCATGTGTGCGTGATTCAGAGAACTGACACCCTGGCAACAAGATACCATCCGATTCAATGACAGACACCCATCCTACAGTTTGTTCCCAGGGTCTGATGCCGAGGGCTCTAGGGATAGTGGTTATGGAGCGGGTGACCTGGGGCAGGGCTCCCCGGCGCGGACCCCTGCGCCCACACGGTGAGGATGCGGGGACTAGCCCCGGAATCTCCACGCTTGCTCGACAGCGCCACCTGGTGGTTTGGAAGAGTTCTACGCTAGCGCCTGGGAGACCCGGCGCTCCTTGATAAATCTAAATCCTTCATTATTCGAAAATAAAGGCAGGGAGGGAGGTGGGAAGCAGGGGGATAAACAACAGATAAAGGTCATTCCATGTGACAAGGCTTTCTGGAGGAAACAACACGAGATGGCCGGCCCTACGAGCTCCGTTCCAAGGGCGCCCACCGTGGGGGCACGCTCCCCAGGGATGCCCCCGCTGCCCTTGCCTCTCGGAAGGGCCCGTGTTCAGGGGGTGGGGAGGGTTCTGGCTTCGTTCCACCGGCCCCCTTCTGGCTCACCCCTATTTCCCTTGTGGACAGGTGATTTTCACAGAGAGGGGAAAAAGCGGACTTCCCTCGGTCTTTCCTCTCAGGCCTGGGTCACCGCTCGGCCAGTCCATCTGTTGTTGCAGCGCTTATCGTTTCCCCTTTTGATCCCGTTTCCACTGACTTGCCAAACGCTCTCTCTGCTGTTTCTTTCACCTCAGCTGCAAGCTTATGGCTCCCGTTTGGTGCAGTTCCAGGGACGAGACCTAGGATTGGAACCGGGCAGGGGTGCCCTCATGGAGCCAACGCGACCTGGACTTAAGAAAGCAAACGATGAACAACGAATCAAACCAGCCAGTGAAACTCGCTGCAAAGAGAAGGGCTCAAGGGTCTGTGGGGAAGCCCCAGACTCACGGAAGCAGCCTTTCTTTGACATTTTTATTGGGTCTAGGGATATAGTAAGGTAAACTTTGATAAAGCTTTAGGTTTCCTTAAACCTCCCTTCCTCTGCTCATAAATAGTTTCTCCCTCCCTCCTCCCCCCCCCGGGGGGGTTATCTTTTAGATTAACATTTCAAAGCAGCTGGATTAAGAGACATGATTTACCTAAAATATACTTATTTGCTGCACGGGAAGAAACTGAAGAATCTCCAACAGCTCCTGCAAATGACCTTGAGGCGGGAAATGTTTGGACTGCAAAGAGGTATCGCTGACTTCCTTGGATGGCACACACTAAAGTCTGGCTCAGACATCCTTTGCTGGAGTCCGGGTGGGCTTCCTGGGCAGGTGACCGGCGCACCTGCACGGGGCCACCCTGCGCTTGGGGTCGTCTTGGAATTCTTAATGCTATCTTTTAATTTGTGCTTAGCAGGCAAAGGCGTATGGGACGATGGAGCTCGTGTGGGAACCTGGGGTCTGGCTTCCGTGTGGTCCCCTCCCAGGCATCACCGCCTCCCGCCTCCGCACCCGCAGACCCTGCCCAGCAGCTGCTCCGCCCTCTGCCCGGAAGTGCCCTGGGCCGGGGTCGAACGCTCCATGGGTGGGGTGCCGAGGCAGGGCCCAAACTAGGGTACGCCCTGAGGGAAACCAGTGGTAAATAGCCAATAAAATCACCACCACAGACACAGAAAGACATCACGGAGGGAAAAAAGAAACTTCTTGCCCGATTTTTTAACAAAAAAGGCCCTGCGTTTTCATTTTGCTGCCGGCGCTGATGGACTGGCCCCTCCACACTCCAGTACCTCTGCAGGCGGAGGGGTGGAAATGAGTCATTAGGACAATAATGGGGTCTCCAGCAGCTACGACTCTCAGCAGCCTATGTCCAGGCCATTCAGGAACCAAGTCTGGGTCGTGGGCCATGCAGATAAGAGGTGTTTTCCACAGCGTCCCCAGTCGGCCGGCAGTGGCTCCCCCAGAGGAACGTCTCAATAAGTACCTCCTGGGTGGACAAGAACCGATCCATTCAGTTAGTTGGTAGCCGTGTCCTGATGAATCATAAAATTCCTGTCCCAATCATTTCCTCTTCCTATCCCTTCTAGGTTCTTCTCTGAAAACAGATATAGGAACTTGCCCTTTTTTGCCAAGAGAGTCCTTAGGCTGAAAGCATTAAATTGTTTAAGTCAGCGTTCAGCTCTGAAAACAAAAGTCCTGGTTTGGGCACAGTGTGCTAACAAATGGCATTTCAACACCAAAACCAAACTAAAACGTTGCTGGTGTCACCTTTAATTTCAGCCTACCTATTGCGCCAAAGACAGAAAAGTCTAAGCACTTTAGCAGTGGGGCAGAAAGCTAGGCTAAATGACTGGTGAATCAGGCGCTCTCTCCCACAAATACCCAGGAAGAAATACATTCAGGATGGATGCTGGACTGGGCAGCCAGAAACGTAGAAAAGAGGCCTGCATTGCTCCCAATTGATTTTGATCTCCGTGATTTATTCCATGACCAAAACCATTGTGAAGACTGGAGATACTGTGATGCTTGGGCAGAAGATTATGGTTCATTTAGGAGTCTGGGATTGTCGGAGCAGTGGTGGTTTTGCGGTTCCCCTTGATCTGCAGTGAAGCAGGCTTGGCTCAGTTTTCACAGAACGAAGTACAATCTGATGCTGTTTCATTTCATTTCCATTAAGTGCTGGAGGCCAGTCTTGAAGTGGGAGAGACCAGTGTCTCGAATTCCAGCAGAATCCTGAACAATACATTTTCTTCAATGCATCTACTTGAAAGTGTCTCAGAAGTTAACAATAATGGCTTATGTATTTTCAAAATTATGCTTTGTTGCTTTGATTAGTTTACTATGGGTAAGCTCCTCTTGTGGCCACAAGGGGAGTGGCTGAGTAAAATTCCAGTTATTACACACAATCCAAAGTAATGGCACAATGTCAACCCTCCATCACCCTGGGGACCCCCTCATACCAGCTGGTCAAACCGGCAAAGCTCTCCAAGCCAATGAGCAGTCTGCGGTTTGGTGTTTGAATGCCTCTCTGATGAATTGTTCTTCATTACGGTCATCACTTTAGTGCTCGGGTACTTTGTCAAGCATGTTGGATAAGTTGGGTAAAGACTGAGTGCACAGTTACACCAAACCAGATTTGGGAGCTCAAAGAGTCGGTGTAGAACCATACCAAGGCAATTGAAACAGGCAGAACCTGGGTCTTTGATCATGTCCAAGTCCCAGAAACTAAGAGAATGCTGGTGTTTCTGCTAAGGAGTCTTTCTGGAAATAAGAGCCCAGTGGCTGGCTGATGGGCAGGGCAAATTCCATGGTGGTAGGCAAACACGGAAAGAACACTTGAGTTGTTGGTTCAATGGACAGTAAAGACTTCAATTCAATTCTACCTCATTATAGATTAGGTTTAATTAAAATTAATTAAAATTGAGCATATCCCTCATAAACTTATCTGCAAGAGGACAGGACCATGCAACTATCTTTGCTTCTTTTGTGGTGTTCATCTGTCTGTTTGCACACATATGCCAGTGAACGTGGACCTTGTGCTTATGTGGGGATGGGGAGATTGAAAGGAAAATATTCTGAGACTGAGGAAGCTATTGAAGATGTTGGAAAAAGAAAATCAGCTACTAATCCACTTTCAAAATCTAGGATTGTATCAAAACATTTGTTGCTGTTTCTACAGTACTCTAAACATTACAGTCTGATATCAAGTCTACTTTAACTTTAGCCCAAAGTTAAATATAATTATCTGCATGGTTCTGTGAGGGTGTAACTGCCCAGTGACATGTATAAAACATCCTTTAGTTATGATTAACTAAAATCATATCTAATCAAATCCCACTTAACATTTGCCAAAACCACTGGAAAGGAAGGAGTTCTTAGCAGCAGGATTGAACATAAATCCCATGAAAAAATTGAAATGCTAGTTAGTTTTGAAAATTTTTTGAGAGGGGAATTCAAATTTTTTGAGAGGGGAATTCTACAAGCTCTCTGCAATAAGGTATTGCAAGGTTGGTGGTTCTCACCACCAAGGTCTTTGGTGCAAATAATATAAGCTGTACAATGTTCCACTTGTAGGACTGTGTAATAGTCAGCCAAAGGGGTACTGATGCAAATTACCAGAAATCTGTTGGCATTTATAAAAGGGTATTTATTTGGGGTAGAAGCTTACAGTTACCAGGCCATAAAGCATAAGTTACTTCCCTCACCAAAGTCTGTTGTCATGCCTTTTATCTTTGATTCCCCACCCACCAAGCGGCGGGGCTCAATGCCCAAATGATGTGGCCCAATCAAAGCCCTAATCATAACTTAATCATGCCCAGATGAAAAGATCACTTTACAAGCATAATCCAATATCTATTTTTGGAATTTATAACTATATCAAACTGCCACAGACTATGAAGTCCAAAATTATAGATTCTGAAAAGGGCTTAAGAAATGCTTTAAGTGAAGAGGAAAGGCAACTTTTCTGTGTAGAAGTTCTAAAATTTGAACAAGGCAGTTCAAACCCATTTTGTTTCCATTTGTTTTTCCTCTCCCCATCACCACCCCTCCAATCTATCACCCCTGTGAAATCACTGTCAGATCTTATCTTAGCCTTGGGCAATAACTCTGTGGTTTGGCCCTGAGCTGTGGAAAACTTAGAACCCAAGATCCATGGATGTTGTCCTCACTGGGCCAGCCAAGGCAGGTAGCTGAACACAGTGCCAGGTGCTCCCACAGTATATTTTTAAATATTAAATGCACCTTGGCTTCTAAGTCAGGCATGGAGTCCTGGGGCAACAAAGAAACTCATAAGTTAAATAACATTTTCACGAAATAAGTAATTTCACATCTATTTGGTTTAAAAAGTGTTGGATAAATATTGGTTAATAGAAATTAAGAACAGCAAGGAGCATTACTGGAGACCAGCCAACTTCAATAAAAAACAGAATAGCATTTGTTGAGTGCTTTTGCTCATGTATTTGTTAATATTTATTGACTGCCTAATAGGTGCCAGGCACTGTTCCAGTAGAGTCAATAGTGAAGAAGAGACTCATGCAGTTCACTTTTTAAGGGAGAGACAGACAATTAACAAATAGATGTATAGCTAGTTCCAAGGACTGAGAAGCGCTATGAAGTGAAATAAAACAGGATAAAGAAAATGCCCACATGTTACCCGTATTTTTCCCTCTCCCTCCCCTCAGAACCTCCGGTGGTCATTGCCTCCACATCAGTGATAAAAGTTCTTCCATTGCTAAGGACATTGGAATTTTCCTGCATGACATTGCAATGACAGATACGGGCCATTATATATTTTGTCATAACTTACAAAATTGCATGGAACACAGTATAATCTATAATGTAAACTATAGTCCATAGTTAGTGGCAATGCTCCAATATGTGTTCATCAATTGTAACAAATGTACCACAATAATGAAGGATGTTATTAACGTGAGAAAGTGTGGGAGGGGCAGGGAGTGGGGCATATGGGAATCCCTTATATTTTTTATGTAACATTTATGTCATCTAAAGATTCTTTAAATAAATAAAACACAACAACAACAAAAAATAAAGCACATGATAGGGCAGAAAATAAAGCATATGGCAGGGCAAAAAAAAAAATCAGGATTAAGAGATAGGGCACTTTGGGGGTGGAGGGAGGCAATTTTAGGTACAGTGCAAAGGGAGGGGTCTTTGGAGGTGTGGCCTTTAGGCAGAAACCTGAATGAAACCACACACCAAGCACTGCTGGCCGCCGGAACAGGACAGAGGTCCTGAGGCACTCTGAATTTAGCAGCTCTAAGGAGCAGCAAATGTGTCTGAAGTGGAGGTAAAGAGAAGTAGAGTAGGGGTGTGACAGGCAGGGTCAGCCCACACAGGCCCTGTAGGCTATGGTGAGGCATTTAGATTTCGTTCTGAGTGGGATGGGAAGCCACTGGAAGGTTAAGGTGATATACTCTGATTTATGTTTTGTAAAAAGTCATTCTGGCTTCTATGTATAGCATAGATTTTAGGGATGTAAGAGGAAGAGCAAGAAGACCCATTAGAAGTCTGGTATGGAGCCCAGACAAAGGATGATAAGGCTTTTACTAGCATGTGGGGATGATATGGCTTTTACTAGGGTATGGGAAATGGAGTGATGAGCAGTAGCAGGATGCAGGCTTTTGTTTTGTTTTCTTTGGTTGGGTTTTGTCTTTTTAGGAGGTACTGGTAATTGAACCCATGACCTCATACATGGGAAGCATGTATGAAGCTCCCCTGCAGTGGTTTTTTGAAGGTGGCATTGAGAGAATTTGCTGATGGATTGGATATGACCTATGAAAGGAGAAGAGAGGGCTTGAGGATTTTCCTAAATTTTTGGTAAATGATGCTGACTTTTACTGTGGTGAGGGCCACAGGACGAGGAACGGTATTGAAAGAAATCAAGAATTCGGTTTGGGGTATGGTGAGTTACAGATGCCTTTTAACATCCATGTAGAGATGTGGAATGGGCAGTTGGATATAGGAGTCTGGAGCTCAGGGAAGAGGTCAGGGCTGGTGATACAAGTTTGAGAGTTATAGTAGATAGTATTTTCCAAAAATGGT
This sequence comes from Tolypeutes matacus, assembly GCA_026826555.1. Classification (NCBI taxonomy): domain Eukaryota; kingdom Metazoa; phylum Chordata; class Mammalia; order Cingulata; family Chlamyphoridae; genus Tolypeutes; species Tolypeutes matacus. The sequence continues at coordinate 1,726,520 of JAKSZT010053813.1, forward strand.
CACAGCAGTATGTCTAATCCCTCATGCTTTTCCAGAGGTGTATTCTCTTTTTCCTACCCTTGAACCTGGGTGGACTTGTGACTGCTCCCAATCAATAGAGTTTGGTGGAGTGATGTTATATCTAGGCTACGGTATACTAATTTCTGAGAAGGATATACTTCTCTCTGGCTCTCCTGCATTGGGTTGCTCCCCTTGTAACCCAGCCACCATGTTGGAATGAAGACCAGGTGATACAGAGGCCACATGAAGGTGTTCTAGCCAAGAGTGCCTTAGCTGCTGCCCCAGCATTAATCATGAGAGCAAGTGAGCCTAAGCTTACTCCAGCCACCAGCTTTTGAGACTTTCAGTTCAGGCATTGTATACCAGAAACAAGCTACCCTGTCATGCCGTCTATACTGCTGACCCACGGAACTTGTGAGTATATAAATGGTAGTTTTATGCTGCTTAGTTTTGGGGTAATTGGTTATATTATAGTAACTAGAAAAGGAGTCATCAGCATATAGATGATATTTAAAGCCATGGAACTGGATAAGATCTCTTAGGAAAGGAATGTAGAGAGACGTCTTTCAAGAAAGAAGTGTTTACCATCAGAAAGAAGAGGAGAAACCAGGAAAGAAGATGAAGAGTAGCCAGTGAAGTAGAAAGAAAACCAGAAGAGGTTGAGGTCATGAAAACAAAGAGAAGGAAGTGTTTTGAGAAGGAGAGACCTATCAGCTGTGTCAAGTGCTACTGATAGGTCAAGTAAAAAAGGACTTAGCACTGATCCCATTGTATCTGGCTACTTGAATATCATTGATTACCTTGATTTTAACAGATTTAGTGGTGATGGAAATGAAAGCTTGATTAGCATAGGGTTTAAGAGAGAACGAGAAAGGTGGAGCAGAGAAAGATTATAGATAAGTCTTCCAAAGGATTTTTCTGTAAAGAATTCTAGAAAGAATGGGGCAGTAGTTGGGGGAATGTGAGCCAAGGGAAAATTGTTTTGGTTTTGATTGTGGTTTTAACATTGATTTCATGTCTGTATGTTTACTGATGTGAATGTGATGAAGCTGGAGAGAAAGAGGATGCAATTGCAGGAGCAAAGTCTTCAGTGAGGAAAGGAGATGGGATGCAGTGCACAATTGGAGCTATTAGCCTTAGGTAGGGGCAATTCACCTGCTATTATAATGGTAAGGCAGAGTATATTTGTGCTATACAGAAGCATTTAAGTGTGGGTGCAGGAGCATGTGGAAGTGCTTCTTAGAGAGAGGAGGAGGGAAGGCATATGAGAAGTTTGCAGGAAGAGGCAGTACATTCAGCTCAGAGCATGGGGGTACTGGGAAGGGAAAGGAAGCAGGGTTACAGGGGCCCTGAAGATTTGAATTCCTAAATTTAGAGTGAAACCAATAAGCCCCATTGTATAGTTTTTTTTCCATCCAATTCTGTTAGACGGCAGGAATAGAGCAGGGGGCAAATTAAGTTTGATCAGGATTGGGGTTTTGCCAGACAAATATGACATCAGGAGAGGGAAAAGGAGTTGAGAATATCACAAAAGAGTGATTAATGTGCTGAAGTATAGATTTGACCCTTCATAAAAAGGTCATTGAGGGAGCCACTGGAGAGTGAAATGGGCTTGAGGCTCAGTGGAGACCAGGAATTGTTGGAATTGGAATACTAGAGGGAGAAAGCTAAAAAGATGAAGGTGGCAGAAGGGGGCCATTGGAGCCTCCTGCTCTTCATGAGGGTAGAAGCCCTCACTGGAGGGCCCCATAGTGTAAATGCTTTAAAATTCAAGATCTGGAAATAGAAAATGCTATGGAAAGGCTTGAAAGAAATAGAAGTAAGTCACAGGTTCACTTTCTGAACAAATTAATAGCATGCAAGTGGTTGGTGAAGGATAGGTGGAAAAGACAACTGGGATAGGTGAATCTTGGTTCCCTCCACCCTCAAGTCTAATTCAATAGGTCCTGAGTGAGAAATCACACAACAGAACTTTGGAAATGTGCCCTTGGCCAAAAGGCACCTTGCAGAAACCCAAGTGCAAGGAGGCAGCTGGGCTTTAAGGGTAAAACTCTAGTGGCTGGAGTGCTAAAGGGAATCTGAAAAACCAGGGTTCACTGCAGACCAGCCTTCTCTGTTCCCCAGGCCACAAAAGAGAAAACAGTCACTGTCATACAACGTTGAGTTTACATCTTCTTAGTTTAAGAGTGTATTCAGGCTGAAACTAGATAGATCAAATTCCAGACTCCCAAGGAAGGACTTCTAATTTGCTTAGCTTGACTCAGAAGCCTAGCTGGGATCAGTCAATTGTGGCCAGCAGGGTTAGGACACATTGTTAAATGGTGACAGAAAAAAGGAGAATGTGGGGACAATTGAGATGATGGCATAAGATTCCCCCACAGAGTCTATGAACAAGAAGCAAAAGCTGGCAAACTGTCTTTCTCAAAACTCCAGTAAACAGTTGAAATGTTGCTATAGCTGGGCAAGTGCTGAATCAGTAAAACACAGCTGTAAAAAATGGCAGGCAAGTCTTGTGGCACTCTTGCTGGCCTATATCCTATCCCCTCCCAATGTGGTGTGGAGCCAGCCTGCACTCTCATTGTTGATACCTGGCACTCTTCTGGAGGGAGCAGTGTAACTCTTATGTGAATACTGGGGTGCCTCTATGTCAGTGCCAATCTATCAGCTGGCAGCCTGAAAAACTGAATTAGGAAACTTGTCTCTAGCTCACACTCTCAGAATTTGCTCTGTGGGAAGAAGCAACTTATTGATAGCTAACACAGTTTAAGAAACAATTAAGTCAAAAAAGATTACCAACTTTAAGACACAGAACTGAGAACCCCAGAAGGGGGAACACCTGTCTCATAGGCGTAAAGGAGACATTTGGATGGTAGAATTGCTAAGACCGCAAGCAAGCAAAAGCCCAGGACAAAAGTAGGCTCAGAAAAGATGGAGAGGACCTTGCACATCACTTCGTCTCAGGTTGATCCTCTTGATAGGAAGCCTAACTCTGAAGGAGAGCACCAGCCAAAGCAGCACCAATTTGCAAAGACTGTGAGAGGAGTTTTGCATTGGAATTTTTGTTCTTGTTATCTCCTGGCACTCAAGGAAATATGTCATATCACTAGCTGGATACAAACTTAAGGAATCCACTAAAACTGAGTTAACACTTTAAAATATTAAAATGTACAGGATACAAGAAAAGATTACAAGACAAGGAAACAGGAAATGATGGCCCATCCTAAGGAACAAGATAAAAACTCAGAAATCATCAATGAAAAGGACCAGACAAAAACGTTATATATATATATATATATATATATATATATATATATATTTATTTATTTTAAGATGATGCTTAAGGAGATATGGCAAAACATAAAGAACTAAAGAATACCAGGAAAATAATGAATGAACAATATGAGAATATGAATAAAGAGGTAGAAAATGTAAAAAGGAACTAAACAGAAATACCAGAATTGGAGACCAGTTATTTTCCAATAACCAAATGAAAAGGTCTCTATAGGGTTTCAACAGCAGACTGGAGCTGGCAGAAGAATCAATGAACTCAAAGGCAAGACAATTAAAATGATTCTGGCTGAGGAGGAGAAAGAAAAAAAGAATGGAAGAAAAGTGAACAGAGCCTAAGAGACCCATGATGGCACACCATGTAGTATACCACTATTCAAATTGTGGGAAATCCCAGAAGGAGAGAGAGAGAAAGGGGCAGAATATTCAAAAAATAAATGGCAGAAAACTTCCCAATGAATATCAATGAACCCCAATCAAGATTAACTCAAAGAGATATATTCCCAGACACACAGAAGTCTAACTGCTGAATACCAAGGATGAGAGAGTTCTGAAAGCTGCAAAAGAAAAGCAACGTTATGCACAAGGGAGCTACAAAAGATTAAGTGCCGATCAGAAACCATGAAGGCAAGAAGGCAGTGGGAAACAATATTTAAAGTGGTGAAAGGAAACAACTGCCTGCCAAGAGTTGTATCTATGGCAAGACTTCTTTCAAAAATGAAGGAGACATTAAGATATTCCCAGATAAACAAAAGCTAAGGAAGTTTGCCACCACTAAACCTGCCCTACAAACAATGCCCAGGGGTGTTCTTCAGACTGAAAGTAGCATAAATAAATAAAGACTTGTGGTAAAGGTAACCATATGTGTAATTATAAAGGCTAGTCATATTGTATTTATTGTAATTTTTGGTATGTATCTCCACTTTTTACTTAAAGATTATAAATTGCAAATGCATAAAAGTAACAATAAATCTATGGTTTTAGATACAAAATGCATAAAGATATAATTTGTAACAAGTACAACAACAAAAAGGTAAGGGGACAGGGGGACAGTGTTTGTATATGCTATTGAAGTTAAGTTGGTATCAAAACAAAAGTGATTATCTTAGAAATAGGATATTAAATTTAAGCCACATAGAAATGACAAAATTATCTGAAAACTATATACAGAGGGAAATGAGAAGGGATTCAATATGGTATTAATGGCAGAATTGAGGGGCAAAAGGGGCATAAGGACTTGCAAGACCAAAGAGCAAAATGGCAGAAAAAAGTTATGCATTATCAGGAGTTACTTTAAATGTAAATGGATTAAACAGGTCTTAATAAATTTAAAAATACCGAAATCATACAATATGTCTTCTCCAACCACAATGGAAATGGTGCTACACATCAATAACAGGGAGAACTGGAAAATTCATAACTATGTGGAAATTAAACAATATTCTCAAAAAAATCAATGAGTGAAAGAATCACAAGGGAAATTAGGAAATATCTTGAGGCTAATGAAAATGAAAACACAACGTACCCATATTTACGGACTGCAACAAAACCAGTGCTGAGAGGGAAATTTGTAGCTCTGAATGCTTACATTATAAAAGAAGAAAGAAGTCCACACAAGTGGAGGATATAGAAAAGGAAGAGCTAACTCCAAAGTGAGCATAAGGAAAGGAATAACAAAGATTAGGTCAGAGATAAATGAAATCAAGAACAATATTAATAAAAAATAGAGTCAACAAAACCAAAAATTGGTTCTTTGAAAAGATCAATAAAATAGATAAACCTTTAGTTAGACTGACAAAGGAAAAAAAAAAAAAAGAGAGAGTATGAAAAGAACTAAAATCAGAAATGAAAGAGAAAAAGTGACTACTGACTCCACAGAAATTAAAAGGATTTTAACACTATGCTATGAACAAATTAAATAACCTAGAGAACATGGACAAATTCCTAGAAACACACAAACTATTTAAACTGACTGAAAAAGAAATAGATCTCAACATGCCAAGCACAAGTAAAGCAATTGAATGAGTAATCAAAAACTTCACAACAAAGAAAAGCCCAGGACCACATGGCTTCACTGGTGAATTTCATCAAACATTCCAAGAGAATTTACACCAATCCTGCTCAAACTCTTCCAAAGAAACTGAAGAGGAACACTCCTTCACTTATTCTATGAAGCCAACATCATCCTAATACCAAAGACAGATAAAGATACCACAGGAAAAGAAAATTACAGACCCGATATCACTTATGCTATTCATCTAGAAGCAAAAATCCACAACAAAATACCAGCAAACTGAATCCAAAAGCACATTAAAAGAATTATGCACCATGATCAGGTGGGATTTATCCCAGGTATGTGAGGGTGGTTCAACATAAGAAAATCAATTAATGTAATACACCACATTAAAGAACAAAGGACAAAACCACAGGATCATCTCAAATGACACAGGAAAAGCATTTGACAAAATCCAGCAACTCTTCTTAATAAAAACACCTAGAACACCAGGAATAAAAGGAAATTTCCACAACATGTTAAAGGGCATGAAAGGAAAACACACTGCTAACATCATACTCAATGGTGAAAAACTGAAAGCTTTTCCCTTAAGATCAGGAACAAGACATGGATGCCCATTTTCACCACTGCTACTCAACACTGTATGGGAAGTTCTTGCCAGAGCAATTAGGCAAGAAAGAGAAATAAAAGACATCCAAAGGAAAGAAAGAAGAAAACTTCCCTTATTTGCAGATGGCATGGTCTTATATATAGAAAATCCTGAAAAATTCACAACTAAGTACTATAGCTAGTAAATGAATTCAGCAAAGTGGTGGGGTACATGGCCAATATGAAAAAATCATAGCATTTCTATACAGTAATAATGAACAATATGAAGAGGAAATCAAGAAAAAAATTCCATTTATAATAGCAGCTAGAAGAATCAAATATCTAGGAATAAATGTAACCAACGATGTAAAGGATATGTACACAGAAAACTATGAAACATTGCCCAAAGAAATCAAAGACGACCTAAATAAATAAACAAGAGTCCATGTTCATGTATTCAAAGACTAAGTATTGTGAAGGTGTAAATTCTACCCAAGGTGATTTACAGATTCAATTAAAAATTCCAACAGCCTTCTTTGCAGAAATGGAAAAGAAAATCATTAAATTTACATGTAATAATAAGGGGCCCAACTAGCCAAGTTGAAAATGAAAAACAAAGTTGGAGGACTCTTGATCTGAAAACTTATTACAAATCTGCAGGAATCAAAACAGCATGGTATGGGCACAAGGGCAGATATATAGAGCAATGGAATCAATTTGAGAGTTCAGAAATAAACCCTCACATCTATGGCCAATGGATTAATTTTTAAAAAAATTACAGCAGCTTTAAGTTTATAGAAACATCATGCAAAAAGTTCCCATATACCCCCTTCTCACAGTTTTTAAAAAAATTTATTATACCTTTATTACAATTCAGGAATCAATATTATTGTTATTAGCATTATCCCACTGTTTACATTAGGGTTCACTCTTTTTGTTGTATAATTCTTTGGGTTCGTGTGTGTGCAGTAAGTTATATACAACTTAAAATTTCCCCTTTTCCCCTTTTGAATACACAATTCAGTGGTGTTAATTAGATACACAAAGTTGATTTCCATCACCCAATGCCAAAATTTTCTATCAACCCAAACAGAAACTCTATACCAACAAAACATTAACTTCCTATTCCCCTCCACCATGTGGTCCCTCGTAACCTAGTTTCTAGTTTCTGACTTTATGAATATACATATTCTGCTTATTTCATATAAATGAGATCATATAGTACTTGACGATTTTGTGTCTGGCTTTTTTGACTCAACATGATGTCTTCATTTTTGTATATGTTATAGCATGCATCAGAACTTCATTTTTATGATTGACTAATGTTCCACTGTATGTATATGTCATCTTTTCTTTATCCATTATCTATTGATGGACACTTGGGGTGCTTCCAACTTTTGGCAATTATGATTAATGTATGGTCAACTGATTTTTGTCAAGGGGGCCAAGTCCACTCAATGGAGAAAGAAAAGTCTCTTCAACAAAAGGTGCTGGGGAAACTGGATAACCATATGCAAAAGAATGAAGGTGGATCCCTACTTCACACCATACACAAAAAATTAACTCACAATCTATCAAAGACCTAAATATAAGAACCAACATATAAAACAAGAAGAAAACACTAGGAAGGCAATGATTTCTTAGATTTAATATCAAAAGAATAATAAACAAAAGAAAGAAAAGATAAATGGGACCTCGTCAAAATTAAAAACTTTTTTTGAGCATCAAAGGACTTCATCATGAAAGTGAAAAGATAACCACAGAATGGGATTAAATATTTGGAGACCACATATCCAATAAGGATTTAATATCCCAAATTATATATTTTTAAATCCCTATATCTCAAAAACAAAAAGAAATAGACATTTCTCCAAAGATACACACATGGCCAAAAAGCAAATGAAAAGATGCTCAACTTCATGAGCCATTAGGGAAATGGAAATCAAAATAACACCCTCTAGAATGGCTACTATTTAAAAAATGGAAAATACAAGTGTTGGAGAGGATATGGAAAAATAGGAACACTCATATATTGTTGGTGGAATGTAAATTGGTGTAGCTGCTGTGCAAACAAAGACTTTCCTCAGTTGCTATCATGCTCTGTTGGAAATAAAAATGAGGTCTTAGATACAATGACTTAGACTGTTTTAGTCTGCGGTGGGTAGGTTCCCAAGAAACTTGGCTGTCATATCTGGAACTATTCTATTCCCTGACCTTTATACATTTTCTTTCACAAAATTCATGGTCTCAGTTATCATCCTGATGAACATTCATTGAGTACCTACTATCTGCCAGTCACTCTTACAAGTGATTTGCATCTGTGAACTCTTATTTCTTACAACTCTGTAAGTAGGTACTATTATCCTCTGTTTATTAGATGAGGTAACAGGCTTGCCTAAGATCCCACAACTGGTCAGCTGGAGAGTCAGGACCCAAATCCAGTCTTGTCCAAGCTCCCATGCTCTCTAGCACTAGGCAACCTGGCTGACAACGGCTTCAAGGAATTCAAACAGTAGAGTCATACATGCAATTTTCTTGTTTGTGTTTGTCAGTATAACAACTTTTTATTTGATACCTACAAGATTTTGGTATCTTGCAGCCTCTGATCAGGTTTATACAATCTCAATTTTTCAATAATGCAATTTGTGCAAGCAAAAAACCCAAAACAAAACAAAAGTAAACAGAAAGACCAAGTAATTGTCCCCTCATTGTTTATAAACATCTATTATAGGTAAAACAAAACTTAGGCATATTATAGATTAGTGTCTACTACATTTGTACATTACCATTTTTAACAGCTTGAGATAAATGCTCCAATATCTTGTAACATATTAAACAAAATTCAAATTACTGGGTAACAACAATAACAAAAAAAAACACACAGCAGAAGCCTCAAGTGTTTCCTCATTGTCTAGTTTAAAACTCAAGTAAGGTTTCCTTTTTATGAGTGACAAAGCAAACTAGGATAATGAAGGAAAAAAAAAGATTGCAAGGTGAAAGTCAATTTGCACTTCTTTTTTAAAACCATCTTTAAGTTAAAGAAAACACAATTTTAAGAAAAACAGGCTTGTAGCCATTTTTACAGCATATGTGAAGAATACTAGCAGTACATTAACTTTTAAGAGTTTTAAACACCAAAAAATGTTATGTGCTCATCACCTTGATGAGAAAGCTAAGGCAGGAAGGAGAATGGGGGTGGGAGCTCTGTGGTAGTTTGAAGCTTTTGTGGACCCCAGAAAATTAGGTTCTTAAACTAATCCATCCCTGTGGGTGTGAACCTTTTGTTGGGAGTCCTTTTAATTAGATCACTTCAGTAAAGGGCCTTTGATTAGATTACTTCAGCAAAGCGTGGCCAGGGTGGGTCTTAATCCTCTTACTGGAGTCCTTTATAAACAGGATGAATATGGAGAGAGATGGTCACAAAGACAGAGAAGAACCCCCAGAAGCTGAGAGAGAAGTCCTGGAAGCCAGAAACTGAAATCAACGAACCCAGGAGAGAGCAAGCCGGAAGGTGAAGCAATGATACCCAGTGAAAGGAGAGACAGCTGACAACGCCATTATACCCTGCCACGTGAAAGGAGTCCAGGATCGCCAGCAGCCATATATTTGGGGAGAGAACTTTGCCTGATGCCTTGATTGGGACATTTTTCTCAGCCTCAGAACTATAAGCTTATAAGTTAGTAAATCCCCATTATAAAAGCCAACCTATTTCTGGTATATTGCCTTAGCAGCCTTTAGCTAACTAAAATAGGCCACGGTGTTAGAAGCAAAACCTGGTACGTACATGCATTTTTAAAAGAGCAATTAAAATAATTTACAACATAATGTGCCTTAATCCAGATTTATACTCTTAAAACATGGTGGAAATGAAAAATGTCTTAAGTAGTTTGTCAAATTACATCCAAATCCTGGGACACTCTTTACATACTGTGGTGGATTCCATTGAGTACCCCAGTTTGGACATGTTCTTGGTCCACACATCAGGTGGGTGTGGACCCATTGTTCCATAAGCTATCTGGAAATTATTACTTCAGTTAAGGTGTGGCCCAACTGAATCAGGTTGGGCTTTAAACTGGATTACTGGTATCCTTTATAAGCAGAGGGAGTGTCAAACATAGAAAGGCAAAAAACAAACAAACAAACAAAAAACACACACAAGAAGTTGAAATCAACAGACTCCAGAAGAGAAAGGAGAAAACATCACAATGTGCATTGCCATGTGACAAAAAAGCCAAGGACCAAGAATTACAGGCAGCCAGCCCAAGAATGCCATCTACTTCAGGGAGAAAGCATCACCTGGCTGATACCTCAATTTTGGATTTCAAGCCTCAAAACCACGAGCCAATAAATCTCCACTGTGTAAGCCAACCCACTGTATAGTATTTGTCTCAGCAGCCGGGACACTAATACATATCTAAGGCACACTAGAAACGTCCTTCTTTTTTTATGATGTTCCTTCTGCAAAGCTCTACTCCCCAGCCAGCTAAAGACTTTATCCCAATGTTTTAGATGATATGGTTTGTTATTACTTGGATCTGGAGTAACAGAAATTATGTTGAAATTTGACAGAAAAATTAGAGAGACAAAAGAAAAAACAAACAACAAAAATAAACAAAGGGAGTAAGAAATCATAAGGATGGTAGAAACCCAGCTTCTGATCTTCCCGAATGTGCCAGGTAGTGTAGAGACACTTTAAACCTCAGAGATCCCCCCAGATGAAAGTCACAAACATCCGAGCTAGAAAATTGGCCAACTCTGAACCAGGTCTCTAATGTTTTTAAGAACTGGTTGTTCACATTCCTATTTAAAAATAAAATTAAAAGCTCAGGTTCAAAGTTGGCCTGCTGAAGTTGTTTTTCATTTCAAATAAGTGATAGAATATCAAGAAGCCAAGTGAAGCAGTATCTCCCTTTAGACATAGAACACTGAGAACATTCAGGGCAAATGAACTCTTGGTTGATTTACTCACGTGAAAATGGGGATAAGGAGGCATAGCTGCCAAGGCTAACTAACCACAGTAATACATGTCTGTATGTATGTAATGGGACAATAATGATTGCTTCCAGATCAAATTCACCATTCTCTATTAAAATCCTAAAATGAGGATTAGAGTAGTTAAAAAACAATGTATAAGTGACTACAAATGCTTCAAGACAGAAGTGGATTGTGGTTGCCCTTAGTGCTGCTTAGTCTCCTTTTCTTCTAGGGCCCTAGGACATTGAAGTTTCTGGCCCCTTCATGATTAGTTGAGGGCAGGTGATATGCCTCTTCGGGAATGGACTACACCCACAACACTCCCTCATACTTCTCAGAGTAGAGGAGGGGGCGCAGAGAACTCTGCTGACCTGGGATGGCCATGGAGCATGAATGAGAAGTGAGGAAGCCTTTCTTGTTTTAAACCGCTGAGATGTGGGAGTTGTTACTGCAGCATAACATGGCCATTCTTGACTAATTGTTCATGAAGTCATGCTTTACCCATAATTTAGGCCACATTATCTGTGGTAGTAGTAGTTTCATTGAGTTTATAAATAGAATTACTCCTAAATCATGGCTTAAAATCTATGAAATATTAAAAAAAAGATGCCCAAAGCAATGGGACAATAAAAAATACTTGAATCCAAAGCAAGGAGGGAAAGCAATTATCTTCAACCTAGTGCAGGATTTTATCTATCCAAACTGGAATATAGAATGTTGAAATGGGTTACAATGCCCCCACCCCAAATTAAAGAACCCCACACAAATGCACACCTGAATAAGGGTGAAACTTAAAAATGTCCAGGGGTGATGTTCTACTGGGTTGTGAAATTAAATCTTGAACTGAAAGTTAGAGGCTTTATGTCTCTCACTGTCACAGCACAAGAACTAAAGTAAGAAAAGGCTGAGTTTGCTAACTTATAGAATGTGTAGAGTCATACTGTAAATATTTAGTACCCAGCTTCCATGTCCTAGTGTCTGAACTATAATCAATCCTATTGTGGTACCAAATTTTTAACTAGCATCTTGGCCCTCCCATGATGGTAAATTTGTTCCCCTTGACTGGTTAAATAACTTATTCAGGGAAGATAGAGAAATAAGTATTTCATACTGAAGAACTAAGCCAACCCCAAAATGATTATACTTTCTTGTTAAGTTTTAGAGTACATTTTATAATCATTGTGGTATATACTTAAGGTTCTTGAAACAACACATAGAATCCAACCATACTAACCTTTTGATTTTAAATGTTTGTGATTAATTTGGGAATTTAAGCTCATAAACAGTATTTGAAAATCTGAAAGCTTCATTTACTATATGTGTAAGTTAGACTTATTGCTTTATTAGTTAAGTGCTTACAAAGATTTTGAAGGTTAAGTTTAGGCCTCTTGAAAGGTCTGAGAGATTCAGATACTTAAAAAAAAATTGAAAATGTAATTTAGTTTAAGCCTTAAACTCTAAGGGGATTTAAATAACCAAGTCTGTACATAGGGTTAATTATTTAGGGGAATTTTATTCATTGTTCTTGAATACTAATTAGAAGCTCTTTCTATGCACAAAGGTCTCTCGACCATTAAAAAAAACAACCACACACACACACACACAAATAGAAGACCACAAAGCACACTCAAGAGTATACTGAGGTGTCCTGAAAGATCTTCAGAATGGTACTGTGTCTGAGAACCACTTCTTCTTCTGTTTTATTTCTCTGTCTTAATTTAGCTTTCAAGAAATCCAGTTATGAAATTTCATTAATGATTTCCATTCTATGAAAGACAGGGACAATATTACATAGTAAGCACTCAATAAAACCTGATTAAGCATAAGTAAATCAGCTAGTAATTAAAGTGCTAATTATATATAATTGTAAAACAATGCCACTTTACATCAATTTTCTTAGCCTCACTTAACTTTCTTAACTCAATGAAAGAATTACTCTCTTGGAAGATACAAGAAAGTCTTCCAGCTCACCAGGGAGTAGACAGCATGGTATCAGAACTGTATGCCTAACAACTGGACAGATTGGGATCTTAACACACACCTGACTCCCAAGGAGCAGAACATGAAACTGAAGATAACAGACAAAATACTGTTCTTGTTGGCTTGAATGATATAAATAATAAAAAGATTGTGTCCTGGAAAAAAAAAAAGGAAATTAACAAGCAAAGCAAAATAGGAGAAAAATAATCATATTCATATCCTTTCAGGTTTTTATTTCCATAATTATCTTCCTAGAGAAGCACTAATCTGTATGTCCATAATAACACATTTAATAGTCTACTCATCACAGAGCAGGACAAAATTAGGAATATCCACAGATTCTATATACAAATACCATATTCTGCATATGTACAAATAAATTCAATATATTAAATAAATTTTGTAGACTGACTTCTTATAATGCAACAGAACACTGAATATTAGATTCAGAGCATATTCATGCAGACTTCCACTGTGGGAAAAGGAATAACACTAGAGTTCTGGAGAAATAATTTTTTCCTGTTGTAAACACCAAGTTTTCCACTTCTGACTATAATCTTGAGGATCAAAGATTTATGCAAGGGGAAAAATTAAATACAATAAATGGGGAACAAATACTCTAGAGACACCACATAGAATAACCCAGATATCAAAGAATTATCCACACAGTGCTGCATATTAAAGTTGGGCAGGATGTGTCTGAGGGAGGCTGCACTTTTCTAAAGCCATTTGTGTTGTTTAAGGCTCAGTTACACCGCTGCTTTAGAATGTACTGAATCATTCCTCATTCTTTTTTAAGTTTTCAGTATGTAAGAAAAGAGTAAAACTAAAAAAGTTTTTCTGACGTGGGTAACAAGTAATAAGGTCTACAAACAGATAGTCTAAAATATCTTTAAAGTACCAAAATCTGTTTAAACAGATATATAAATGCTCATTTGAGCTAATTAATAAAGACTCCAAAAGTTTCTGTTTGGATCTAAAGAGCACAGCAGGAATGATGGGGTCTTTGAAACATGAACATGTGTTTAAATCCATGCCTAAATAAAACTTTATTCAGATTAAGTAAATTTCAATATAATTATTGAAAATGAACTGTTACCTGCAGAACTATACAAGTAACTTAAGGAATTAAAACATAAATGTATTAGTGATTTGTATCAGGTCTTCAATAAAGATGCTAACATCCTCCCACCCAAGCACACCTGTCAAATGAGGGTGTTATTTTGTCTAAGCTCTATCATATAACCAACTGTGATTAAAACTACTAATGATACTCTACTTTAGGGTTGTCAGGAAGTCCAGCAAAATTGAGCATTCTCTAACTACTCCAATAAGGGAAGAGTCTATAAAGAACTAGAGACAGGGCATGAATAAAGAAGACACTGCTTTGGGCAGATCTGCTTGCAAAATGTACACTGCTTGTGTTTAGAGCATCTTTCCAATTAACAGATTATGCGATGGGCCTAAGCCACACAGGCTGAAAAAGAAATGCTTCAAAAATAACATTTTAGGAAGTAATTAAAGGATTAAAATATTGGTAGCAAGTATTTTAAATATGTCTTTCAAAAACAATTCTTCCCTTTCACCTAGATTTTTGCAGTATCCATCCAGCAATTTCCCATGTCAAACTATGGTCAAGTACTTAAAACTCTGAATAAGAACTTACTTTGGAGGGAAGAAATGTATATATACAGGACTGATAAAAGAGGTCTTCATTAGCTCCCACTTAGTCAAGAAATAAGTGGGTTTGGAAAGAATCACTGGTTTGTTTGTTTTTTTTAGATGAGAGAAATACTCACACTTGAGAGAGAACCGAAAGCATCTATAGAATGAGTTTAATAAGCTACCTTCAAAATTTTCAAAGTCACACAGCTTGAATGCATCTTTCATTGGGCTAAAATAACATTGTAAGGTTCAAAATATTTTTCTGTACCAATGTCACCCCTGAAAAGACTTAATTTAAATGGGGGATAAATTTCTTTTTCAAAACAAAACAAATTTTTTAAATGCCAATTGTTTTTTTTACCAGTATATTTCACTTTTAGCAGCAATTACCAAATAAAGTGAAAATTCTCTAACAATAAATTATAAGATTCCAAGACAGAAGAATATCTATGCCTATTGACCCATTTCTTTAGAATGTAATTTGTCTAGAATTTGGCTTGCAAATTAAAAATCAACTGTATTAAAACATAATATATTTTCTGTTCATTCCTCCTGGTGTCTCAGAAAAGCTATTATCATGGAAAGAATAAAAAGGCTTCACAGGTAGAGGATACAGATGAGTGATTTGAGGAAATGGTACTAAAAATCAGTCTTTGTTAGCATTCAAAATAATGACTGCAGGGAATTATGGAATACCCTCAAACAAGATCCCAGTCCCTGAAGTGGCAGGTCAGAAGGTTTCTTTTCCTTTTCTTTCTTTTCCCTTTGGCAAAGCAGAATACTAGCACAGTCCTCCTGAGTATTCATCTTCTTCTTCATCAGCAGCTGTGGTAGGGACGCCATCAGGTTTGGCCTGTGGGGTTGCTGGTGATTTCTTCTTGACTCCCCCTCCTGGAACCACCAAGCTTAGGCCCAGTTTAGCATACTGTCAATGATAAAACATAGTCTTAAAACCTGGATAATTAGAATCCCCATATGGGATGCCTCAACATTATTATCTATAAAAATACGATCTTAGGGGGCCCTACCTCCATGAAAACAAATACTACCAGTTAGATATTTTTAAATACCCCAAAACACAACATTGCCCTGTTGTCTGATACCTTATGACCATGATATGTGACAGGTACACAGCTAATGAAAATGTCAGTTATATATTACAACTGGAATCTGAGATTGTCTGAATATATTAAGGTATATTTGTAGTACTAGGAAACAGAGGACTGTTGAGTAAATGAAGAGTGTAAGTTAGGAATACATTTTAAAAACTATAAATACAAATTTACAAAAGCTTATGTAAGAATTACCTAGAAAAAAAATTGGCTCTGCATATATCATAAAAAAAAAAAATGAAGATCTTAAACTTATCTGATACCATGAGACTCTAAAGCCACAACATCCAATCAACAGATGCTCACAATCCCACCAAAATGGAAAATAAGATAGAACATAAACTCATATGTAAGGTTCAATTTACATCTAAGGTTTTGTGTGAGGTTATTTTTCACACACTGATGCATCTATTCTTCAAAACGGTCCTGAAAGACAGGTACAATGAGCTCCATTTTTACAGATGATTGAGGCCTAGAGATATTCAATTAATAACCTGCGGTACATAGCTAATTGTCAAATACGTGGGATTCTAGTAAGTCTATTCATTACTAAGGCCACTGCATGATAGGTGTCTTTCAGATAGTAGGTCTAAAAGAAACTTAATAAACTAAATAAATGGTTAGTTGAGAACCTGATGAACTGATAGAGAACAAAAGATGGAGGAAGAGGCTGAAAAATGGGGCTGAATTAAAAAACTGCATATGGAAAACACAATTACATGGATAAGTAAATGGTTGTAAACCTATATGGTCTACATCCTATGGTAAAAGTCAATGGAAGTGTTAAGTTCCTTTTTGAGTAGTAGCTTGAGGTGAAAAAAAAAGATACAGGAAATCACACAAGTCCATGGGAAGAAAATAATTTCAAGAGGAAGGAAGAAAGCTAACCAAAAAAGCCAACTTACATCATTGTCCATGTACTTGAAAAGTGGAGAGTTGCAGACCTCTGATACCTGATCTTGGTCTTGCTGGTCATATCCTTCAAGAAGTTGTTCTAGTGCAGCACAGTCTTCACTTCCATTAAATCCTGGTATGCTATAGTAAACACAATTCACACTTCTTCACCTTACCCCTAAAAGAATGGTTCTCAACCTAGGATAGTTTTGCATCCCAGGAGACACAGGGTGAATGTCTAGACACACTTCTGATTGTTACAAGTGGTATTATTAGCTATTATTAGGTATTAGGTATTAGGATGTTGTTAGCTTTAATGGGTAGAGGGCAGCACAACAAAGAATTATCCAGCCCAAAATGTCAATAGTGTCAAACAAACAAAAAACCCTCATTCTGAATTCTGAATTCTGATCTTGTTATAACAAACAATAGAGAACTTCATCTCTTTCCTTTTTTTCGGTTCTTTTCTCCTTAGAAGGCAAATATAACAAAATATAGTTATTCACACCCGTGGAATTCCCCAAGAGAAAAATAGAAAACAACGTGTAAAAATCCTGATGTAAAAGCTTTTATGACTATGAAAATTTAGTTAAAAAAAGAAAAAAGTTTCATAACCAGGAGCATTTGCTTAGTCAGCAATCTTAGTTTAAGAAACAAATGTTAAAACTACAGGTCAAGGTAAACGCATCCCACACCTTACCTATAGCTCTCCCTGACACATCTTTCTGCAGCCACGTAGTCATTTCTGTGTAGATGGACTAAGACTTGAGCAATTGTTTTCTAAAACAAAAGAGGGGATCATGGTCCAAACTTTTATCTACATAATTAAGTCAATTTCCTGGTAGTCTTAAAAACGTCTGGAATTTAACTTTCAGAGTCTTGGTTTGTATACACAGAGATTTATAAATTCTATAGTAACTTCCACAGGATGCCTGAGGGAAAATATACTAGGGTAGTACTTCTACCCTTTTGTGCACACAAATCACTTGGGAATTTTGTTAAAAGGAAGACTGACTTCAAAGGCCTGAGATTCTGCTATTTTTAACATGCTCCCAGGTAGTGCTGATACGGCTAGTCTGAAGACCACACTTTGAGCAACACATCCTTAGAACACAACCACCACATTTTTAAGAAAATGTCTTTTAAATCTCTATATAGGTTTAATCCTGACAATGGAATAAAAAGAAGTGTGAAGTATAATTCTGCAATTATACTTTTGAATTCTTAAAGAGGCACTAGGAAAAAGATGCATGAATGAAAAATCTAGATAACAAAAATAATATCATTTATATGTCAACAACAAAAGCAGTAGTAAGAGCAAGGATATTACTGATATGATCTTATCAGCAAAAGAGCTCTTCATAAAGTAATTTTCAATCATTTTTATCTCTGTTCTTAAAATAGGATAACTTTTATTAATCTATTTTCAGGTTCACTGAGTCTTTCTTTTATTATCATCTACATTATAAGATTAAGCCTATCCAGGACTTTATTTCAAGTATTGTACTTTTCAGTTCTAAAATTTCCACTTTATGGTTTCTATCTTTCCGCTTATTTCAAGTGTTTACCTTTACCTCATGCAGCTTTGTTTTTATCTGATAATTCCAAAATCTGAGTCATCTTGGGGTTGTCACCTCTTGTTTATTTCCCTTGAAAACTGGCCATATTTTCCCAGGTCTTTGTATGTCAAAAAATTTGTATCCTGAACAGCTGTGAATGCTATACTGTATAGACTTTACTATAATCCTCAGGAGAATAGTGGTTTTGTTTTAACAGGCAATCATTCCAGTGAGGTTCAGCCTGCATGTTCTGCCTCACTTTGAGTGGGCAGTGGTTCTTTCTAATTGTAATTCAAGGACTTTGCTGCACAGCTTTAGGTCTGTCCTATGCTTGAGCCCTGTGGGGATTAGTGGGAGTGTGGGCAATGGATTAAATCTTATTTCAGTTCTCAAAATTCTGCACTCCTACTTTGGGTCTATCTCACACATGCACAGCTAGGGAATGAACCCAAAATACTATATGGGCCCCACACAAACTTAGGGAGTTCCTTTATCCGGTTCTCTCCTTTCTGGGATTTCCCCCTTGCTCTTTTGACTCAACTTCACAATTCCTAGGGCCAAAGAGATGGGTTTCTTTTGGAATTTTGGTTGCCCAAGCCACTATTGCAGCTACAGCTCCATAACTAGGGCCCACCCTAGAAGCAAAACCAAGAAAGAAAAAAAAGAGTGGAGGAAAAAACAGGGCCTCTTTTCCCAGTTACTCTGGTTAGAAAGATAGGTTCTAGTTGCTGGAGCATCTGCTGCCCCACTCCATGAGTAAGAGCTCATCTCGGCAATGCCATAAGAAAAAAGAAAGAAACCTGGAAACTCACCCCCATATTGGTTGCTTCTCCAAGTATTTACTCCCTTCCACAGTTTACCTACTTTTATTTACTTTTCAGAGTTCTTAGGAAGTTGTTTTTTGTATTTTGTCCAAAAGTTTTAGTCAGAATCAACAGGAGAGTTATGCTGTAGTGAACTTACTCCATCTTGCCAGAAATAGAGGTCCATAAAGTATTATTTCACAAAAACATGAAAATATCTATAGAATCTTCTTAGGTGCCTATTTACACCAATATGAACAATTATCTAATGTAAAGCCAAAAACAAGCACTTTCAAAGAATACCTTATAGCAAGTTGGATAATTCTCAATTTCCTTATAAATATTTTTTTCTTTCTGAATAGAGAGTGCCGCCTCATCAAACCTAAAAACAAAGCAAACAAACATAAAACAAGGCAGATCTAAATGATTTATAGAAATGGTCACCTTGATAGTGTACTTGATATTAGATTTTAGAAAAAGAAAACATCAAGCATTTTAGCAACTGCTCCATAATCGATGTTGCCATTAGCCCTGCTTATCTAACTTGTCTTTTCCCTCCCAGGCATCTAGCTGACAAAGCAAAAAAAACTTAAGGATGAGTTACTTCAAGTAGAGAACTTTAAGTTTGGTTAAGATAATCCATTAATCAGTTTCTGTCAAATTCAACAGACTTATTTGTATTAGAGAAAATCCTCAATTTAACTGTTACAACTGAAAGGCCATCTCTGGATGGCCAAGAGCACTCTCTCCCTGCTGAAGAATTATTTTCCCCCTCATCATTACATATTGCACTGCTGCCTCAGTTACTCCTAAAACCATAGAGTCTAAAAGGTAGCATGGAGGGAAGACAAGTTAGAAGGCTAGGAAAAAGTCCTTCCTGCCACTTTTAATCTGCAACAACTTTTTTTATTTTTAATCCACTCTCACACATTTTCCCTTTCTTCCATTCCACCCAGATGGCAGAACTCACCAAAAATTTTCCCCAAAGTCCTTTCCCCTTTCTCACCTCCCTGCACCCTAATTCCACCATAGCCCAATCAGGTCCTCATCTCCTTGTTAAGTTCTAATACATTCCTAATTCCAGGACTCTCTTACTAATCCTTAACTCCTGACTGGACAAATTAGGCAGTCTTCACCAATTTCTCTCAGCCCAATGAACACTGTCAGAGGCCATGGTAGCATGGTAGCAACTACCAGTGGTCTGGCATTGGGAGGTCAACACCCCAACAGCTGAAAAGGGAAAGTAGAATAACTGCCCTGTTAGAGACACAGAGGAGAGAGAGTTGTTGCAGTCATTTAAATTAAAACTTTTAAAATGTTATATTGTATGTTCTATTTTTTCTGTATGTTAATAATTATCTTTTAAAAATATTTGCATATACACATAGTGGCTTGGTTATCATAATATCGTTCCTTAAACTGAGCAATGTTTTTGCTCAATTTTGTGGGCTGCTCTGGCAAACTAGTGCCTCAAAAAATAACACCTATTAAAAAAATGAATTCTGAATTTCTGAGATCAACTCAATAAATTTTGAGATAAAATTCAGTTTATAAGTTGGTGTGGAAGAAGAATTCTAAGATGGCCCCTAAGATTCCATTTCCTCATACACATTCGCTACATACTCTGCCCTTGAGCACAGACACAATCTCTGAATATGATGGGATATCACTTCTGTCAATAGATTACCAATCAAGTGACTATGAGTTAATTAAAAGGGAGATTATCTGGATGGGCCCAACCTAATCAGGTGCATCCTTACAAGGGACTGGGCCTTCCTGAGTGTGATGGTTAGGCTCATGTGTCAACTCGGCCAAGTAATTGTGTCCGGGTGTTTGGTCCAGCAAGCACTGGGCCAATTGCAATACAAGAGCATTTATGGACTTCGATCACCAGTGAGTTTACTGCGTGGACGGCTGATTACATCTGCATCAATCAGGGAGATTGCATCATCAATGGGTGACGCTTTTATCCAATCAGTTGAATGCCTTAAAAAGGGGAAGTGATTTCAACATTCAGAAAGAATTCCGCAGCTTGTCGTTGGACAGCCAACTTCTCCCAGAAACTCATCAAGGACTTTTCATCGGACTTTTATCGTAACCCCTGGTTTGCAGCCTGCAGTAGAACCTGGACTTGTGCATCCCCACGGTCGTGTGAGAGACTCTTATAAAATCTCATATTATTGACAGATACCTCCTGTTGATTCTGTTTCTCGAGAGAACCCTAATACACTGAGGTTGGAGAGCTTGGAAGTCAGAGAGATGCACTCCTGCCAACCTTGAAAAAGAAGCAAACCACCATGTTGCAAACTGTCTATGGGGGCTACAAGGCTAGAAGTGCGGGTGGCCTGGAGGTGCTCAGTCACATAGCTCAGGAAATGAATTCTGCCAACAACCAGTGAGCCTGGAAGAGGACCCCTAGTTACAGAAGAGATGCAGCACTGTGACACCTTGATTTCAGCCTGGTGAGACCTTGAGCAGAGAGTCCAGCTACATTTCGCCCAGACTTCTGACCAAAGAAACTGTAAGCTAACAAATGGATATTGCTTTAAGCTGCTAGCTTTGTGATAATTTGTTACACAGAAATAGAAAAATGACATGTATCTGTATCATTTGTAATTCTGACCATGAGCTTACAACAGAGCCTTATAAATTAAATCACAACATTCTGTGAAAGTAATCCCCAGATTATATCATTCTAATAGGAATCTCAGTATTTTAAACTTTAAATATATTTAACTATAAAAGCTACTTGCTCTACATGTGAATTATTCATTTCTTTGGCATAAAAATGGCATTTCCGTGTGCTATATTTACCGAGCAAAACAGCCATACGAGAGAAGTATTGTGCATTTATATGGACTTGTGGTTAAAACAGTCATTCAACTTTGCTAAAAGTCCATAAAATTGGCAAATAAAGCTGTCTATTTTCAAATGTATCCAGGAAATTGCTCACTATAATGCAACATAGATGACTCTGACTTTCCCATTAGGTCATTTAAACACTCCTAACAAAATAAAATGCTATCTGGCTTTGCTGAAAAGAGAATAAATTATCTTTCTGTAGCTCTAAAAAAGGAATTAGACCCAAATAAAACAAAACAAAATGAAAACCCCATATAAATTATGTGCATAAGAAAGAAATTGTCATGGGACCTCATTCGTTCCCAAGCTTTCAAAGGACACCTTCTTCACAAGAGTTCAATTCTTCTGGCCCCAACTATATCAATTCCAGAATATATTTTCAACTACCTACAAAACTTTTCACCTTTCATCATATTCCCAACTAAGCTTATTATCATCACTGATAAACCAGTTATTTAATGGCATCACAATGGACCCAAGATAAACCTAATTATTATCTTCAACTAGTACACCCATACCCTCCAAAATACACCAACCACTCCCCACACTCCTCTCTGCATTTGGAATCTAGTGAATGTCTGAACAGATTTGTGGGGAAGAAGTGCTTTTCCATTGCTAAATGAGTCTTTTAAGTAGTGGGCAGGGAGTGAGGGGACAGACAATTGAAAAGAAAATAGGATTCTCCTTCTTGTTGGGAGTCACAGAAAACTCTGGGAAGGTGCTTGGGATTTGGGTTCACTGAGTCAACCACACAGTGTGACCAATCTGCTCAGATCCTCAGATCTTGAGAAGGAAAAGGGATTCAAATCTTAGCTATAAGCCACGATCAACTTGTCAAAAGACCTTTTCTAAGTATAAACAAGGGCACTGTATAGTACTAACTTCAAGGTTATTCCAGATGCCACCTAATTGAAATTCTGAAGAACTTGTGATTTATGGTTCTCCAGAAATAAAGGAAAAGCATGAGAATAATATAGATACATCAAATAGTTGAGTTATGAACAAATTTGAATTAAGATTTCAATCTTCAGACTCAGTCTCCTAAAACTGTTTCTCTTAAATACTACTAAATGATAGCCTGGCAAACACAATTTTATTAATGACAGATATTGTTCATTAAGCTTAAAAAACAAAAGGAAAATCCAAAAGGATTCTAGCTTTCCAGGGTCAGCAATCTGTGCCTTACGTCATATGATTAAAGGATTAAAAAAAAAAAAGTAAAAATAAAAACAAACAAAACCCAAAACAAAACAAATAAAAAGAAGTAAACAGAGACAACCAGCAAGATGGTGGCAGAATAAGGAGCTCCTAGAGTCAGCTTATGCGACAGAGCACTTAGTAATCACTCAGAGCTATCAAAAGCACCAATGTAGGGACTCCAGGAGACCAGAAAAGCATCCTGCAACACCCTTCAAAGAATGGAAGGAGGTGACTGCCCATCTGCAGAAAAAATTCCTAAGTAGAGCACTGCGTTGGAGGCCAAGCTATCTTGGGAGATATTCCACAGCTGGAATCGGAAGTTCCGCTTCCGAAAAACGAGGGAAGAAGAGACGATTGGGCATCAACTTCAGCTACTGGTTAGTAAATTTGGCAGGCTAAAGTATAATCCTAAGAACAGCTAAAGACTGAACCTGTCCAAGTCAGAAAGAGGCCAGGAGCCACCATTTTAACTATGCCCCTGGCATGAGGGGAAGCTGGACAGACTGAAAATCACAGTGCTGGCAGGGACCACCGTCTTTCCATCAGCTCAGATTACAGCTCTAGGATAAGCCCTAGTCCCAGCTCTGGCAGGGAAGAAGCTGGGGTGACCTGCACTAGCCTCTCTGGGAAAATACAGGCCACACCACGGAGGACTGTGATCATCCTACTCTGACGGTGCAAATTGCCTCAGGAGCTATTCTGTGGCTGGAATTTGGAAGCTCCATTTCCCAAAAACAGGGGAGGAAGAGACGGTTGGCTACTGACTTCAGCTACTGATTAGTAAATTCGGCTGGCTAAAGTATAACCCTAAGAACAGCTGAAGTTTGAACCTGTCCAAGTTGGAAAGAGGACAGTAACAGCCATTTTGACTCCATCCCCAGCATGAGGGGAAGCCAGGCTGACTGAAAATCACAGTGATGGTACGGACAGGCTTCTTTCACCCTGACTGGCCTGCAGTCCTAGCATAGGCTTTGGCCCCACCCTAGCAGGGAGGAAGCTGGTGGGCCCTGCACCATCCTCTCTGGGTAACTGCAGGTACATTAGGCAGGTACAGACTGAATAGTCGAAAGTCTGCTGAGACAACTGCGGTCATTTTGGACCCACATGGCATAGATTACTGCCCACACCTGAAGCTCCATCCCCACCCCAGACAGGGGAGGAAGGGGCTTCAAGTTTCATCAGTCTCTCTGGGCAACTACAGTCTAGGCCTACATGACTTGGATTATTACATATAGCTGTGGCTCTGTCCCTACTCCTGGAAAAGGAGAAAGTTGGGAAAAGCTTCATCAGTCCTTGGGGCAATGAGGGTAGCTTGAGCCCACAGCTTACAGTACCAACTACATCTTTGGCTCCTACAACACAACCAGTAAGGGAGAAAGGGCAACAAAGCCCTAAACTAAAGAGAGAAACTGCACCCAGAATAAATAAATTTAGTAAGCCACATGCGAAGACACTAACAAAAAATTACAATCCACACCAAGAAACAGGAAGATATGGCCCAGTTAAAGGAACAAGGTAAGCCTCCAGGTGACATAAAGGAGTTGAGACAATAAATCATAGATGTTCAAACAATCTCTTTAATAAATTCAATGAGATGGCTAAAGAGATTAAGGATATTAAGACAACACTGGATGAGCACAAAGAAGAACGTAAACACATAGAAAAACAGCAGATCTTATGGGAATGAAAGGTGCAATAAATGAAATTAAAAGTACACTGGAATCATATAATAGATTTGAGGAGGCAGAAGAAAGGATTGGTGAGCTTAAAGAAATGGTCTCTGAAAGTGAACATACCAAAGAACAGATAGAGAAAAGAATGGAACATTTGAACAAGGGCTCAGGGAACTAAACAACAGCAAGAGTTGTGCAAACATACGTGTCAAGGTGTTCCAGAAGGAGAGGAGAAGGGAAAAGGGGCAAAAGGAATATTTGAAGAAATAATGGTAGAAAATTCAAAACTCTATTGAAGGACATGGATATCCATGTCCAAGAAGCACGATGTACTCCCACCCAAATAAATCTGAATAGACCAATTAACTCCAAGACACATACTAATCAGAATGTCAAATGCCAAAGATAAAGAGAGAATTCTGAGAACAACAAGAGAAAAAACAATGCATAACATATAAGGGATACCCAATAAGATTAAGTGCCAATTTCTTATCAGAAATCATGGAGGCAAGGAGACAGTGGTATGATATATTTAAGATACTGCAAGAGAAAAACTTCCAGCCAAAAATCTTATATCTGGCAAGATTATCTTTCAAAAATGAGGATGAGTTTACACTATTCACAGATAAACAGAAACTGAGAGAGTCTGTAACCAAGAGACCAGCTTTTCAGAAAATACAAAAGGGTGTGCTACAGTCTGAAAAGAAAGATAGGAGAGAGATACTTGAAAGAGAGTCTAGAAATGAAGGTATCAGTAAAAGTAACTAAACATGTCAAAAGAGTGGAGAAAATAAAATATGACAGATAAAACCCAAATATTTAGGAATAAACTTAACCAATGATGTAAAGCACTTGTACTAAAAAAAACTACAACTCATTGTTAAAAGAAATTTAAAAAGACCTAAATAATTGGAAGAACATTCCATGCTCACAGACTGGAAAACCAAATATCATTAAGATGTCAATTCTACTCAGACTGATATACAGATTCAATGCAATCCCTATAAAAATTCCACAAGCATTTTTTAAATAAATGGAAAGCACAATAATCAAATTTATTTGGAAGGGTAAGGCACCCTGAATAGGCAGAAACATCTTAAAAAGGAAAAGGAAAGCTGGAGGACTATCACTTCCAGACTTTAAATCATATTACCTAGCTACAGTGATAAAAACAGCATGGTACTGGCATAAAGACAGACATGCAGACCAATGGAACCAAACTGATGATTCAGAAACAGACCCTCACATCTAGGATCAAGTGGTTTTTTACAAGCCTGTCAAACTCACCCAGCTCAGGCAGAACAGTCTATTCCACAAATGGTGCTGGGATAACTGGATATCCATAGCCAAAAGAAGGAAAGAGGACTCCTACCTCACACCTTATAAAAAAATTACCTCAAAATGAAACAAAAATCTAAATATAAAAGCAAGAAACACAAAGCTTCTAGAAGAAAATGTAGGAAAATATATCTTCAAGACCTGGTGGTAGATGGTAGATTCTTAAAGGAGATAAGAGGACTGAGATGGACTACTGATGTTTAATGTACGTAGAAGTTTTAATTAACTTTACTTTAAAAGTGTGGAAATGTATAAAATTGATGGTAACACATTATAGTTAGTAACAGCTAGTTTATAAATAGGAATGTGGCTTAAAAGGGTAGTCTAGGGATGTAAATGCCAACTGACAGAAAGCTAGAGAATAATCTAGGCACTAAGTAACAGTAAACCCAGAGGTGGATGAGAACTGTGGTTGATGGTACAGATGCAAGTTTCCTTTGTGAGCTAGTGCAGTTGTACACCACTATTGCAGGGTGGTGGGAAAGTGGAGAAGCATGGGAAAAATACAACCGGAGTGACCTATGGACTGTGGTTAACAGTAATAATGTAATAGTCTTGCATCAATGCCAAAGACATACTGTGTTGATAACAGGGGGCTATAGAAAAAGTGTGCCAAGTGTACGCTATGCACCTGGTAATAATCGGATGATTATCTCATAATCTGTAAAAATGTTCTACCATGGTGTGATGTGTTGATAGAGGGGTGATGTATGGGAATTCTGCACATGCTGATGATTGTTTTGGAAGTTTACAACTTCTGTTAAAATAATATATTTAAAAAACAATAATAGGGTGGGTTGGGGGAAAAATACACCAAATATAAGATAAGGACTAAAGTTAATAGTAAGATTTTGATGATATTCTTTCATAATTTGTAACAAATGTCTCACAACAATGCAAGGTGTTGGTGGAGGGTTGATGTATGGGACCCCTGTATGATGTCATAAATGTTTGCTTTATAAGTTCACAACTTTTACAATACACTTATTGTTTATGTATGTTCATATATAAATAATATTAAAAAAATAATAGAGTGGGTTGGGGGAAAAATACACCATATATAAGATACTTTGGGTAGTAGTACTATTTTGAGGATGCTGTTTAATCATTAATTAAAAATGTTTCACAACAATGCAAGGTATTGGGTAGCATGAGGTTTGAGAGCCCTGTATGATGTTATATATGTTTGTTTCCTAAGTTCACAACTATTACTATATACTTATTCTTTATGTATGTTTATGTATGAGTGATATATGTCAATAAATTTTTTTTTTAATGCAAAAAAAAGCAGTAAACACCCTATTTAATGACATTGTTTGGCTATTAAAAACCACTCCGTTTTCATAGGTGAGCATTAGGGCATTTTGCCCCTAGTGCCTCTATATACATATATATTTTTTTTCCTCAAGAGACATTATAATCTAACCCAGATGACAGCTGCTCTCTCATGCTGCTGGCCAAGTCACTAAGGAAAGCACAGTGCAAGGTAAATCCTGACACTATACCATAGGAAAACAGCAGGTCTCTTTTCATATTTAATTCAGTGTGCTTACTGCCTAGTAGAAGTCCATTTTTCTACTGGGAGGAGGGGAGGAGAGGGGAGGTGTGCCTATGGCCTTCACCAAAAAGATTAACAAGCTATTTCCCAAATTCAAAATGTAACGAACACACATGACCGCAGCTTTAGAAGACTTACCTGCGTCCTCGCACTAGCAGTCTTGAGGCTTTTCCCAGTAATTCAACTGCTTGTCGTAAGCGTTCTTCATTCTGAAGGAATCAAAAAAAAAGGGAGGGCTGGCTGCTTTAAGGAGAAATCTCTTATTTTTTCCCCAATAATAGTTATATTAAAAAGTAATAATCAAGAGGGGGGGACGACACACAAAAGCTGCTAGTCCAATCCACTATTCTCTAACAGAAAAAGGAATAGAATTCAGTTGTAAGCATGAAAAAGTTTTAAAAAGTAGCCACTGCATTTCTTTCTGTTTTTCTACATATTATAAATTTCACACACATTCTGAGTACTGAAAGAAAGAAAATAAAATCAAACTTACCTCAAACACATTAGCTGTCTGTTGATATAACTGTACAGCCTTTTCTGGATCTACGTTTTCTATAAGCCTAAATTAGACAAGAAAATTTAACATATATGAGAGATAGAAAACATGTTTTACGAAGGCTTTTAATAAAACAAAAAGACAACAACCTCTACATAGAGCCTTGTTCTGCCAACAACAGCTGCCAACAACAGCTACTCACTTTCCAGCTCGCTCCAATGCCATGGCTGCTGTGTCAGGAGTGCCATTTTCTAGATACATCATGCTGGCTTTCTCAATCAGTTGAACAGCCTCTGGTAGTTTCTGCATCTCCTTTTGACAAAGGATATAGCATGGATTATAAAATGCATTATCTTAAGAAATACTGAGTAAACAATCTGTTAGCCAATTATTTTATCCCTAATTTAGGAATGTAAACAACTAAGAAACATTATACAGCAATATGTTTAAAACAGGATGCCTTCGTGTGGTTACTCTCCTAATCAAGCCTCATTTCACCAAAACAAAAAATATCAGTTAATTTCTATACAGAGTTCATTATCAATTTATAGAGTTTTGGGAAAATTCCAATTAGAGAAATCAAAAATCTTGTTATTCACTGTTTCTAAGCATTTAAAATCCTTTTGACATTGACTGAGTCCCTATTATAAGACAGGTCTATGCCAGAGGCTGCAAACTAGTAGCCCAAGGGCTGTGTCCCTTTCCCAAATGCATCTTGCTTGAACCACCACATTTTTAAAGCAGTTACCTGCACAAAAATGATGTTTTATGGCTTCCTAAAAATAATAAAAATTTTAAAAAGCCAAATGGAGTGGAAAGGGCAGGTTTGCACTCCCACATGGCAGTGATGGGCTAGGGCTGAGCAACAGCGGCCCCCAGATGAAGCATGCCCTCTGGATCTGGATGCATCCCACCCAGGGCAGGTCTCACTCGCTTCAGTTATTAGTTACTCCCCAAGACCCCAAGTTCAGCTGAGTTTGCAGCCCTCTTCCATGCTGAGCACCATCAACAGGATAAATCCTTTATCTTACTATTAAACTACAGGTCTCAGCATCTTGTAGTCTTAATGTCTACCATTTCCAAATCAAAAACTGCTGGTCTCATTGTACTAACCTCAAAATATAACATTTTATTATTTAACTAAAGAGACTACCAATTAAACAGACTGAAAGATACTATATGACATAACACCATTTATCTCATATTTACTCAAATGGAAATAACAATATCAGCTGTTATTTCCTCAAACCTCAGTGAAAAACACCCTTTTTTTTGTTATAAAAACCAAAAGTCAATGAGAGAATTAGAGTTGAGAGCATATGTTGGAGGATATTTGAGAAGGAAGGGGATGCAAACCTAACAAAATCCATTTTGCCCACATTAGTGCTGAGGGTCACTTTTGGCTTTTGTAAAATATTTTCCCCAAATTCATCTATCTTTTAATTCAACAAAAATACATTAAGCATCTACAATATACAAAGCATTTGGAGGATAAAAAGAAATACAACAGAGAGCTAGCCTTCATGAGTTTTACTCTAGTAGATGAGACACAGACAGCAGTAACTACTTCAGGCAGCAGTATGAAATAAGTGCCACATAAGTCATATATTTGAAAAATAACTACACCTCCCATTTTTGCACCAAATAAAGTATGGTTATGAACAGCAGAGGTACAAGCCCCATTCTGACATCTCTCCATAAAGAAGGGGTTTGGCTACCTACTTAAAAGTTACACCATTCACCGTGGTCTCCTAAAATGGCAGAATTGCAAAACAGAAAGTTAAAATATGCCAATTTTCAGTGGGCCGTGTGCCTTAGTAACCTTATTGCTCCTCTAGGCATATATGAACTCACAAGAATTGGAAAATGACAGAATAAAGTTCATCCAACAAGTCCCTTCAGCTTCCCTCCTGCCTCCATCTACAAAGTGTTTCTCCTATATGCCTTTCTAGAGAAAGGAAGAGACGGTATGGGAGTCAAATCAGTGGAAATTTTAGCGTACATTGTTCGCTAAAACCATGCAGTTCAGAACTCCCAATGAAGCCCAGGACAGTGCAAAGGTATCTGATTTAAATGAGACCAGGCCAGAAAGCATTTTCCTTAGTCTGTTTCTCTATCCATGGAGTTTATTTTCCCTTCAAAGTGGTGCCCTGCAAATGCTCAAATTAAACATACTTAAGTAACAGAAACAATAATTAACTTCTGATGAAGATTTGGTCTTTGCACAGCTGTTGAGGTATAAACTCACTGACTTACATAGTGAGGATGTTCCCTAATCACTGGCACCATGTACCTGAGACTACCACAGCTACCAGGGAGCTTACTAGCGCACAGGGAACCCGAGAGAAGGAGAAGGCCAGGGCAGACCTCGGCTTCTTTGGCTATAATAGAAATTCATGTAGGAATTGCTGCCCATAATCTGACTTGTGTCACCAAGTATCAATTCAGTTGCATGTTTCAGTCAGAAAAGTTTGATTTCAGGGCTATATAACAGTTAATCATTAAGGAAGCATCGTAATTTACTTAAACATTTTCCTATTACTAAACATTTAGATAGTTGTCATTTTTCTTATAAACAATGCTGCAATAAATAAACATCTTATGCATAAAGATTTGCTATTTCTTTAGGATAGATTCACAAAATTGGAATTCCTGGGCCAAAGGCTATGATAACATTTAAAGCTCTTGAGATATATTATGGAAGTATTTTTCAAAATGGCATTACAAACATTTGAATGATAAAGTTAAATGTAAACAGCAAGATACAATACTGTGTATAGACCATAATCTCAGTTTTGTATATGTATAGGAAAATGAATATGTATAGAAGACTAAGAGAAAAAAATAAACATGTTAATAATTATTAATCTTTAATCTCTCTAGTATTTTATAAATGCTCTACAACGAGCACGTATTCAATTAAAAAATGAGTAAATATAAAAAAGAGTACCTAAACATAACATAGAAAAACAAAAACAAAAGCCTTACTAAAGTTTAAGTTCTTAAAATAAAGCATTATAATAAATAAGTCAAAATAGCTTTTACCATATGAGAGATCAAATGTAAAATGGAAAGGAAGCTTTTCCATGAGTTGCCCCTTGGCATACTTTCAGAGTCAGTGTCATAAAGTACTAAGTTTGGCATTACCACAACAGGGTATTACTTGCCTGCCTGCTTTTAAGAACCAGAAACATTATAGGTGGCACAGACACATTAGTCAAAATATTCCATTCAAAAAGAATCAGAATTAAAGTAGCAAGAGCTTAAGTCTTATGGCTCTTTTTGTTGCCAATGGATATTTATAGAACAAGCAAAAATTCTCTTCTTCCTATAACCCATGTATAGTAAAAAGCGTTTAAAGTTTTTACTACATCAAGGTGTCCATAGGGCCTCAAAAATAGGGAAACTATTTTTTTTTTTTTTTTTAGCAATTATTTCCCATTTTCTCTCCAATAAATTCTCTTAAGTTTCACTTTAAAAGTTCCCTACTTAAGACACTCACAGAGAGTACTCTATGGGTCCAATTAGCACTAATTAGAACAGGAAATCTTAACTTGATATCTCTTGCCTTATAGCAAGGAAATTCTTCAACTGCAACATAAATTTTACTTTATTGTCTCATAGCTAAATCATTTTACCTATTGAACAGTTTTGACAGAACAAAATTACTGACCTTTAACATCATGCCAGCTTGTTCATAGGCTCTGCAAAGAGAATGTAATTAAGTAAGGGGAAGGAGAAACTTTCTACTACTGATAGGGGAATTTATCACAATTAAAATTGGCCCTTTGGAAATCTGTATTACTGTACATCATCATTTTTTTTCTTCTTTTTATTTTTGTGGGCAACAACTCCTTAGGAACATCAGACATCTAAGTTGAAAGGGATTTCATTTTGCATGCAAAATTAAATATGGCTCAGAAAACATAAATGACTTTCTATTTGATAAACCTAAAGCCAAGTTTTAAGACAAATCCCTACAAAAGCAGGAAAAAGCTTCCTGCTTCTTTTTTCACAGGACTATTAACTACCAAGAAAGAGGGGAGAAAAAAAGAGATTCTAACTTACTTGTTTTATCAAAGGCTATTGAGCAAAATGGTCCTGAAAATATTATACTGAATTTAAACACTATATATTTTAGTTAGGAGTGAGTTACTTTCTAATATTTAGGTGAAAATTGAACCAAATGGACATGACTATTCCATTTAAGTCAATACAAAATAATTCAATAATTATTAATTTACAACCTGGGAAAAATTTACTGAACTGTAGAAAAGCAGCAATATTTAAAACATATCATCTGCAAATACAGGAAAATGTGGAGAATATTTACTTACTTGGCAGCATGAAAAAGGCTGAAGAGAGGCAATGAAGTTAAAATTAAGGAAAAAAAAAAGAAAAGAAACAATTTCTAGAGACTAATATTTAAAAGACAACATTAACTAAATCACAGCCCCAGTTGGTTCCAAAAGACATAGCCTACAAATAGGTAAAGAAAAAATAATTTAATGCCTGTTGATGTCTCTTAAAATTATATAATTAAAAAAAAAAAAAAAACCACTGATAAAACTCCTCATAGATTTAAAACTATTTCTATTATGCATTAATCAGAAGAGTTTAATTAAAATGTTAAGGTTATTGCTGAGCGAGTGTGAGCACCTACTTTACATGTACCAGGTTCTGGGTTCAATGCCCCATACCTCCTAAAAAAAAAAAAAAAAAAAAAAAAAAAAAAGTAAGGTTATTACATTATTACAACTATAATTTACAATTGAGATAAAATAATCAAAACTTTTTAAATCAATATAAGGTTTTAAAGTATCTCAGGAAAATGGTTTTAAATTACTTATAAATCTTATTTGAAATACCTAAGGAAGACTATATTTTTTTAAAAAATTTATATAGCAGTTTATACATTTCCAGTATCTCCACTACTTCTTCATTCTTCAGCACCTGTCTATAGATTAACCTTACTTCATCCCAAATAAAACTGCCATCAAGCAAACCCAGACACAAGAGGAAATTAGTGAGTCGCTCTGTTCTCTGCAAACCAATGTGGAGTTTATAACCAAACATCACTCTAAATGCTCCTTTGGTGTTGAAAACTGCAAAATTTTTCTAATTCTAATTTAAAAGCACTATATATTTCACATGTAGCAAATTTGTAACTCAAGAAAATAAATTGTTTCTATCAAAATCATTTGATTGTTTAATTCCTTTTGTAAAGCTGAAAAAGATACGCCCTGTTATTTTCATGTGCAACAGCTTCTCTCAGGCAGGCATCTTTTGCTTGCTCGAACTGTTTGGCATTTTTAAAAGCAACAGCTGAAATAGAACAAAAAATAGACTTTCTATTTCCAGGACTAAAAAACCTCAAATGAATCATTAGTGAAATCTGTATCAAGCATGAAGTATTAGAAAATATACTTATTACAATCAAATACTTAGTTTCATATATACTATAAAACACTACTTTTTCCTAAAGCAATTTGCTTACATTTTTGTTTTTTGTTTTTGCTTACTTTTTAAAACTTATTTATAATTACAGCAGTTGTAGATTTACAGAAAAATCATGCAGAAAGTAGTTCCATATGCCATCCCACACACACATACAGTTTTCCCTTTTAACAGTTTGCATTAGTGTGACAGCTCTGTTACAGTTAGTGAAGCAATATTATAATTTTTTTATTATCAATAATTTAAAAGTATTTTCAAGTCTTTTTTTTTTTTTTTAAGTTATTGACTTTTGGCAGATGAATGCAACGTCTACTCAAAATCAAGAAATCTAATACAAATATCTAAGATTTGAGAAACTCACAAAGTATCCATTAAAATAACAAATAGCAGATAGGTTCTTTCAGCCACAACAGACAATAGCTTACTTTACCAGGTTTACATTTAGGAATAAAAAACAGTGCTTTAAAGGGTTAGTTATAGCTTATTTTATCTTTTGAATTACTTAGAAACTGAAAATCAATAAACACATTAAATATTTTTGCAATAAACCCTCCTTGATGTTTAAGATCTTTAAACATATGCCTAAAAATTTAACAATCCATTTTTTTTTAAACAAAGCTTTTACAATGTTTAGGTGTCTGTGAAAAAGCCACCTTATGGTCCAAAGTTAAAGTATATTGCTAGCTGTTGTACAAGTGTCATCTTCAGAGCAAAACAGTTATGAGTGGCCCTAAAATATGAGCTTAAAATTTTTGGAAAACCTACCCATGGTTGCTTACAAATAAGTAGACAGAAGTAGGAATCATACTGCTCAAAGAAAACATTTTTAAAAAACATACTCAAAAAATTCTCTTCAATAAAATTTTGAAAAGAAACAAAACACTGAAATAATTCTCATCCCTGGATTTCCTCATTTTGCTTTTTTAAAAAGGTCTTCAATTGATTAAATGTATTTTGCATAGCCCCTTAAAGAAAGCATGTTTTAATGGGAAAATTGGGCCTGATTTTTGAAAGCAGTTCATGGTCTCAGAAGCATATGAAAAAAAGGGGTTAATTTCCCTCATCAAGGAGACTTGCAAAACATTCTGCCCTCCAATTACAAAAGTGTCCTTTACAAGGATTCCACAAAATCCATATAAGGTTTGAATTTTTAATAATTTCCCTTTGAAATATGAAATATAAACAATCTTTAGACTGCAACAGAAAATTTATTCAAGATTTATAAAGATTTTCATTTGTTGTAGTTCTTTTATTATCTAGAAAATATTAGGTTCAATCCACTTGATGTTTTTATTTTTCCTTTGGTGATACATTAATACTAAAGTTTGTCCCAAAGCACTTTACCTAGGTGATCTCTAGGCTAACAAACGTGATCAAGCCTATAGCTGAAATACAACTGCAAAACATGTTCAAAAATGCATTATGTTTTATAGCCAAAATTATTACAGATATGCTGAAAATGACTTTTTAGTAAATTTCCTGTTTCATATTTCAGGTTGTTTATATCTTATATACAAATAAATTTATTAAATATTTATATAGCTTAACATTATATCTTACACTAAGATTAGTGTAACTCAGTGAGGCTCCTTTAAAAAATAAAAGTGCCAAACAACCTGATAATTTTATAGACAATATTGCTGAAGGTGAGGTTACATTAAAAAAAAAAAAAAAAAAAAAAAAAGATAAAGAAGACTGTTTATTCAATAATAGGAAGAATAATAGAAGAATATGGCAAAACTCATTGTAGTATGCAACTGACTGAAGTTCAAGAAACACTAATACAGTGATTGACACATATATACACATACATACATAAAATACTAAAAACCCGCATCTGCATACCACCAACCCCATCCCACATCTGCTGTCATGACAGGGAGGTAACAAGATCTTCAACTCAGCTTCAACACACCTGAAAATAAGAAGTGGAAAGGAATGCAAGGGCTCATGTGTTTTTGTTGTCGTTGTTGTTTTTACTGTTTCAACCTATAGAAAGCATTAAGAATAAGTGTTATGCTGAGATGAAATTAAATTATTAGACTATTTCAAGATTATACATTGAAGTGACAGGGAATTGGTTATACATACCTGCTTTTCCATATTCAGAAGCAGCACTGTCATAATCTGGCTTCCATTTTAAAAAACCAGTTTTTAAGCTAAAATGAAAGGAAGACACACTTAATAGAAGCTGCCAACCACATTTATAAGTCATTATCATGCTTGTAATGGTCTTTTAAGTCATTGGGAAAAAAGCCATCAGGCACAAACTCATCTAGCCCACTTCCATTGAACTCATTTATAATTAAGTATAACCTCACCACTGTCACAGAAGTGGCTTTCCTCCTTTTGAAATGTCTCTATAATACCCAAGTAGAACAGTGACTCTCAATGTGTGGTCCCAAGACCAGTAGCATCAGCATAACCTGGGCACTTATTACACATGCAAATCGTTGAGCCTGCCCCAGACCTGCTGAAGCAGAAACTCTAGGGCAGGACACCAAGCTCTGTTTTAAGAAGCCCTGATGAGCATTAACGCTAGAGAACCTCTAAAGCAGTTGGATTCATGAGACTAGGGGTCTCAGAGGAGAGATCTGTCAGAAAGTCGTTAGCATACACCAGAAGATCACTGAGAAGACTAAGGAGTACATTCATTCAAAAGGAGTAACAGAGAGAGGCAGCAAAAAAGGCTGAGAATTAGCCACTAGTGAAAACGAAGGATAACAAGAAAGAGAAAGGTGTTAGGACAACCAAGAGAAAGCAAGGATCACTAATGGCTTCTAAGATGCCCAAAGGACAATCAATTCTGACTCCTTATCTTACTTGCCCTTTCTGCAATAATTTCTTTCTTTATTTTAAAACAAATTTCAGCCTTACAATTTAATCTCCCTCAAATTGAGTGTGCTTAAGAATTGCTAAATAAACATCATCTTAAATTATATATTTCAACTCAATTACATACGACACTGTTAGTTTTAAAGGAATCAGGGAAGCAAGTTAGAAATGGGGAATCCCTGAGAACACCCTCAAAAGTGTACCTTTTATTGTGTGACAGCTGTGTGAAGTGCCTAGAGGCCCTAATTTTTAAGTAACATTTTTTGCCAAGTAAATCTAATGTTACACAGTCTAAATTTGTAGGCAATTTTTAAAGCTTATCAAGAATTTTATTGTTCAGAAAAATAAGATCCTTAAATTGCAGTATATCTATTCTAATCCACAAAATTGAGGAAATATACAAAAGCAAAATTCTAACCCTCTACCCCATCCCAAAGCTCTCATTACATTTTGTATATTAACATGTTTTAAATCCCATCAAAAACAAAACACAATCAATAAATTACATCTAGTGTACTACACACAGAAAGAGCCAGAGATTTTAAAATAAAGCAAATCATCCTTAAGTAAACTGAGTTTACTTAACTATACTATACTTTACTATAGGGACAGAGAAGGCACTCTAGTAAATTTAGGTCTGACTAAAAGTCAGTAGAGAAATTCTGTCCTATTAACGTTGACACCAACAGTTTGATCAATTTCCACAGGATCAAAGAAAATAGCAAAACCAATAATCTGTTTGGGGGGTGCTAATTACAAAATTACTTGCCTAATAGAGAAAAATCAAATCTGTCCTATGCTCCTGGCCCATTATCTCTGTCACCTACTGGGCAACTCTGTCTAGAGGCACATCAACCACAGCACATTCAAGCCTGAATCCAATACCTGCCTGCCCTGTCCGATTCCACCCATAATATAACTCTTCTACATTCCCTCTTGGTTGCAGGCCATTCCCTCCATTCCATCTTCCACCTTAGAAGCCTAGGAGTCAATTTTTCCCCTCCATATCCAAACAATTAAACTTGTCAATTCTATTTGGTAAATGTTGCCCAATCCTGGCCCCTTTACCATTTTTTTTTTTTTTAAACCCAGGCCCTCATCATCTGTTTTCAACAAAGTCAAGATTAACAGACTACTTGGTAGTCTCTCACAGCACCTTCATGGGAAAGTACCCTTTCGTGCTCTGCCCTCCTCTTCCATTCTCCGTCCCACCCCCACTGGGGAAATAATCTTTTTCTTTCTTGTATCTACTACATACTTCTAGCATTTAATACCTTATTTCTCCTGTAAATTCTACACTCTTGAGGAAGGAACCACTTTTGTGTCCCCCTTGTACTTAGTGGCTGGCACACACAGCAACAACTTATAGCCACCTCACAGTCTGGCCCCAACTCCTCTCTGCTTCACTTGTACTGTGCCCTGAGTGCATTTTCAGGCCTGAAAACATAGTGCATCTTGTGTATAGAATTCCCCTCACAGGATTTTCCCTCCATCTAAAACATTTCTGGGTTTTCAGGCCCTGTTCAGGAAATCATCTCTGGGAAACCTTCCTAAATTTCCCAGGCAGAATAAACTCCTCCCTCTGTGTCACCAAAGCGCATCTTTACTATGGTCCCTAATACACTTTTCTAATTGTACTTTTGTGTTTGCTCCGACTAGAAAATGGGATTGTTGAGGGCACCACTGCACACCAAATAAGTCACATGCCACCTAGAAGCAATGCAGTACAAGGGAAAGATATTGATCCCCCCCCCCCCCCCCGCAGTGCTTCAATACTGGCTCTGCCATTTCAATTGTAGAGTCTCCTGCAAGTCACTATGAGGTTTCCCCGATGTAAAATGAGAGTATCTGTTTGGAAATTTGATGTGAAGATCTCAGATTCTGTACAGGAAGCAGCCACCACAGAGAACAATGTAGAGTCTACACTGTAGATATTCCTTTATCCGTAACGGCCAGATAAAAACCTGTTGGTGCGATGCACGGCTAAATTTACTGAAGGGAGGGGGGTGGGGAAGAGGTTGGTCCAAAGGAATAATTAAGGAGAATCAGTTTAGCCCCACAAATATTTGTTGGGTGCTACCAGAAGCTAACAGAACAAACACTAAAGGATAAGGAGACCTAGTTCTTGCCCCCAGGTCTGGTTGGAAATGACCATGCTTCATCAACGAATTTCAGGGTAAATCTGAGGCCCCTCCCTCAAAACACGGGTGTCTTTGAGAGCAGTGATTCTCAACAGGACGATTTTGTCCCCCAGGGGACATTTCTGGTTGTCACAAATGGGGGACTGCTACTGGCATATATTGGGTAGAGGCCAGGGATGCTCCTCCACATCCTACGATGTACAGGACAGACAGGACAGGCCTCACCACAACTAATTATCTAGGGTGCCGAGGCTGAGAAGGCCTTTTGGAGGAAAAGCAGCGAGGAAGGGATAAGGGAACAGCGCCGTGTATTCTTCTCCACTGGGCATAGACCACTTCCGGCGGAGCGGACGACCAGAGACCCGTCCCCACTCGCCTCTCAGCCCCTCCTCTAGCCCACCAGGCCGACCGGACTCCGACGCCAGACCAGAGGCCGCACTAGAGTCTCTCACTCACTATTTCTCGGCCTTGGCCAGGTGCTCCAGCCCTTCGTTTATCTTTTGCGCGGCCATCTCCACAGTGCGACTGCGGACACGTAGATGATAGAGCCCGGCCCAGTGGGCGCCGACAGCTACGGAGGCGCGATGGGCTCAAGCCGGTTTCTGCACCGCAGCGGCCGGAGCCCGGCTTGGGTGTGGCTTCTAGAAACGATGCGCAGGCGCATTGAGACGCTGCTCGCCGACCGGAGCGCCTCAAGCGCAGGCGCAGACGCGGAGACGGTGGCGTTCGCTGGGGTGCTGGG
Organism: Tolypeutes matacus; assembly: GCA_026826555.1. Taxonomy (NCBI): domain Eukaryota; kingdom Metazoa; phylum Chordata; class Mammalia; order Cingulata; family Chlamyphoridae; genus Tolypeutes; species Tolypeutes matacus. The sequence continues at coordinate 1,765,699 of JAKSZT010053813.1, forward strand.
GCTGGTGGGCTGCTTTACCCCAGCATTTCTTGGGCACTGTTCTAGGCTCCGCAGAATCCGCAGGGAATACAGCAGACGGAAACCCCTGCTCTCGTGGCGCCTTGCTTTCCCAGTCCTGTGAAAACGGTCTGGATCCCCTTGTAGAGTTAACTGGCGTCATACTGTGTGTAGTACACCCAAAGCTTCTCTGTACCACAGCTATAATCGTGTTCAATGTCTGTCAGTACGCTGCTCCCAGGGGACACAGTGTCGCGTAAAACACACCGTTAGCCCTGATGACTGTCAATCATTCCTCCAATAGCACAAGCTGGGATAAGTGTTCGGAATGAAAACTTCAGGCACTTATGATGGATTGCACGGTCTAGTAGAAATAATAGCCAGGCATACTGTTGGCTCAATACTCTGTTAGCTCAATTCACGGTGACTTCAAAATCCACATAGATGATTCTTGCAGTACCCAAACAGACTCTCAGTTTCTTGCCTCCAAAGATCTTTCCTTGCATCCAGCTCCAGCTCTGCCATCCATTCCCAGGATCATATCCTTGACCATACTTACTGCATGCCCTCCACAGTGTCAATCTCAAGCAGCTCACTTTACCCCCTGTCATTCCAGTTTATTCTTCCTAGAGCTAATCATTCTTCATCTTCACCCCTCTTGCTGCTGAGCAGCTGTACTATATTTCCCCCGTTAAATCACTCACCCACTCCCATGACTTTTTCACACCTTCCTTCTCAAAACTCCCAATACAATGTCCCTGCCTGTCTGCCAACTCTTACTTCTTGTTTCTTAGAAAATAATCAGAAGAGATCTTCCATTTGGCCTCACCAGCACATCTACCAATCTACCTTCATCTGTTCCCAAATGGTCTGCCTCTTCTCTGACAATGGGTGAACTGGCCTTGGACCGCTTATCTGTTTTCACTTTCTTATTTACTTTCATGGATTTAAGTGCAACCCTGCATGAGGTTTCTCATCATTCAGTTGTCCAGCCTGGACTTCCTTATTCAAAGGCAGTGGAATTCCAAGAGGGTGAAAGCAGAAGCTACAGGCCTTGTAAGGCCTAGCGTCCCAGGCTCACCCAACATCAATTCTGCCACACTTTATTGGTCAAAGCAAGTCACAAGGCCAGTCCAGATTCAAGAGGTGGGGAAAGAGAGAAGCTGAAAAATACCGTGGCTGTGATTTGCAGTTGGCCACAACACTGGGTGACTCTTGCCAGTGCCTATTTAGGAAACAGGAAAGTTTTACACTTGAAAAAAAAAAACACAAATCAATTGTATTGATACATCTTAATAAAGCATACAATTATTCCAAAGTGTAAATCAATGGTATTTGGTATAATCACATAGTTGTGCATTCATCAACTCAATCATTATTAGAACATTTTCATTATTTCAATAGTAATAATAATAAACAAAAAAACAGATGAACAAACAAGAAAATTCCTTACTTTTCGATCTCTCTTGGTTTCTCTTGCTGTACATAGCAGCTATTTCTGGCTATTCTTGCACAATTATTTATTTGTTTATTAAACTGATTTATTGAGATATATTCACATACCATATGATCTAAGTGTATAAGCAATGGCTTTTAGTATAATCACAATGTTGTGCATTCATCACCTCAAAAATTTTAGAAAAATTTCACTACTCCAAAAAGAAAGACTCCACAATCCTTAGCATTCTTTCCCCAGCCCTACATAACCACTAATCTAATTTCATCTTTATAAATTGATTTATATTTACATTTTATATAAATGGAATATGTAGTACTCTGTGGCTTGTCTCCACTTAGTATAATGTGTTTTTTGTCTGATATTAAAATTTTATAGTATTAACCTATATTTGTTCAGCTTCAGAGAAAAATGGTCTTATATATGCAATTTTATCCATATTCATATTCACATAATATATTTATATTTCATATAATATTTAGTTATTAATAGTGCAATCATACAGTATTTGTCCTTTTGTGTCTGACTTGCTTCACGCAACATAATGTCCTCCAGGTTCATCCATGCTGTCATATGTTTCATGACTTCATTTCTTCTTACTGCTACATAATATTCCATCATGTGTGTACACCACAATTTGTTTACCCATTCATCAGTTGATGGACACTTGGGTTGTTTCCAACTTTTGGCTATCGTGAATAACACTGCTATGAACATTGGTGTGTAGATGTCTATTCATGTCACTGCTTTTAGTTCTTCTGGATGTATACCTAGCAATGGTATTGTCAGGTCCCATGGCAAGTCTATATTTAACTTCCTTTGGAACTGCCAAACAGTCCTCCACAGTGGCTGTACTGTTCTACATCCCCACCAACAGTGAATAAACATTCTTATCTCTCCATCTCCTCTCTAACATTTACAGTTTTCTGACTTTTTAATAGTGACCAATCTAATAGGTGTGAAATGATGTCACATTGTAGTTTCAATTTGTATTTCCCTAATTACTAGTGATGTCGAACATTTTTTCATGTGTTTCTTTGCCATTTGTATTTCTTCTTTGGACAGTTGTCTTTTCAAGTCTTTTGCCCATGGATAATTTGTCTTTTAATTGTTGAGTTGTATAATCTCTTTATATATCATGGATATTAAACCCTTATCAGATATGTAATTGCCAAATATTTTCTCCCAGTGATTTAGCTGCCTTTTCACCCATTTTGACAAAGTCCTTTGAGGTGTGTATTAGTCAGCCAAAAGGGCACTAATGCAATGTACCAGAGATTGGTAGGTCTCTATAAAGGGTAATTATTTGGGGTAGAAGTCCAAAGTTACCAGGCCATAAAGCATAAGTTTCTTCCCTCACCAAAGTCCATTGCCATGTGTTGGAGCAAGACAGCTGCCGACGTTTGCCAGGGTTCAGGCTTCTTGGGTTCCTCTCTTCCCGGGGCTTTGTTTCTCTCCGAGCTTAGCTCCTCTGTTTCCACCACAAGGTCAACTGTAGACTCTCAGGCAAACAGCTCGCTTCTCTTCTGGGGCCTTCTCTCCAACATCAAAACTCCAACATCAAAACTGCTACTCAAAACTGCTCCCTCTGTCCTTTGCCTTGCCTTTTATATTCGATTCCCCCACCCACCAAGGGGTGGGGCTCAACGCCCTACTGGCCCAGTCAACACCCTAATCATAACTTAATCATGCCCAGATTAACAGATCAGTTTACAAGCATGATCCAATTATATTTTTGGAATTCATAATTACATCAAATTGCCAAATGGCTACAAGGTGTAAAAGTGTTTAATTTTGAGGAGGTCCCATTTATCTATTATTTCTTTTGTTGCTCATGCTTTGGGTGTAAGGTTTAAGAAGCTACTGCCTACAACAAATTTTGAAAATGTTTTCCTACATTTCCTTCTAGGAGTTTTATTCTATGGTTGTTGTTTTTATATTTAGGTCCTTGATCCATTTTGAGTTAATTTTTGTATAAGGTGTGAGATAAGGGTCTTCCTTCTTTCTTTTGGATATGGCTATCCAGTTCTCCCAGCACAATTTGTTGAATAGACTGTTCTGGCCCAACTGAGTAGGCTTAACAATCTTCTCAAAAATGACTTGACTGTAGATGTGAGGGTCTATTTCTGAGTTCTCAATTCAGTTGCATTGGTCAATCTGTCTTTCCTTCTGTTGGTAACATGCTGTTTTTACTACTGTAGCTAAGTAATATGCTTTAGTCAGGAAGTAAGAGTTGTCTAACTTCATTCTCTTTAAAGACATTTTTGGCTATTCAGGGCCCCTACACTTCCAAATAAATTTGATTATTGGCTTTTCGATTTCTGCAAAGAAGGCTGCTGGGACTTTCATTGGGATTGCAGTGAATCTGTAAATCAGTTTGGATAAAATTGACATCTTAACAATATTTAGTTTTCTAATCCATGAACACGGAATGTCCTTCCATTTATTTAACTCTTATTCAGTTTCTTTTAGCAATGCTTTGTAATTTTCTGAGTACAGGTCCTTTATGTCCTTGGTTAAGTTATTTCCTAAATATTTGATTGTTTTAATCTATATTATAAGTGGAATTTTTTTCTAATTTCCTCCTCAGATTGCACATCAGTAGTGTATAGAAACACTATTGAAATTTGCATGTTAATCTTGTATGCTGCCACTTTGCTAAACTAGTCTATTAATTCTAGTAGCTTTCTTGTGGATTTTTCAGGATTTTCTAGACATAGGATCATGTCATCAGTGAATAATGAAAGGTTTACTTCTTCCTTTCTTATTTGGGTGCCTTTTATTTCTTTATCAAGCCTAATTGCTCTAGCTAGAACTTTTAGCACAATATTGAATAATAATGGTGACAGTGGGCATTTTGTCTTGTTCCTGATCTCAGTGGGAAAGATTTCAGTCTTTCACCGTTGAGTACAATGCTAGCTGTAGGTTTTATATATATGTGCTTTACCATTTTGAGAAAACTTCCTTCTATTCCTATCTTTTGGAGTGTTTTTATAAAGAAAGGGTGCTGTATTTTTTCAAATGCCTTTTCTGCATCAATCAAGAGGAACATGTGATTTTTCTTCTTCAATTTATCAATGTGATTTACTACACTAATTGATTTTCTTGTGTTGAACCACCCTTGCATACCTGGGATAAAACCCATTTGATCATGGTGTGTAATTCTTTTAATGTGCTTTTGGATTCAGTTTGCAAGTATTTTTTTGAGGAATTTGCATCTATATTCATTAAAGATATTGGTCTGTAATTTTCTTTTTTGTGTAATATCTTTATCTGGTTTTGGTATTAGGGTGATGTTGGCTTCATAGAATGAGTTTGGTAGCATTCTTTACTGTTCATTTTTTGGAAGGGCTTGAGCAAGATTGGTATTAGGTCGTCTTTGAATGATTGGTAGAATTCACCTGTGAAGCCATCTGGTCCCAGGCTTTTCATCTATGGGAGGTTTTTGATGACTGTTTCAATTTCTTCACTTGTGATTGGTTTGTTGAGGTCTTCTACTTCTTCTAGGGTCAGTATAGGTTGTTTGTGTGTTTCTAGGAATTTGTCCATCTCGTCTACATTTTCTATTTTTTTCAGCTTACAGTTGTTCATACTATCCTCTTATGATCTCTCTTATTTCTATGGGGTCAGTGGTGATCTCCCTCCTCTCATTTCTGATTTTATTTATTTGTGTCTTCTCTCTTTTTTTTTTTTTTTTTCTTTTTCAGTCTAGCTAAGGGTTTGTCAATTTTGTTGATCTTCTCATAGAACCAACTTTTAGTTTTGTTCATTCTCTCTATTGTTTTTTTTTTTTGTTTTTTTTTGTTGTTGTTGTTGTTGTTGTTGAGTTCATTTATTTCTGCTCTGATCTTCACTATTCCTTCCCTTTGCCTTGGTTTGGGATTAGTTTGCTGTTCTTTCTCTAGTTCCTCCAGGTGTGCAGTTAGGTCTTCAATTTTAGCTCTTTCTTCTTTTTTAATGTAAGCATTGAGGGATATAAATTTCCCTCTCAGCACTGCCTTTGTAGTGTGCCGTAGGTTTTGATATGTTGTGTTCTCATTTTCATCCTTCTCAAGATATTTGCTTAATTCTCTTGTAATTTATTCTTTGACCCACTGATTATTTTAAAGTATGTTGTTTAATCTCCATATATTTGTGAATTTTCCCTTTTTCCATCCATTTGATTTCTAATTTCATTCTGTTATGATCAGAGAAAGTGTTTTATATAATTTCAATCTTTTAAAATTTATTGAGACTTGTCTTGTGACCCAACATATGGTCTATCTTGGAGAAGAATCCATGACCACTTGAAAAGAATGTATATGCTGCTGTTTTGGGGTACAATGCTCTATAGATATCTGTTAGGTCTAGTTCATTCATCATTTTATTCAAATTCTCTGTTTCTTTATCCTCTTTCTGATGTTCTATCTAATACTGAGAGTGGTGTATTGAAGTCTCCAACTATTATTGTAGAGACAGCTTTTTCTCCCTTTAGCTTTGCCAGTGTGTGCCTCATATATCTTGGGGCACTGAGGTTAGGTGCATAAATATTTACTATAGTTATTTCTTCTTGTTGAATTGCCCCTTTTATTAATATATAATGACCTTCTTCATCTGTTATAACAGTTTTGCATTTAATATCTATTTTGTCCAATATTAGTATTGCTACTCAGTGCTTTTTTGTTTACTTTTTGCATGGAATATCTTTTTCCAACTTTTCACTTTTAATGTGGTTGGGTCCTGATATCTGAGGTGAGTCTCTTGTAGACAACATATAGATGGCTCATATTTTTTTAATCCATTCTATCAGTCTATGTCTTTTGATTGGGGTGTTCAATCCATTAACAATCAATATTATTTCTGTAAGGTCATTACTTACTTCATCCATTTTGACCTTTGGCTTTCTGTTGTTATATCATATTACTGTCAGTCTTCTTACCCTTTAATTTACACTTCTAATAATCTTCATTTCTACACTCTTCTCCAAGTCTCTCACTCTTGTTTTTTTTTCCTTTCAGGCTGCAGCCTTTAGTATCTCTTTTAAGTCTGGTCTTTTGGGAACATATTTTATCAGTTTTTGTCTGTCTATGAAGACCTTGAACTCACCCTTACTTTTGAAGGACAGCTTTTCCAGATACAGAATTCTTGGCTGGTAGTTTTTCACTTTCAGTACCTTAAATACATTGTACCACTTTCTTCTCTCCTCCATGGTTTCTGATGAGAGGTCAAAACTTAATCTTACCTAGATTCCCTTGTATGTGATGCTTTGCTTTTCTCTTGGTGCTTTGAGAATCCTCTCTTTATTTCTGAGATTTGCCATTCTGAATAGTAGGTGTCTCAGGGTAGGTCTATTCAGATTTATTCTATTTGGGGTGCGTTGTCCATCTTGGATATTGATATTTATGTCTTTCATAAGGGTTGGGAAGTTTTCAGTCATTTATTTCCTCAAATATTCTTTCTGCCCCTTTTCCATTCTCTTCTCCTTCTGGGGCACTGATAATGCTTATGTTTTTGTGTTTCACCTTGTCATTCAATTCCCTGAGAACCTGTTCCATTTTTTCCATTCTCTTCTCTTTCTGTTCTTCTGTCCTTTCCAGTTCAAATGTTCGGTCTTCAAAATCACTAACTCTGTCTTTGAGCAATTCATATCCGCTCTTATGGGCCTCTGTTGTATTTTTAATCTCATCCTTTTTGCCTTTCATTCCCACAAGGTCTTTTACTTTTCTTTGCAGGCTTTCAAATTGTTCTTTATGCTCACCCAGTGTCTTTTATATATATATATAGTTATAAAAACGTGCTTTAATCAATTTTAACAAATGTTCCATACCAATGCAAGGTGTTAATAATAGGGTGGTGTATGGAACCCTGTATTTTTTTTTTGGTTCACTGAATTTGTCATGTTCACAAATTTAATAGACTTGTTTAAAGGATTATTCTTCTTGAACATAGTTAGTGGATATTAATTATTCTTTTTTATTCATTAAATTTTTTATTGAAGTACATCATTTATATACGAACATACGTAAACAATAAGTGTATAGTAAAAGTTGTGAACTTGCAAAACAAACATGCCTATCATCATACAGGGCTCCAGTACATCACCCCAACACCAACACCTTGAATTCTTGTGAAATATTTGTTACAAACTATAAAAGAACACTGTCAAATATTATTACTAACTATAGCCCATATCTTACATTTGGTGTAAGAGTAATCTTTTCCTCCTGTCTTCACTGGGATTTGATCCTCAGAACCTCTGATGTGGAGAGAGGCATCCTACTGCCTGCGCCACCTTAGTTCCTGTTTTTTTTGGCACGTTTTGTCTTGGCTCTCCCTTGTATCATTCTCCTGTTATGTCATCATCTTGCTGTGTGGCTCGGCAGGGCCTAATGGTGCACCTGTACGCGGGACCTGTGGGGCTCACCCACTTGCGGGGCCTGATGGCATACCCATGCATGGGGCCTGGTGGTCCACATGGCTTCTATATTTTGCTTTTTAAATTTTTACTGGGAGGTCCCAGGGATCAAACCCAGGCCCCTCCATATGGGAGACAGATGCCCAACCATTTGAGCCACATCTGCCCCCCTGCTATATCTGTTAAGGTTGACCAAAGATACCTAGAGTTACAGTCATTTCCCATACAGGATGGTCATATAATAAATCTGGCTTGGTTTATCACCAGTATTCTAAAACCAGACCTAGGGAGAAAAACTAGGTCTGGAGACCATGCATGGTTTCTAATACAGCAAATGTTTAGGCTACCCTGATTATCACAAGATCAGGACAGTGAGAATATTCACATCCCAGTGTCTTCTTAATATTCTTTATCTCTTTATTCATATTTTCTTTCAATTCTTTAAATTGAATTGGAGAGTCATGTGATTATCATTGATTAATTATCTTAGATCCTGTATCCTTCGGGATATTAGGTCTGTTCCTTTGGCTGGGTCATTTCTTCCTGTTTCCTAGTATGGCTTGTAATGTTTTTCCTGGTATCTAGGCATCTGAATGTGTTGGTGAATTTACTCTGATGTCCAATTTCTCTCTCTTGCCTATTATTATTTTTTCACAGCTCTTCTTTGATATTTGGTTCAACTTATCTTAAGTCTTTAAAATTTCCCAGCTTAAGTTATCAAAATCGTGCCAGGGACTCACTATTGGGGTGCAGATTTTCTCACAGAAGTTAGAAAACAGAGAGACCCAAAAGCAGTTTTTGTCCATGCAATTTCCCAACCAACCAGCAGATGGTGTTTGTCAGTGTACCTTTCATTCTTTCTTTACTGATTCTTAAGTAAAGTTAGGTTAATATCTGTGTCCCTTCACAAATCACAAATTCCACCAGTACAGGCATTGTCTGTGCTCAACAATTGTGTCTTTGATGCTTAAGACCATGCCTTGTGCATAGTCAGTGCTCAAAAAACAATTATTCAATTCATATAAGGTTGGATAAAGGAGAATGAGGAGAGAATCATAGACTTTTGGTTTAGATGCCTTAGGTAAACCTCTGGGCACATTCAATGGTTTTAGAGGTTTGATGACACTGGGTGTTTATGAAGACTAATTTCACTTAAAAGTGTAAACTTGGGAATTATGGGAAGATGGCGTTGGATTAGGCAGGTAAGGCTGAGCTCTCTCACAAAAACAATGGAGAAAGAGCCAAAAGCAGTTCAAGGGAACTGTTTTGGGGGTCAGCAGACCAGGGCATTGCTTCACAACTCCCAGGAGTGTGAGGGACAGGGAGAGGAAGAACCTGAACAACAAAGTGTTAGTTGCCAAAACTCCCAGCACCTGGGAAGGGCTCCCCTCCTATACTCCAAAGATATTAAGCTGGGTAAAACCCTTGGCTCACTGCAGCTGACTTAGAGGGGAACAGATATCTTCCTTTCTGTCAGCTGTTACAAGAGAAAAGAGAGGGGGATTTGGGAGCCAGACCAAAACAAACGAAAACAGACAGAGATATACCTCTGTGGAAAGGAACTTAGAAATAAAAGAACTAAACCTGTTATAACTTCATGGGTTCCTCTCCTTGGACATAGGATTTCAGGAAATTGTTCTTGTTTTGTTGGAACAAAACTGATAGAAGCCGCTATGATCTGTATATTTTTGGAATTATTAATAAATCCACTGATAAAAATCACCCCAAATCCTGTTAGATTTATGTGGAGAATATGTCCAAATGCCTGCTCAGTGGCTCCACTTAGAAGTCTACAATCTCCCCACATAATCTGTGTAAAAAGAAATAAAATAGAGTTACTAAGGCTAAGAGATTTAAAAATGGGGTGGGGAGGTTATTCTGGAAATTACTCTTAGGCCAGATATCACAAACTGCCAAAGTCTGCAAAAGCCTCAAGCAACAGTGTTCCACAAAACCCCTAGGACATCCCAACACCAGGAAACAAACCACAAAATAAAGAACTCAGTTAACTGTCTAACCTGAAGAACAACTGGAGTACACCCAAATATCCACCAACCACAAACAACTTGTCTAATTTTCTTTTTCTTTAAAAACTCTTGGCTGCAAATGCCAAGATGGGGCATGATTTGAGTTGCTGCCTGAATCTGTGGTCCCTGACTTGCCATTCTAAGACCTCAGATAAATGCCTTTGTTGCTTTGCATGTTAGTTTATTATTTCTATTTTGACACCGGTCCAAATCTGAACTTCCAGTCTTCCCCCAGTTCCTCCTACAGTCTTGTGCAAGCTGGTTGATGGCAACTTATCCTTCTCATTCCCCAAGTCCTTGGGTTGTCCTTGACCCCTCTACCTCCAAAAGGTACCCAGCACCCAACTGCTTCTCAGTCTCTCTGCATCCACCCCATGGTCTGAGCCACTGTCCCTTAATGTAACAGTCTCTGACAGAGGTTCCTGCTCCTCAACCCAGCAGCCAGAAGGATGTGTCTCAGACTTAAGTTGCGCCTCTCCTCAGAACCATCCAATGACTCCCATTTTTTCTCAGTAAAAGCCAAAGACCTGAGACTTAATTGAGCTGAGCCTCTCACAAACTCTCCTTTGGCATCTCCTCCTCCACTCCAGCCCCTTGGCCCCTTGCTATATCCCAAACATGCCAGGCACATCCCTACCTTAGAGGCTGGTTTTATCCTTCCCTCTGCCTGGAACCCTCTTTCCCCAGAGAGCATCTTTACTAATTTCTCACCTTCTTCAAGTCTTTGCTCAAAACTTCCCTCTCCTATTTAATTCTGCACCTTGCTTTCTCTCTTGTCCTCCAAGCTTTCAATTCTTTTTTCCCTTCCTTTTTCCCCTATAGGACTTGCCACTGCTTATTGAGTTTTTTTGTTTGTTTGCTGCTCCCCGACTATAATTCAAGTTCCCCGAGGCCGATTATTTTTGTATGTCTTGCCCACTGACGCATTCCAAATGTTTAGAACTTTGTCTAACACATAAGGGGCAGATAATTTATAGGGTGCTGAATAAATCAATGAATTGCTCCCTCGTACATAATCCTGTAATAGCTTTTTATATTCTCTGATGGTGTTTATTTTGCACCTCATATTACGGTTGAAACTGTGTCTGCTTTGCTGCTAAATTGTCTTTTTCTTCTTTCTCTCCTCAGAACATAGTGAAGTACTACATATGTAATCTAACTCCACAAACGCTTCCTGAAACTCTTGCATTATTATGGAAGATGGCTACGAGAAAGTGGAGTGAGGGCATTTGGGAGACTGTGCCCTCGGGAGCCTGGGCTGCTTTGGGGTGGTTCACTTGGCTTGCTGTCTACTTTGATTTTCTGACCTTTCTCGTCATTTCCCTTGGTCTCTCCTGCTTTGACTTTCACAGAATCTTCATTGTTAAGTTCTTCTCATTTTCAAATGGATTTCAAAATATAGCAAGAGAGAGAGCGTGTGTGAAAAGGGAGAAAGACTGAAGAGGGCCACAGCCACATGTGCTAGTCCTTTTACCTTGTCATATGCCATCCCAGACAAGCATAACCTTATACCAACAGCATAACTTTAAACACATAGTATTCCTCTTGCTTCAAATGGAAAGGAAGTAGGTGATGATGGTGCAGGTAGTAGAAATAGCACATTGAACTTACCTTACCCTCTAGGCTCCTGAGGGAGGCTGACAGCTAAGACCTCAACTCAGACTGGAGTCCCTGGTAACAGCAAGGGAAAGAGTCACTGAGCAATTACCATGTGCCAGAAACTCTAAGTGTTTTATGTGCACTAACTTACAAATACTATTATTGTTCCATTTCACACACAAGGAAGTCAAGGCTCAGAGTAGCTAAGTAACTTCCCTAAGCTCACACAGGCAGTAAATGGGAAAGTGGAGGCTCGAACCCAGAACCCTCTTATTCTAACATCTGTACTTGGTTGGCCCACTGTAATAGTCTGAAAAATAGGCTTTGTTCTGTGATAGTTTAATAACAACTCACATAATACTCCCACTTAATGGGACAGATCAAATTATCGATTTTTAAAGAAAACAGATCATAATATACTTTTCTACATACTGGTTTGAAATTTGACCAATAAATGAAACATTAGAGTTGGGAATTTATTAAGTATGGCTGAAGCGAGTTATCAAATGGCTGAGCTGTGGAATCTTCCAGATGTAATAGGCTTATTATACTGAGAAGGCTGGCTTCCTGATGCATTTGCAGCCGAAATGGATTTTCCTGTGTTCACTGCCTTTGCTTGTGGCCTGTAGTTCTCCTCAGCAAACACAAGGTGGCACCACGTGCACATGCGGTTTCAAGCCTAAGGCTTCCACACAAAATAATTACTGTTTTGGATTGCATAGTCAGATTCTGGTAGCCTTTCACAGTCATAACTGAACTTTCCACACAAAACTGATCATTCTCACTATTTTGTTTGCAAATTTCAAAAGCATTACCCAAGGACGCAGTAAAACTGGAAAGATCTAAAGCATTAAGTGTTTAAATACCAGATCTCATTACATCCATTTAAACCTTCACAATTGTTTTGATGAATATTATTTTTAAAAAATATCATTATCAATAAAAGATAAAGTCAAATTTACTGAATTGGCTTTATGGAGCTCTAGACTTTATGAAGCTAATTGATCCTATAAAGGTTCTCTTTTCAAAGTAGATTCTATGCGAATGTTCTCGTCCTGATTTTGTGATAATCAGGGTAGGCTAAACATTCACTATATTAGAAATCTTGTGTGTGTCCCCAGACCTAGTTTTTCTCCCTAGGTCTGGTTTTTGGAATGCTGGTTATAAACTAAGTCTGATTTATTATATGACTATCCTGTATGGGAAAAGACTATAACTTTGGGTATCTTTGGTCAACCTTAAGAGATATAGCAGGGGGACGGATGTGACTCAAATGGTTGGGTGTCCGTCTCCCATATGAAGGGACCTGGGTTCAATCTCCGGGACCTCCTGGTAAAAATTTTAAAAATAAATATATAGAAGGTGTGTGGGCCACCAGGCCCTGTGTGCAGGTGCACCACCAGGCCCCGCGAGCCATGCAGCAAATGGTGATGTAACAGGAGATTGACACAAGAGAGAGCCAAGACGAGACACACCGAAAAACCAGGAACTAAGGTGGCGCAGGTGGTAGAATGCCTCTCTCCCACATCAGAGGTTCTGAGGATCGAATCCCAGTGAAGACAGGAGGAAAAGGATGAGAAGAGAGGGCAGGAAATGGACACAGAGTCACCCAGCAAATGGACACAGAAACAGCAAAAACGGGGGGCCGGGAGGTAAAATTGGATTAAAGTAAATAAATAAATAAATCCTTAAAAAAATGTATAGGGGAGGAAGATATAGACTATAGTTAGTAGTAATACTTTGACGATGCTCTTTCATGATTTGTTAACAAATGTTTCACAACAATGCAGGATGTTTGTATGTGTGTGTGGGGTGATGTGTGGGAGCCCTGTATGATGTTATGCATGTTTGTTTTGTAAGTTCATGATGTTTACTGAGCACTTATAGTTTATGTATGTTCATGTATGAATGATATACTTCAATAAATTGTTTTTTTAAAAAAGTAGATTCTATAGACTTTCCTGTGAAGGGGACTTTTGCCTTAGTTGTAATTATTTAATTTTCTTACCAGGAGAATCTATTCATGTGGCTACATTTTGCACAAATGTGAGTTATGCATTTTTGAAATAATAAAACCTAAATATTAATAAAACCTAATTTTATGAAGGCAAATTTTGAACTACTGCATATCCTCCAAATGGAAAGTCACTCAAGAATTGCACAAATTTGACGCTGTCAGAACTAAAGAGTTGTATATTGCCAAGAATGAATACGTGCTATTCCTTCTTTAGGCTTTCATTCAATGAGTAGGTATAAAGGGGCTTCTTGGGATGAGGCATAGTTCTACACTTTGGGACTCTAGCTGTGACCACACAGTCAAAAATCCCTGCCACCTCAAGGAGCTGACATTCTAACAGAGGGTTGGAGGGGGAGTGGAAGACGAGCAGGAAACAAACTAAGTGAGCATATATCAAATGCTAGATGGGATCAGTGCTTTGATGAAAATAGCAGGAAAGGGGGAGACAGGGAGGGTGAGAGTGTGAGGAGGCCCCAGTCACTTCCCCAAGCAGATGACAACTGGTTTTTGTTGTTTTCATTTCATTTCATTTCATTTATTAATTAAATATATCTATAAAGTTGTGGGTTTACAGATCAATAATGCATGAAATACAGGATTCCCATATACCACCCTACTACTAAGACCTTATGGTGGTATAGAACATTTGTTACATTGATGAAAGCACATTTTTGCAATTACACTATTAACTATAGTCCATGGTTTAACTGAGGGTTCACTATTTGTGTAGTCTAGTTCCATGCATTAAAAAAAAATAATTTCGTTACCATATGTACAACCTAACATTTCCCCTTTTAACTACATTCTCACATATATTTCAGTGCTGTTACTTTATGTTCACAATGTTGAGCTACGATCACTACTAACGATACCAAAACATTTCCATCGTTCCAAATGGGAACCCTGTGCATTTTAAGCCTTAGCTCCCTATTCCCTATCCCCACCCCACCACCTGGTAACCTATATTCTAGATTGTGACTATGAATTTGCTTATTCTGATTATTTCATATCAGTGAGATCAGACAATATTTGTCCTTTTGTATCTGGCTTATTTCACTCATTGTGATGTCATCAAGGTTCATCCATGTTTTCGCATGTATCAGAACATCATTCCTTTTTATGGCTGATAATATTCTATTGCATGTATATACCACATTTTGTTTATCCATTCAGCAACTTGGGCTGCTTCCAGTTTTGACAATTGTGAATAATAACACTGTGAACATCAGTATAAAATATCTATTCTAGTCCCTGTTTTCAATTCTTTTGGGTATATAACTAGAGGTGGGATTGCCAAACCATATGGTAATTCTATACTTAAATTTTTCCGAGGAACCACCAAATTGTCTTCTACAGTAGCTGCACCATTTTACATACTGATAAGCAATGTATGAATGTTCCTATTTCTACTCATCCTCTCCAACACTTGTAATTTTCCATTTTTAAAAATAGTGGCCCTTTTAGTGGGTGTGAAATAGTATCTCGCTGTGGCTTTGATTTGCATTTCTCTGATGGTTAATAATGTTTAGCATCTTTTCATGTGCTTTTGGCCATTTGTATATTGTCTTCGGAGAGATGTCTATTCAAGGCTTTTGCCCATTTTTAAATTGGATTGCTGTGTCTTTTTGTTGTTAAGTTGAAGGATTTCTTTATATATTCTGGATATTAAACCTTTATCAGATATGTGGTTTCCAAATATTTTCTCCCATTGTGCAGGTTGTCGTTTTACTTTCATGATAAGGTCCTTTGAGGCACAAAAGTTTTTTTTTATTTTCATGCAGTCCCATTTATCTATTTTGTTGTTGTTGTTGCTTTTGATTTGGGTGTAAAGTCTAAGAAACCACTGCCTAACCTGAGATCGTGGCTTTCCCTGAAGAAGTGTTGGAATGAGCTACAAGGACACCGGTACAAGGAGGATTCCTGATAAAAAATAAGAGCATGCTTGTGAGGTATATTCCAGGGGACAAGAAAGAAGCCAGTGAGTTCGAAGGGGACTGAGGGAGACAACAAGCATTTAGCTCGTAAACCAGGTCAGGCCATCCTTCATCATACTTGGTCTTCAGTTATGCAAATTGTGAAATATGTTCCAAACTCTTCAGAACACAGTTCTTCCTTAAATACAATTTCCCTCTTCATATGTAATTAGGAATAAATCCATGTGTTTAGCAAAACTTAAAAAAAAAAAAAAAAAGGAACAGTAGTTGATGACATAATAGAACATTTATTCAGACGTGAAAATTTCAAAGCCCACAAAGGACACTAGGATGACAAAAGCTACAGGACACTTCTTCTCAGGATGTTTGGATAGCCGAGGGGGTAGATTGAAAAAGAACAACACATTATGAAAACAAAGAGATACAAAAGAGCAATGGAGGGAGCAGTTATAGCTCAGTGGTTGAGGGCCTGCTTTGCATAGCACAACGTCTCAGGTTTAATTCCTGGTACCTTCTTTAAAAAAAAAAAAAAAAGAGCAATGAATGCATAGAGACATGTGCTAGTAAATGCATCGAGGGATCATGATCAGCATTAGAGATATAGGCTAGTAAATGCACTGAGGGATCATTATCAACCTTATTTAGCTGTATGCTTTAACCACAGAATGAAACACCCCACCCCGGCTGGTCAGCTTGCTGCTCACCACCGCACATTCCCTCACCCTCTGCCTTCTTCTATTTCACCACTGCATGGGGCTCTGCGCCCATAGGTTTGCACCAGAGGAAGGCTGCAAAAATGCAGTCCAAGAGAATGAAGAAGGACTACCCATATATGAAAAAGACCTTCCAGCTTTGGAGAAAGGGGGAAAAAACCCGCTTCTCTCCAGCCCCCAACAAAATCAGAGATGAAAGAAGATGGTTTTAGCCTGGCAAATGAGAAAACAAACAAGAGCTTGAAATGGATCAGGGTTTTCCTTTTGAATTTGTTTTTGCAAAAGGTTTTTCTTCCCTGAAAAACAAAATACTAAAATAGTCAGTTATGTTTTCATTTACAAATCCTTCTCAAGAGGAAATCTAAGAATAACAAGGGGGTTTCCATGGATTCCAGCTTATTTCATAATATAAATATATTTCTATCCTCTGGGGGGAAAAAACCTACCCTGAGGCAGGTAGTTCTCATTTAAATTGGTGGTTTTATTCATTTGTAGTTTTTTCCCCTCTTCTTTTACCTTGAACAACCTCTCAAAATGAAAAGAAGTTTTAGATTCTACAGCTGTGTATTGGACGTGGCCTCTTCAGTTTAGGGATACAAGTATAGGAAGAAGGTCGCAAAATTATTTGCTCTGCTTTATTCTTAACACTCTCAGAGAAGTGGTTTACCTTTCACCAAGTCTTACCTTATAAACCAAGTGTCTATATGTTGAGACACTCAGTATTTGAGGCTCATGTACTAGAAAGGGAAGAAGCTTAGAGTTAGTCATGCTTTAAAACCTCAGCTGTGTTTCTTATGAGGTGTAAGTTATTTGGTTTATTTTTATTGCAGTTCCCTTGCCTATAAAATAGGAATAATAATAATGTGGTGGATTTAAAATGGCAGCCAATTCTCCAACACTCCTCCCATTGAGAGGTAAAGTCTATGTTCCACTTCCTGTCTCTTGAAACAAGTGCTCCTGGGGCCTTGAATGGACTGTCTACCTTGAGGCCACCATGATGTGAGAAAGCCCAAGCTAACCAGCTGGAGAGTCTGTGTTGGGAGAGAAATGTCCAGCTAGCCACAGTGGAGGTCCCAGGTATCCTGAAGTAGAGATGAACTTCTCTCATTGTGCCCTATCCAAATTTCTGAGCCACGTAATCATGAGATACAGTCTTAATAAAGTGTTGTTTTAAGCCCCTGAGCTTTGGGTTAGCTTGTTCCATAGCAATAGATAACTAGCCCAAATGCCTATTTTGTGGAACTATAGTCAAGATTACAAATGATACCTCCAAGACACCCTAGCCCAGAACTGACAGTCGTGAGCTCTTGGTAAAGAGAAGCCATCAATGTCGTTGTTTCCATGGGGCAGCTTATTAGTAATATGGGCAGAGAAGCCTCCCAGGGCCCAGGGAGGACACTGAAATCCCTCACAGCTGACTTGTGTTAGAGTCCATGCGCTTCGTGATCACAAATCCTTGCCGGCTTGAGCAGGTCAGGTGCAAGGAGAACCGCAAAGTCTAACCACAGTGAGCCCAAGCATTAAACATGGGCACTCTTGAGTGGAAAGAGACGTGCTGTTTCTGATTCCAGGAGCATCACAGAATGTACAGGGCTGCTCCATGCTTGTCTGTCTTTTTTCTCTTGTAAATCTCCCTGACTACCTAAACTCTTCAGGAATTTGAACAGAAAGAGAAATAGATCTCTTCCCTTGTGGCTGGGACTATCCCAGGCAGAAGATTTTTTTTTCTGCCTCCTGAGCAAAGGATTCCCTTCTTGTTTCTTAGGCAAGTACTGGATTTTTTTTTTTTTTTTTTTTTTTTTTCCATAAAGGAGCACTGACAATTAACTTTGCATAGCCTGGGGCCTCCTGACAGTAGGTTTAGAGGGAGAATTTAGCATTTATCTTAGGAAAAAATGGCTGCATGTTTCATACAGAACTGAACATCTTGAGTTGAATCAAAAGATGATTTTTGGAAGCTAGACTTCGGCTGCTGTTATTGCCAGAGCTGTGAGGAAATCTATTTACCCTATGCTCAAATTTTGCAATGTTCTGTAACTTTGGATTCTTTCTGAAGCAGTTTTGAAAGAAGCTAGGTTGTAAGGTTGCTAGGGGAAACCAGACAGCACAGTCAGGGTTTATTTACTCACTCAGAATATGTTTTGTTGACATCTTCCCTCCCATATGCAATGAACTGAGGTCCGCGATAGGACACAGCAGCAAGCAAGGCAGGTTTGGCCCCTCCCCTTGAGGAGCTCACTTCTTAGCAAGACACACAGATATTCAATAACTAATTTTTTAAAAAATTAGAGACATGAAAAGTGGTGCCAAGGAGGTACAACTTTCAAGGGGTGAACTGTGGGCTGGGATAGGAAGGGGTGGGCATGAATGGAATCTCAAAGAGCTCAGAAAGGAAATTAGGGAGATAACATTTAAACAAAAAAAAATCATCCATTGATAAGTGACCTTTTGAGAGATTGAAACCCAGGCTCCCAAGAACCCCATCTGTACTTCAACTGTGGGTGTGAATCTATGAGCCACTAGCCCAATGTTTTCCACAAAAAAAGCCATTCAATATTCATCATTGAATACTATCAATAATGCTGAAGCATGTTAAAGGTTTCATCTCAAACTGGGAAAAGTTCGCAAAAAGCATTGAGGATTAGTTAGTAGGATAAGAATAAGGAGTAAAATTATGTTCAGATATCTTTTTGGTACTTTTTACCTTCAGGTTGTCCTTTAGAATGATGTTTTTGAATGATCTGTTATTTATAGTTGGCTATTGTAATTATACAAAGCTGAATGGAGGAAGCACTTTTATGGGGAGGAGGGAATGGAGAGGAGACGACTGGAAATACCACTACTAATAAAATCATCTAGTTTGTGTTGACGCTCGGATTGTAAGCAATTCCAGGAAAGGGTCAGAGGTTTCTCACCACTAGAGTTTTTGTTTTTGTTTTTAAAGTGCTCATCTTGGTGTGACCTGCTTGTTTCTAGCGATGAAATCAGTCTCAGCTTGTGCTGGGTAGAAGCTGAAGAGGAGGGGTAGGGCTCGGCTTTGAGTTCATGGATACAGCCACAGCCTGTCCCCTCCTGTTGGGAACAGGCTGTGACAAGCAAAGAAAGAGTCTCTTGCTAAAGCCCGAGGCACCAATTTGTAAGACAAAGGGAAAGACCCAGAAGAAGCACCTGCCCAACACATGCATATACCCTGATTCACTCATGCACGCACACATACACACATGCATATACCCTGATTCACTCATGCACACACACATACACACATGCACATACCCTGATTCACTGATGCACACACACACAACATGCACATACCCCGATTCACTCGTGCACACACACATGCACATACCCTGAATATACTCATACACACACACACACACACACTCACACACACCCTCTATGGAAAGCAGGAGTCTCCCAGGGGAGAAGTTGGCCTGGACTGAGAACTTTACAAAAACTCGGGGGACAGATGTGGCTCAAACGGTTGGGTGTCCATCTCCCATATGGAGGGACCTGGATTTGATCCCCAGGACCTCCCAGTAAGAAAAAAAAAAAACAAAAAAACCCAAAACTCTATGCAAGAAAATAAGGATGAATTGAAGAAGAAAGAAGTTAAGAGAGAGAGCAGGTGTCTGGGAGGCTCAACCGTGGAAGGCCCATCCCTTACTGGGCAGTACAAGGGAATGATTTGTGACCTAGTGAACTGAGAATTCTGATCCTTAGCCTTCTGATACTGTGCCACGATTCAGGGATCCTCCTGACTCGTAATGAAGAAATTCCATTGTGGTCTGATGGATTTGGTCAGGGGTAAATGGGCTAGGCAGAGGAACCCGGGAAAAAAATGTCTCTACTCCCAACCACCTGGTGAGAGAGGGCAGTGACCCTGTCATTGATTAAATTCAGAGGAGAGAGGGAGAGCACCACAAAACTAGCCAAAGCAAAGACTCTCCAGTGGTGAAGGGCCTCAAGATGATTCCCTAATTGCCATCCTCACCCTCACCCCTCTGTCCATCCTGGTGGAAAAAAAAAAAAAAAAAAAAGGATGGACTCTTCCACGTGGAGCTTATGTAACAAATGGTTTCTCTATAAAGAACAGAGCAATTTTGGATTTTACACTAGGATAGGCTTAACAAAAACTATCATGTCAAATCTTCAGCAGATCAGCTTCTCTGCACGCAGACTGCCCTGCGTCGTTTTGGGATTTACTGACACCTAATAACGGCATACCATAATTATGTGAGAGCCTCTGGGGACAGATAATTAAGGCCCTTTGATGGGAAGGCGACCTCGTGTTTACGACTTGTGTAACCAGAATGCTTGTTTCATCAATCTGCCTTTCATTAGCACGTAATAACACTGCACTTTTATGGGGAATACTTCAGCTGATTTTCTTAATTAGATTTAACTGAAGGATGAAAGTCAAGTCTTACTCCACAAAGCCCTGGAAAGGAAGAACACTGTGCCTAACACAGGAAGAGAACATAAAAGCCACATACATCAAAGGTACATACAAATAAGAGAGGTATGTTATCTAAAGTCGTTTGTAACAGTGAAGGCTGATTTCAGAAGGGCCCAGAGTTTTAAAGTTAACTGAAAACTTCCATGCTTGCACTGAATGTGTGCTATATCTGGGGTATGCAACACAGGTAGCCTTATTCCTGAAGTTGGAATAAGGCACAAAATAGCATCTAGGTCAATAGGTAGCTTACAAAGATTATCTAGCCTTCATATTCCTAAATAGAAATGAATGAGCTACAGTGTGGAATAAAACAAGTGGATTCTTCTTTATTTAATAAATTTCATAAAGGAGAAATCCCTCTCTACAGGCAGAAACAGTTGTTACTTTCCTGATTAATTCATTTGTTCAAGTCATATGAAATTTTAAGTCATGCCACCACTTCTAGCTTCTGGAAAGCCTAACATTAAAATTGGCTCTCCTCTAGCTAGGGTATGAGACTTGACAGCATACCCTAAGTGTACCAAGGTCACATCTGGGGTTTTCTCACTTGTTTGCCCAGATGCACTCAGCTATTTTTATATCCTATTTGGTCTTGTTGAATTGTAGGTATTCTCTTAAGCGGCGTTGAATCATAATTGGAATAACGTGGGCTATAAATAAGTGAATAAGTAAACATTGATTGCAAATTTAAAAACTCAAACAATTTAACCACACAATCTAAACTAATGCAGTAAAATCAAAGCCAAGAATGCAGATCATCAGAAGCACAAACAGTAAAGTACCAAGATAAGCTAAAAAAAGTTTATAACCCACTCCTCCACTCTAAATGCAGCCTGTTGCTATTAGAACAAGGTGATGCTCCCCACTTTATTTTATCCTGAAAAGACTTCTTACTCTTGAAGCTTCTGGTACCTTCATGGAAATAAAACCCAGTGTTCTGGCCTCTAGTGGCTCCAGACATGCCCTAACACATAACCCTGCAGACAGATATGTTCTTTCCATTGGAATTAAGTATCTTCTGTAAACTTTGATAAACTTGGCCATCTGTCAAAGGTAAATATTTTAGCAAGCATCTTTATGAAGTGTCTCTTATTTTGTGGGATATAGAAGATACATGCCTGAGATGCCAGGCATGAGGAAAGCAAAGCTGATGTTGCATTGGAATAACTTCTAGATAATAAGTAATATGTGTAAATTATTTTTTCATGGAAAGCTTAGCATCATCTCAAGTTCTTATACTAATGGTTTGTTGAATCCTTAAATTTCTATACCATAAAACATGCAATAAACAACATTAGCTTCTAAATCTTTAAGGACATCATTCCATAAATGAATATATCATATTTAAAAAGAATAACTTACTGATTCCACCAGAATTGGTCCAGAATAGTGGAAATAGTGGTACTAATATTATTTTCATTGGTCCATCTACATCTGTGATATTTTAATGAACATTTACAGAGAAACATTTTTTCAAACTGGAGCATGGCCAAATGAGAAAGGGTGGATAGTGATTTTAAGCACTGGTATACAAATTGTAAAAGGAAAGTCTGAAGAAACTCTGGATGTTCAACCTAGAAATGAGAAGAAATAGTTATTTGGAAGACTATCAAGTGAAGAAGGAGTCTAATTTGTCTGACAGAACCAGGAGCAGTGGATAGAAGAAGACTGATTTCAGTCCAATTTGGGAAAGACATTTTTAAAATTTACAAGTGTTCAAGATGGAATGGCATGCATTGGGGATATTAACAATGTCTCTGGAAGTGTTCAAATGGAGGCTGGAGGTCCTCTGTCAGTATTAGTGCCAACAGAACCACTTCATTGGGAATAAGGTGGGACTAGATGTATCCAAAGCTTTCTGTGATTGTAAAATCCTCTATTTGTTCATTCCTAAATGGTGGAAGGAGTTAGCCTAACTGATCAGTTTTCTTAACGTTGGTTATGTGAAAATTAGTGGATAACTATCACAATAAATATTTGAGCTTTGGAATAATCGATATAATTCATACCATTTAAGATCAGGAAACTTGTAAACCCTATCCTGTCTTAGCATAATTCTTAGCAAAAAACAATTAGGCCATATAATTAGTGTGAGGGAAGATGCCGGGACTTCACAGAGCTTGCAAGAACAGGCTGAATAATTGTCTTTGTATTTGTTAATAAATGCTTGCATGCATGGCAGAATTTTATGTGGACTTTACTTTCATTTTACCATTTTGCCTGGTAATAAGGTAGCATCCTCACAGGTTTCAGGAGCCATTTTGTGAAGTCACAGGCTACCCAAATCTTCCAAAAAGAACCTGACAATTGTAAAATCAAAAACAAATAAACTGCGCCCCCCGCCCCCCCCCCAAAAAAAACACAAATTCCCATTCACAAGAGTCTTTCATGAGCTCTGGAACATGACAAAACAGGATTAATCTCTAGAATGTTGCTCATAAACAGCATTGTTTTGAAGAACCAGATCCTAAAATTTAGTATAAGATAGGAAGACTTGAGTTTTTAAGACATAGTCAATAAGTGAGTAGATTTAATTTTGAGGTAATCTGTATTTTTATAAAAGATGGAGTAGCTCTACATTAGTGTCCATCATGAAAATGTGTAAAGAAGATTTGATATAGAGGTTTAGCGAGGCCTTAAGCTTTCAGCACAGGACAAATTGTGGATCTATGATCTTTTCTGGATCAACGTAAACTGTGGCTGTAAAATACAAAAGATAAATAGCAGTTCTAGAAAAATTTAGGTTAAAACATTATTATGTGACCGGAAATGGTAGAGTAGGAAACTCAAATCTATGTCCTCCACTAAAGCAACAATAAAGCTAGCAGAAACTGTTTTTAGAATATCTTGAATTGAATTTTAAAAACTTATAACAACCAGGAGGACACTTAAAGAAGAAATAAGCTGCTAAAATTAGATGAGAGTTGTGGTATTTTAACATAACCATCTACCATCTTTCAATCCCCCGCATGGTAGCAGCCATGAAGATGGCAGTCTGCATATCTGGTGTAGCTTTGTGATGCCACAGGTTGTTGTGTGGACCTGGTTCTCAGAGAATTGTGTGTGTGGGCATTGACCAGTCTTGGGCTCCCTGAGAGAACAGTCTGGAGGCTTCCCTTTGGTTTTCCCACCTTAAAGCTATCTTAGGACTGGTTGGTCTCTAGGGAAGCATTTGTTGAAAGCATTTAAAGGCAAATATATTAGCAATAGCTGCCTCAGATAGGTGACAGGCAGACTGGAAAGCATGAGAAAGAAGAAACTGGGGAATGGGGTATATGAGGCAATAATGGCTTTTAAAAGCTCTTGCAGATACAAGGAATTTAGAAGTCCACACAGGTACCCAGGGCTGGGCATATACTCAGAAAAGACAAGAGAAGATCCTTACCTTTTACTGCTGTCTGACTTGTAGGCCCTACACAAATAGTAAGTGAAGGCTAAGGCAGAGTCGTAAATAGTTTGGCTAAATGTGGAAGGAATGCTCCAACAAAAAGCCATCCTGCAAAGACCAGGAGATGATTTTTTTCCCCCTTTGGCTCCAGGCATTTAGGAAAATCTCTGTGAAGTTACTAATAACTCAGCTAATGGAATAGAGACTTCAGTAACCATGCATCACAAAGAATAGTCTTAACAAAATAGTTTAAAAAGTCACTAAAAAAACAAGCAGCTACAACCCACAACAAGCAGCAAAAGCAAACCCTGGAGATTAGGGAGAATTTTATTTCCAGAGTTACCACATTATGATATTCAAAATATTCAGGCTATAACAGAAAATTATGAGGCATAGGAAAAACAACAACAACAACAACAAAAAACAACACAAGAAAGAACAGCCCATTAACAAGAAAAAAGAAATTAATAGATACTGTCCTAATAAAGCTAAGACATTTAGCATACTAGATAAAGACAGTCTTAAGTTAGCTGCCTTAAATATACTAAAAAAAAAAAAAAAAAAGTAAAACATGGACAAAGAATGAAAGGAAACCAAGAGAATGATGTCTCATCAGACATAGAATATCAATAAAGAGATAGAAATGATAAAAAAGAACCAATAGAAATTCTGGAGATGAAGAATACAATAACTGAAATGAAAAATGAAAAGTAGTTGTCAACAGCAGATTTGAACAGACAGAAGAAAGAATCAGTGAACTTGAAGAGAGGCCAATTGAGATTATCCAGTCTGAAAAGAAGAAAGAATAAATAATGAAGAAAAATGAGCAGAACGCAAGAGAAATGGGGATACTATAAACCATACCAAACTATGCATAATAGGAGTCCCAGAAGGAGAGGAGAAAGAAAAAGGGGCAGAAAGAATATTTAAAATAATAATGATGAGAGGAAACGAATCTACACATCCAAGAAGTTCAATGAACCCCAAGGAAGATAAACTAAAAAAGTTCCATACCAAGGCACATTAAACAAACTATTGAAAGCCAGAGATGAAGAAAGAATCATAAAAGTAGCAAGAAAGAAGTGATTCATCATGTACAAGGAAATCATGGAGACCAGAAAGCAGTGGGTTGACTTACTTAAAGTGCCAAAAGAAAAAACTGTCAACCAAGAATTTGATATCTGGGAAAACCATGCTTCAACATGAGGGAGAAATTAAGATATGCCCAGATTAAAAAAAGAAATGAAAAAGCTGAGGGAGTTTTTAAACCTGTCCTAAAAGAAATGCTAAAGGGAGCCCTTCAGGCAGAAAAGAATGGACACTAGACAGTAATTTGAAGCCATATGAAGAAAATAAGAACACTGGTATAGGTAACTACATAGGTAAATATAAAAGGTAAATATAAAAGGTAAATATTGTGTTTTTGATTTGTAACTCCTCTTTTTTCTCTATATCATTTAAAAGACAAATGCATAAAAACAATAATAAAACATAACAAAAATCTGTTAATAGACACACAATATATGAAGATGTAATTTGTAACAATAATAATAAAGGGGAAACAGAGCTACATAGAAGCAGAGTTTTTGTATATGATTGAAGCTAAGATGGTATTAACTAAATTGTTATACATGTAAGATGTCAACTGTAAATCCCAGAGTACCAGCTAAGAAAACAACTAAAAAATATCCAGAAAAGGAAATGAGAAGGAAATTGGGCACTAGGAGAAAAAATCAATTAAACACAAGAGAAGACAGTAATGGAGGAACTGAGAACAAAAAGATATGACATACAGAAAACAAATAGTGAAATGGTAGAATCCTTCCTTATTAATTACTTTAAATGTAAATGGATAAACTTTCCCCTTAAAATTCAGAGAGTGGAAGAATGGATAAAAAAGCATGATCCAAATATATGCTGTTGACAAGAGACTCACCTTAAATCCAAAGACACAAATAGGTTAAAAGTAAAAAGACAGAAAGTGATACTCCATGCAAATTGTAACCAAAAGAGAGCTGGGGTGGCTAATGATGAACAGTCCAAAAGGGAAATTAAGAAGACAAGTCTATATACAATAGCATTTAAAAGAATAAACTACTTCAGAATATTTAACCAAGGAAATGCAAGATTTTACACTGAGAACTATAAAACATTGCTGAAAAAAATTAAAGAAGACCTAAATAAATGGAAAGTCACCATGCATTCATGGATTGGAAGAATTAATACTGTTAAGATGTCAATACTTCCTAAAGTGATCTACAGATTCAGTGCAATCCATATCAAAATCCCAATGGCTTATTTTGCAGATGTGGAAAAGTTGATCCTAAGATTTTTTTTTTTTTTTTTAAAGATTTTATTTATTTATTCATTTATCCCCCCCCCTTGCTGCTTGTGCTCGCTGGGTCAGCCAACCACGCCGCACGGGCGGGCCTGCCTTCACCAGGAGGCCCCAGGAACCGAACCCGGAGCCTCCCATATGGCAAACGGGAGCCCCACTGATTGAGCCACAGCCGCTTCCCGATCCTAAGATTTGTATGGAATTGAAGAAGATCTTGAATAGCCAAAAATGATCTTTAAAAAGAAGAACAAAGTTGGAAGACTCACATTTCCCACTTTCAAATCTTACTACAAAACTACAGTAATCCAAACAGTATGGTACTGGCATAAAGATAGGCTATTGATCAATGAAATAGAATTGGGAAACACAAAATAAAAACCTATAAACACGCATTATTTCATCAATCTTTTCATAAAAGACCAAGGGCTTTGCTTTGCCTAAACATGCATTAATTCATAAATCTTTTCATAAAAGACCAAGGGCTTTGCTTTGCCTAAACATTCACTGATTCCCTGTATACATCTCATCTGTAAAACATAGCTCACAATGTTGGTTTCTTTAACGAGAAGGAAGAACTTAGAGATATTTGTGAAATCATTAACGTTCAGATTCCTTCTACATTGTTATATCTCTACATCCCAATCAGTACTTTAGAGTTGCCTTCTTCAGTGGCAATATTTTTGCCACTTTTTATGGTCTTCCTAATACTTTTAAATTGGGTTTCATAGATACAACTCTTTAAAATTTTAAAAAATTAATTCATTAATTTTATTTATTAATTTTTCTTTTCTCACTTTAAAAAAAAAATCAGTTTTGAAATCATTATATGATTCCAGCAAAAAGAGCGGCAAACACAGATAAGTTTGGGAAGTAACTTACTATTACGGGCAGGAGCCTCAACTGGGGGTGGCAGATGTGACTGGGTGTAGCAGAGGGTCAACTAAAGTCTTGCCTCTCACACTGTGTTGTGCACACACATCCCCTAGAGATCTTACTAAAATGCACATTCTGGTTCGGTAGGTCTGGAATGGGATCCAGAATTGTGCAACTCCCACCAGCTCCCAGGGCTTGCCAGGCTGTGGGTCCATGCGCTGCATTTTGAAGAGCAAGGAGCTAAAGTGTGACACGGCTTCAGCCAGTGCATTAAACAGAAGAGCCCATCGGCCCAAGAAGTTGGAAAGCGCAGCTCTATTGCACTAGGTTAGATTCTTAATATATAAAAGGGCACAGAGAAGCTGAGGCACTTCCCCAAAGGGATTGGAAGCACTAGCCCAAAAGGGATCCCAGGTGTTCCTGGAAGGACTGTAGGAAATGGATGGCAAGTCTGGCCCAGCTGCTCGGTGGAAACAGTAAGAGGAGAAAGCAATTTCCAGGGCAAGATCTGGGAATTTCTGGCCTTCTTACAAGTTATTAGAAGGGTCAGTTAAAGGTAAGAGATTGCATATTCTATTCCTTCAATCTGTGTATCCTCACAAGAACCTTTGGGCTTCCAGAGTTCCTGTTCGTTTCTAATTACTTTTATTACCATCATTTCCTCTAACATCCTGGTGTTCTGCAAGTCAATTGAAACTGAAAAAAATAACGATTGGCCCTCTGTTGTCCAGAAAAATGATCAGAAACAAGGCACAAGTGAAAAATTGGCCACAGTACAGTGATATCAATGTTGGCATCACTTCCCAGGAAAAAGGTTGCTCCAGAAATAGAAGGTATTGTTGTTATTATTGTTTTTTTTTAAACCCAGGCTGCTCATTTGAATTCATACTCACTGCTTAATATGCTGAAAATTGCACATGACTGCTTTGGATCTCTGGCTCAATAATTACTTTGATGTTTTATTTATTGATGCAAAAAAGTACTTGCCTTTCATGTTTGTTATCTCTCATTTCAAAGGAATTTTTCAAAGTAGTAAGAAACCAGCTCCATAGCACTGTCTTCCCTGTTGGCACAAAGTTCTGGAGAATTATTGGTGCCCCTGGGTGTTTCCTGCCATTTAGTTTCAAGCTAATAAGGAAATGCAGAGGCTGGCTAGAATTTGCTATGAACACTGTAGACAGACATTTGTGCTGGAACACACTCAAAGAAGATTCTTTAAAGAATGCATTTTTTTGTACCAGGGGCTTTGTTTTCTCAGCTATTGAGATGCTTTGTATCTGGAAACCAGAACTATTTCTCAGCTTTGACCAAATCTTTTGCGAAGTCTTAACTTCCAGGTTTATGAAATCCATCTGTGACATCATTCAGTTGTTTCCATGGCAAAAAATTAATAGTCAAAGAAGAGACCATACCAAATGTCAACTTTTTTTTTTAATGCATTGCACGTCTTGGCATTGAACTCTTTGTATTGAAAATAAGAGTACCAATTAGTTCAAAGTCATTGCCACCACATGCGACATCTATGGGATGATTAATACAGAATGGAGAAAACAGAAAATAGCTTGGGTAAAAATGTGAAATCTGATCTGAATTAAACAATCAGTTATACCCCTTACCAAAAAGGAGAGCAGAGCTTGTGTAATGTGGAAAATATTTTTCATTTAACATGCCTACACGGAACCTGAGTAGCTTAGCTTCATGATCAAGCTTCTCGTCTTCTCTTTTGTCCATTCCTACTGCCCAGCAGTTACCCTGCTTACCCAGAAATGGAGGCTGTGAGCACACGAGAGCAGACTGTGGGTGGGGGCAAGTTCCAGAACATCCGGTCAGCTAAAGAGGATTTTACTGCTTACTAAAGGAAGCACCTCCTCAGAAAGGCTGGCAGCAAATCCGATTTGATGTCCAAGAAGCACTCGGAATCATCTGAAAAATGATTCAAACCCATATTTATTGATCCCCTTCAATAAGATCAGATGTGCTATGAAAACTACACATTCAAAAGCCACACGTCAAAAGAGAAAAATGAAGAGAGCACTAGAATAGCCAAGCAAATTTCTCAAAGGGGTCTTCAGAAATAACCCTTTACCTTACCTATGCCTACACCAGGAACCCATCACTACATCCATGCAGGCCTGCAACTTGTTCTAACTCAGTACCCTGCCACCACTTGAGGTCTTAAATTCTGATAACCCTCTCTGAGAAAACCTCCTCTCATGCAGCTTTCGAGGTGGCACATTTTGCTCCCCCTCTGCCATTTACTAGCTGACTGAACTAGCTGCAAGTCACTAACCTTTCTAATCCTCGGTCTTCACATCTGTGGAATGGCTGGAGTGATTTTGACCGCTCATAGGTTTATTGTGAGAATTAACTACAAGGAAGTATTTACAGTGTTTAGTCCAGTGTAAGGTGCATAAGTGCTCTGTAGAGGATCATAATTTTCATAATTATTATATCTGACTGCCTACGTATCATCTCCTCTTGGGTGTCATAAATGAAATGTCCCCAAATACACTCATCATCTCTCTCCACAATTTATTCTTCTTTTATATCTTCCAGGCCTGAGTGACAAGCACCCTCAGATAAGGAGAGAAGAAAATAAATGCATGCAAGAATGACATACTTTTTCCGCTGCATTCTGGCAAAACAGTGGCTGTCTTTGTCCATGCCTGACCTTTTCTCCCAACTGTGCTGGGAGCACTGGTCAGCCAAGAGGCCAATCCTAGGTCCACATACCTCCTAGAATATGTACAGACTATCTATAAATTCAGGTAGGAGGAACCATTTACAAGTGAGCTGACAGAGATAAAACGAGTGATTAAAAGTCTGTTTACAGTTTCATTTCATTTCTGCTGGTGATTTCCCCTGAGCTCGCCTTCCTTATTAATGGCATCCATAAAAAGCAAACATTTACTCATGATTACACAGAGATAAAAATAAACAGCATCCTGGTTTATGTAATTATTTTAGAGTTTAATTGGAAAACATTGAATATCATGTGTACCCACCCCCCTTCTCTTGTGTATCAGTCAGGGTCCTGGTCAAAAAGAGATGGCACACTCAAAAGAGGGTAATTTGAGATTTTTAATGAAGTGATTACTTGCAGAGGTAGGTACCAAACATTTAGGCAAGTCAGCAAAGGAGAGAGCAGTGCTCAGGGCTAGCACAGTAGGGACTTGGAGGATGTGGTTATCATCACGGAGAACAGCTGCCTGGAGAGGGCCCCTGATGGGCAGCCAATCTTTCTGCTCTCCTCACACCCCTGTTATCTTTGCCTAGACCCCCATTAGAAACCTCCAGATAAAGGCAGAGGGTGGAGAAGGGTGGCGAGAGGATAAATGGAAGCCAGCCCTGCAACCTACTTTGGAACACTTTTCCTGGAGTTTCCCGTTATTCTGCTCTGCTGAACTGGCCTCACATCTGAGCGCTTCATCATCAACACGGGGACAGGCCTGTATATCCGAAATGGTCAGGTGATGGCCTGGCTGGCACTATCACTTCCCATATGGAAGCAATGGTGGAATATAGGATGTGGGTGCAAAAATCGGGAGAAATGATGGACAGCCAAAACGACTCATCAACTGGGGTAAGAGTTTTTATTTTTTTCATTAACTATATGCAGTGGTGGCTTTACCCAGACAGGCGATACGCCAGGGCCAGTGTAAAAGTAGTGCACCATTTACCAAAGAATGCTGGTGGCCTGGATGTGCCCCTGTGTGTGCTCCTCCCCCCAGCAAACCCTGCATCCCATGACAGATTCCTTTATGGAGTTTTATGGAGTGCATTAAACATCTCTCTGATTGACCCGAGATGCTCAAACACTTATCACTTGAAATTGAAATATCCAGTCTGCTTGTGTGTGTCAAGAACACATCCTGAAGGCACCTTTACTCACCAGCGTGGTGACCTTGGAAAGATCTGGAAGGAATTGTTCTTGGGCTGGCTGGGAGCTACCTGAGGACTTTTAGAAATTGAAATTGCCCACTTGTTGCAAAGATTGGTAGCCAGAAGCTTTCTGGGAGGAAAGAAGTTCCCCAGGCTTTCCTAAACCTGGATCAAGGAAGCCAATGTTGGTGAGTCCTGCTCTCACAAGTAAAAGGGGTGACCCCACTCAGTTTTTACTTTCTGTCCTCAAAAGTCAGGAATGAGACCACACACCTTGAAAGCTTTGTGGTCACCCCTGTGGGGGCTGTGATAAAAGCCTTAAAAAGAAAGATGTTTTTGTGTAGGGAGTTAGGGCGAGCACACCGCAGATCTTAACTAGATTTTTCAGTCAGAATTCAAAACTGTAAGGTACCATGCTTGGTTGTTGTGAAAATTAAAGATAATACTTTCTGGGAAGAAGCATGCCTGAAAGCATGTATTTGGTGTGCATTTAATCCACGGCTGTTGTTGCCATTGCCGATAAATAGTGAGTGGTGACAACTGCAGAAAGAGAAAACCAGGCTGAGATTCTGGGGCCAAGAAAGGAGGGCAGTTAAAGGAAACTTCTTTGGTGCTCTCATCCTTAACCTCAGGGACCTTTACTTTCAGCATCTATAAAATGAGATTAATATCATCTCAGCTTACTCTAGAGTTGGTTGACTTTTCCAAGGAATTGAGTGCTCTATTCACTATGCTTATTTTAATCAACATTTTAACAACTGGTTGAATTTCATGGGCAATGTCATTTGGAACATGAAGAAGAATTGTTTCATGCATTCACAAAATAGGCACACAATGGAAAAACAGAAAGTGTTTGCATTGATAAAATGCTGAAGAAGCAGTGAAAATGGATAAAATTTTGAATGGAGGTTAGATACTGGTTGCTTCTCTCCCTACATAAGTGGCAGAAGACTTTATAAAGACAATTATTGCTTTTAAATAGACAACAGTACTTGTATGGCCGTGTACTCTCTTTGGTCTTAGGAAGAGAATTCAATTCAAAATCTTAACATGTACAGAGGACTTTTAAGGCAAAGCGGCCCAATGTTTTACTAAAACATGCGTTACAAGGTAATACTGGTGGATACATGGCCCACACCACCTTACCTGCTTCTAATATAATGCATTGTGATCCTTTCTACTTTGGACCCCAGAAGAGACTTCAGGAGCTTTTCAGAGATTTTTTTTTTAGTCTCTACTTAGGAGCTATGAGTTAAGGATACCACATGAGACTAACTATATATTTTCTTTCATATAAGTAATGCTAGATGTAATACAGCTTCATTTCCCAAATAAGTTGGAGCATAAAACTGCAACAGGCAACAGGTACCTCTGTTCCTTAAAGTACTGTGAAAGTGGTCCCAGGCAGACATTTTACACTGGGTCTGGCTCTGAGAATCTGGATTGCTTTATTTGGGAGATAGGAAGACATTCTGTAGGTGTCCTTAATAGATAGTGGTCCTTGCTTGTATTGTAACCTTGACTTTCTGAAGGTCATAGGCTGTCAATGATCTTATTCCTGTTGCCTCATCAGATGCAAAGAAATGACTGGGCCTCCAATGGCTGACATCCTTGGAAAATGGAATTCCAACCTTCTGAAGAACCTCAAAGCTTTAATAGCACTTGAGAAGAAGCAATTCAGTGCTGAACAAAAGGAGGAAAAGCTAGAGCAGTTCCCTGGAGGTTGGCAGAGGTGCCATTTGTTCCTCAAGCTCAGGAAGACAAAGATGGATCTGGACCGGTGCAGGAAAGTACATTCCTGGTGCTCATAGACTCGCTCTAATGGCTGCGTGACAGTTGTTAAATGAAGATGGGAGTGCAGTTGCCCGTTTGGTGTGGGGTCGTGGAGGTGGTTGTGTAACAGATGTCAGAAGCCAAGACACCAAGATGATGCCAGGGAAATCGCAGCCTTGCTCTTAGAACTGAGCCATTAGTCAGATACAGTGACATGATCTTCCTGAATTTATCTAAGCAAAGGAGATGCATGTCTGTCCAGTTCACACTTTTGGTGGAATACTGCTTGGTTTTCCCTGGGTTGGTGTGATCACAATCAATGTCACTTTGATCACATCTTAGCCAATGTTGAAGTTGGAGACTAAAACTTCCCTGCTATTTGTTTCCCAAGGAAGCACTACTTCTGTCAATCGAAGCACCAAGGAAACGGGGTTGTGATCAAATAGGGGCCAACTTTTATATTTCAAGATTGTTTACCCTGCAAGCCAGGAACACTCTTGGATCATCATAGGGATCTGAAGAATTTCGGACGTGTGATTCTCTTACTGGTAAGAAAATGTTTATGCATTTTCTCATGCATGTAGAAATCTGTGTGACACATTTACCCAAATTGCCACTCATGATGCAGGGATAGCATGATGAAAGATGTTTGCAATCAAGAAAGCTCAGATGTCTCACAAAAGCCTGAGAAGTCTGTGTGGCGCAGGGAAGTTCTCTGTGGCTGGGTGGGCCTCTTCTTCTTGTATCTCTACCCACTGCCCCTTTCCCAGTAACCCCCTCAGGTTCTTCACCAATTTCCTTTGAGGACAGTGTCCTGAAGTGCCTAACTTGATGCTATTTGCTGGTTTTTGTATTCTATTGCCATCTACTGAGCATTTCTTCTAGGGATTGAGTATCCCATTTTAAAATAATATTTGTATGGGTCTATAAAGCATCTTGTACAGGGACTGGGTATTCCATTTAAAAATATTTGTATGGGTTGATATGGATATCATCGTTGTTTTTAGGATCTATTTAAGAAGCTGGGTGTTGTAGAGAATGGCTCTTTTTTATCATTGGAGCTTTCGCTTCAAGGAACCATGAGAGTCTTGCCATTCAGCCCACTCCCAAGAAGTCTGTCTGAGGCCTTATGGAGAATGTGTTGGATTGTCAATCCCTTCTAACATGCCATGGTGGGTTCTACTGAGGGTGACTCTGGACTGCCTCAGACTGGAATGCTGCTCATGACGGTTTTTGATGGTCATCACCATGGAAGATCTAGAAGCTGGGGCACGATGCACTCCAGCACCCTCCTACATGATCAAGTCTGAGCGAAGGGTCAAATTGGGACTCTTGGAATTTCATTGTTGAGTCCAGGATCAACTTGGATTTTATATTGTTTGAAACCCAGATCATACCCAAGATTCATGGTGTCCCAAGGAACAACTTTCTGCCTGACCATTATCGGCTCGCCCCAGGAAGCCCAAAGAAGAGATGACGTCCAGTTATATCAGGGCAATGGAGTCTAGAAGAGGCACTAGTGATTTATTCACTACTTCCCCCAAATCTAGCCTTTCTGAGCAGAACTACTTGCTGCTACCTTAGGGTTAGACAGACCAGCACCCAAGCACATACTATGGAGTATTTTAAGGTTGCTGTAGAATATCCTAGGGTTAGTTATGCTTTCTTCATAGATAGCATCTAGGCCCTGAGTTAAACTTTCTGGACTCTAAACCTGAATGACCCATACAGATAGAGAGCTGTTTCTTCAAAGGTGATGGGAAGTCACCTGAAATGAAGGTCATAGTGGGACACACAGGGGAATGTACAAGTCCTTGTGTTAAAATGACACAAGATGTAAAATTTATGGTTGAAAGCAACAGGAACAAATCTAATTGTGCTAATCATTTGTGAATAAATCTGATTAGTCATTTTCTGTAATGACTTATAGTGTATCAGAAAGTGGTATGACCATGTGAATTTCATGTCATCCATGAGACATACATACAGACATGTACATCATGTACACGAGAATCTCTATGTATTTGGAGCAATATATGTATGTGTCTGTTACAGAATTCATCATTTTAAAAATTGTGACAAGCTACAATGTGTCTGTAAATTAAGTTGCTATCTATCACTTCTACAGTAAATAGAGATATTCTTTAGCAGTGACTATGGTTTTTCCCATGATTTTATTATGTCATTTAAAGATAGTATTAGTAGGAATGAAAAGATCCACAGGTAAAATATATTTTGTGGGAGTATTTTTGACAGCTTTGTTTATTAAACTTGGCAGACATTAAGTTAGTATTTTCATTTTGAATAAACCCCCTCAGTGCGCACCCCGACTTAAAATATAATCTAAATATAAAACACTTTGTTACTCAATATCGTTCTGAGGCTTATAATTTAACGTTGCACTGAGCACTAGAGCATTTCATAAAGTTAATTCTTAAATAGAAGTATGACTCTGACTCTTGATTGTGTTTTGCCTGTTTGCCTTTAGCTACATCTCTGTGTTCCGTCACTACCTGGTCTCACTGGTGCCCTCAGTTGGGCTCTATTAGTAATTCTATGTGATATTTATGAAGCACCATTTGTAATCATTCAAAACCACGGACAAACACGAACTCCTTCACCCTCTCAACGTCTCTGTGAGAAAGGAGTGGAGCACTAATGTTCTTGATTCTGTAGGTGACCCCAAAACACACTGCAGGCACAGACCAAGGTCAATGGCAGAGAAGAAACTGAGTCAAGCCTAATAACGAGACAACTTTATGCAAAGTCTCAATTACATGCTATAACAAGGGTCTACTAGAGAACCAATTACCAGTCTTGTCTCTGTGAACTTATTTTTGGAGGTGGCAGATGCCTGAAGCTAAGCTCCTTCGGCTTCCCCTTAACCAAATATATTGTGATCCAGGATGAGGAGAAAACTGTGGAATGAGACCTTTATGACTCACGTAGCATTTAACACACTGTAGTGTCTTGTCCATCTCTGCTTCTGTCTTCAAGGGTAATGGATTGTTTCTGACCTTTTCTTTACTGCCCGTGTCTAACTCATGAGGAACAGCAGTAACACACATTGTATAACCATCCAGAAATCAACATATAGCAAACACCACCAGCCTCTCTTAACAAGTTAAAGGAACTAATGTAAAAATTGTTTAAATTACTTTAAAAGTTTAATTACAGATATTTTTCTAATCAACACTTCTGAAATGAGTTTGGCCCCCCATCTCTCCTTTTTTACGTAAAGGCTGTCAAGGCGGGTTAGCTGAACCTTGAGTCCTTTCATATGTACATATCTACACCCAAGTCTCTGTGGCATTAACAAATGTCTTGATGAGAGTCCCAAAGAAACAACACATTGAAGTCAGGCTGTAAAACTCAGAGAGCAAAAGGGTTTCAAAGGGAGACAGGAGGCAACCACAGCAAAACGGCAGTAAAAGTTGTAGCTTGACCTTTGTTTCTTCTAAGTTCAACTCAGAAATATAATAATAATTACGAGAAAAAAAAAAAAATAAAAGGACCTCGCTCTCACCCCCACTCCCTCCCAAACACATTCTCCAGAAAACTCTCCGCAGTCTTAAAGTGCAATTACTACTGTGAAGTCGCGGAGGCCAGGTATCAGACTGGATGAAGTTCAAAGCAGAAACTTCAAACAAGTGCTGTTCATGACTCAGGGCTTGGAGGGAGGGGACCGAGGCGGGGAAGCAAAAGGACAACAGTTCTCAGACATTCAAGTGCATCAAAAGAAGTGTCCTTTCTTTCCATCAAGGAAATCTGTAAATTGTTAAGGGGACCCTGGTTTGTGAAAACAGAACTTCAAAAAAAAAAAAGAAAGTTCTATCTAAGGGTGTCCCAATGAGGCACAGTCAGAAGGCAGGCGATGGCCGTGAGGAGGACGGAAAGGACCCTCCTGGGAGGTGCCGCGCCCCCGTACTGGTGCATTCTGCTCTCCTCTGCCAGGTCGTCCCCCCGCGCTGCCGAGGACGCACACTGGACCAGGGGCATTTGATAGGAGGTGGCTCTCTTTTCCGGCCTGTCTGGACTGGACCCGTCGCTGGGCCGCTGGCCGTTGAAGAGCAGGTAGCGGCCCCTCACGTCCTGCTCCATCTTGAAGATCTCGTACTCCGTGTGAGGTAGCTTGATGCCCAGGGCCACGCAGCCGTTGGTGTGTGTCACATCCTGCTGGACGCCCACCTGCCAGGAGCCCTCAGCCCCGCACTCGTTCCCGTTGAAGACGTTGAGGAGCGAGGCCGTGGCCGCGTCCATGGGGGTGACCTTGAGGTGGCTCACTGGGGGGAGAGAAGGGGAGAGGTCACTGGCCCTGAGCCGCTTGCTGGTGGGCAGAAGGCAATGGCGCCAACGCTGACTTAACGTTTCCGAAAACTACTGGGACCAGCAGTCACACTGAATAGACCGCGGGTGTGACCGGGAAAAGTGCCTTCCAGTCGACGTACAAATGTCGAGTATAACCAATCTGTGCCGGTTTAGCCATCTTTCGGAACACTGGAGAAGCAACTGAGTTTGTTTTTAGGATTAAATAAGATAAATGTGCCTGTACGGGATCTTTTAAGATAATGCTTCCCTAATTTGTTGAGCTGCCTCTTGTCTTTTATTTTTTTGAAGTTGAAATAAAGTTTTTCTAAAAAAAAATGTTGAGACAAGGTCGCAGTGGCTAGATCGCACTTGTCCATGGGAAACAAATCTAAGGCCCAAAGTCTTTCCAAATGATTGTACTGGGTGATGCTCACTCTCGGGGTCTGACAAAAAGCTGGGATTTTGTTTCTATGGAAGAAGGATTTGAGGGTTTTTAAAGATTTTATACCCAGTGCCAATGTTAGCTAGCAATTTTGTAAATTAATACAGGTCCCTAGATCTGGCATTTAAAATAAATTAGACGGCAAGCGAGAAAATGATTAGTAAATATATTAAATAAGGATGCTGGCATTTGTAGAGCATTGCATCTGAAGCTCCTTCTGGGGGATTAAATTTTATGTATAACATGGGTTAAGTTTGGGTTAGAATCAGATAAAGATTTTTGTTTTCCTGTGTAAGTTTCTTTCTGGAGCAAATCTTCCTTTCTTAAAGGAGGGCTAAGATAACCCAAGCCTTACCGGGATTAACAGAAACACTTTGTAGGAAACTGATGGAGCCAGGGAGGGGACATACACAGTACCTAGACCACCCTTCTTTATTGGGCCGTGACAGGGATGAAGCCATTTTACAAAGATGTCTGAGCTTTAAAAAGAAAATTCTAGAAAGAGAGACAAGACCTCTCTTGCTGATAACAGTCTGGCTTCTATCCGACCTCGCTTAGGTGAACAGATTGTAGCCTGAACCTTGCCAAAGCAGCCCCCACCTTCAAGTACATGACAGGTCATTAAGGATACGGCAAACTCAGGGTGTTTGTGACAATGTGGGGTAGAACTAACACCTCTTTCAGGCCTCCTTGAGAAGGCACTGAGGCCTCCAAGCGAGTGTGATGTCATCACAGGGGGCATCAGAGTCTGCGCTGGGAAATGGGAAAGACCTGAGATTTTACGCCTAGGAACGCCTGACAATGGACTGCAATGGTGGGAGGGGTTGGGGGACCCCAGGAGCCCTGTGGGCTGAGGCAGGGAGAAGCCCAGAGGGAAATGGTGGTGGACCAACCCCCGGGCGACTCCCTCATTCCTTGTTCAGTATCTGCAGCAGGGAAGGGGCCCTATCCCTCAGGCTCTGCCTCAACATAAACATCCCCCAAGTGCCTGTGGACCCCCCTGCCTGAGGCTGCCGGGGGTGGGGCCCGCCATGGGAGTCCTACCTTTGAACACGAACTCGGTGCCCCCCATGACGCGGGCGGAGTGCACGCCACGGCTGTAGCGGCCACGGGCATAGATGGTGAAAGTGGGGTGCTTGCAGACGGGGTCGGAGTAGTGGTAGTAGTGGCCCTCCCACGTGTGGTTGTTGTCGTGGAAGACGAAGTGGCGGGTGAGGAAGAGGACCTCAGGCCGCACCTCGCAGCGCTGGCTCACCCACTCCCCGTGCAGGCCGAGGGTCAGGTCGGCCTTGGGGGGCAGGAGGGGTGGGTGGTGGCCGTCTGAGCGGTAGATGATCCGGCAGGCGATGCAGGCATGGTCGTGGTTCTGTGGCCAGGAGAGAGACACACTCAGAGACCGCGTTTCCACCAGACGGCGGTGTCCACGCATCCCCTGCAAAGAGGTCTCAACATGGGGGGGAGGGGAGGGTGAGCACCGAAGCCATCTTCCCTTGTAACGTGGGCACCCAAGAAGAAAAAGTGATCTGCTTTGGCAAACAGAGATGGAAGTGTGTCTGTGTGTGCATGTTGTGTGTGCATGTGCATGTTTCCAGGTGTGCATGTTTGTGCATGGAGATTTGTGTGTTTTTGCATGCAAGTTTACATGTGTTTGTGTATGCATGTGTGCACACATCTGTGTGCATATGCATGTTGTTTGTGTGTGTGCATGTGTGTGTCTGGGTGTGCATGTGTATGTGTGTACATATTTGTATGTGTGATATGCATATGCGTGCATGTTTGTACTCAAATGTGCACACGTGTTTTGGCTGATATCACAGGGCTGCCTTTCAGCTGTGACATGGACTCTCTTTAGAATCCCGTTCAGCTTGCAAACCCTGGGTGGGCCCTAGGGAGGAGATGTGCACTTGATTTCAAAAAACAGGACAGCATTCCGATGGCTGTGGTTGGGAAAGGGAGCTGTCTAGGAAAGGCAGGAGTTCTTTCAAAGGAGGCCATAGAGGGGGCTTGCTGAGGCATCTGGAAAGAAGCCTGCATGCACACTGGCCACCCCTGGGGCAGCCAGCCTCCAGGTTTGGAAGGTTTATGGGCTCTTCGTTTGCTTCCAGCTTTTACAGCTTTAAGCAATTTAATTAGTGCAAGGTGGCGTCTTTCGTCTTTCTATTGCTGAGTCTGTCTGCTAACACTACCTTGGACCCCATGGACATGGGCCTTTTGGTGTGTGGCTCAGAGAAGCCTCGTTGCAGTCACGGCGTGCGTGCCAGAGGCTTTCAGTCAAGTAAACATACGCCCGTCTGGAGCGCTTCAGGGTTGACACGAAGAGCCCGCGCTTGGAAGCCAGGGGACCCTGACTCCTGAATGTGCTCCGCCTCTCTCCAGGGTTTGACCTAAGTCACACAGTGGCCCTGGGCCAGGGGGTGGTGTTCCTGAAAGCCGGGACCATCTTAACTGTTGTCCTTCCGACCCCAAGGACCTGGCTGCTGGGATGCTCAGCCATGCCAAAAGCATGCAGCAAACGTTCCTGTCGTGGCAGGGAGGGTGACGGCTGTAGCTTCGGCTCGGCCCTGCCCAGGCCTGGAGCATCCTGTGAGCCTCCACCACCCGCCTGCTGAGCCCTGTCACCCCAGGGACAGGGGCAGAAGGGCAGAGCCACTCCGCCAGGCAGGTGAGCACTTCGGTTTTCTGATGTTGCAACTCTAAAGCACCGCCAGGACCTTTTCATTTACGATGCACAATGGGTTGATTTTGTGTGGCTGTGGGTGGATGTATTTTTAGGACTCGGCTTTTTTGGGGAGGAGGTCGGGAGTGGGAGGAGAAGTGGGTTTCCAGTGGCCCTCCTGCATGTTCTCAGAATGCAGATACAGAATAGTGATCTCAGATTGTGACTTTCCTCAAATGAGCTACGAGGTGCAATTTCTGAAAGAGAATACTTCCTGTGCCGACATGACTGGTGGCTTGTCAATAATGGGACCGAATGGGCTGCAGTGGCGTGATATACCCAGGGCCTGGGTGGTGTTTGTTGGCTCCCTGTTTATCTACAGAGGGTCCTGGGGACAGAAGGGGGAACCGCCCTGCAGCCTGTGGTGGGGAAGGGGCTGATGTCAACCAAGTCCACGAGGAAACCAAGCATGCTGAGCATCTTGGTGGCAGCATAGAAAAAGATGGCTCTGGCCACCTGGGGGTGCAGCCAGCCCCATGGTTTCCATTGCTCTGTTATCCAGGCCATGACCTTGAACAGCTGCTGACCTCGGGCAAGTTCGTCTCTGATCAGCCCCTCATGGCTAAGAGGGGATCCCTAGACCCTCCCTGCAGTGGACATCTCTGCAGGTGGTTCCCTCTCAGTGAACCCGGGGGAAAGATTTCTTAAGGCAACTGAGTGAACCCTTAGGATGAAGCCTAAATAAATGCCCATCTCCCACACGTGGGTACCACAGTCTACCAAGTGCATGGACAGGATGGTGAGTGAGACACAAAGTCAGCCAAAAGCATCGCCAGATTTCATTTTACCAGGCCGTGCTTATCTCAGTAAAATGCTGTGAGCTAAAGGTTCCAAAATGTTCACCTGGAAAGGGTGTTCAGAGGCTCACAACCAGGCTGGAAAGCTCATGGAACATCGAGCACATACTCCTGGCACGAAGGATCCAATCCTGCGCTGCCCGACCTGCCCCCTGCCCCACTGCATACCCCTTGCTGAATTCCACCTCCTTTCACCAACAGAACAGAGGTTCGCTGGGTGCTGGTGCCTGCTAACAGAAAGACACAGCTGGGCAGCAGATGGTCCCCTTGGCCTGCAGCTCGGACCCCACATTCTGGGCAGAGAGGAAGCTCTAGGAGCACACATCCAATCACTGGAAGGAGCAGCATGTTTCCAAGTCACCATGGAGGAGCTAGGCCTTCCTCTCATGAGGAAACGTTGTGCTGGCATCCTCCTCCCAGGGCAGGGAGGCTTGTTCACTGCATAACCTGCACACAGCCCAGGAGGATGCCAACTCCGACCCCCACCTCCCCTCTGTTCCATGCTCCACAGCTTGGTTTGCTCTAACCTGGAAATTGAAAAAAAAAAAAATCAACTGTGCCTATTTCATTCCTGGCCATTCTAAGAAGGCATTGGTCTCCATCTCTGGATCCTTAAAAAGATGTTTGGGGCTTCTTAGCTGGGTGGGCAAGTAAGGGATTTCAATTCTTGCAAGAGATGCTGCTAGAATAACATCAAGGATCAAAAAGGCTGAGCATGAGGGAGGCAGCCCCAGCTGTCAACCGGGGTTGTTCCCGAAAGGAGCTGTGTCCAGTACTTCTCTTTTAAGGACAACGGGGCAGGTGTCCCGAGCTCTGTGACGAGGACCAGGCTAAACTGTGGTGGCTTCACACCAACGCTGGCCCTGGGCTGAATCTTTCTGCAGAGAGCAAACGGGATTACCCACAGAGGTACGGGAAGGCTCATCGCCATCAGCTGGGGTTGTGAGGATTTAGGGTGGAGGTGGGGGAAATGGGAGGAGCCTGGCTCTTAGGAGACTGGTCTTACCAACCTCCTAAACTAGTCAACTTTCAAACAACTCCTTAGATGCAAATAAGAAACCAACGATATCATAAACAAGGGTGAACTTTTTGGCCTCTTTACAGATACGTCAAGAGGGGGATAGACTTAGCCATGGTTTGATAAGGGGGGCACCTCTCTAACTGTTTTCTAGGCTGGTTTAAAAAAATAACTTGGGCTACTAAGGCTCACAATCCTTGGCTTGCATAAAATCAAAAGGACCTACAAGAGGTATCTCAGGGAAGCAGGAATTGAGGCCTACATATTATTTTGGCTCTAAAATTTCTCTTTCCTCATGTGCTTTCTTAAAAACGTAGCCTTTCAAGATTGATAAATGGAAAGAGAATTATATATGGATGATAAATACCCCTTACTCACCCACCCCCAGCTAAGAAGCTCCAAATCTATCTTTTTAAGGATCCAGAGATGGAGACTGGTACCTTCTTAGAATGGCCAGAAATGAAATAGGCACAGTTGAATTTTTTCTTTTTTTTCACTCTGATCTGAGAGATTACTGGCTTTAGGAAGCAGCTCCCTGTCTCCCTTTTTTTCGGGATCCATGTCCTGATGCATAACTCTCATTGGGAGCGTGTTCTTTCTCAGGCTTCGTGGCTGGCATCTACGCCACTCCCTTTCCCCGAATCTTAGAAAGGGCTATTTAAAGGCAGTTCCTGTACACAGATGATTTGAAGGCTAAAGCAGAGGGACCAGAAAGTGTTTCCTTGTTGCTATTTTTTACACCAACTATAAAAAGCTTAACTCAGAGCGAAGAGGGGGAGAAAACCAGGCTCCCTCTATGTTTAAACTCTTCAAAGAAAAAAAGATAATCAAGCTTATTCTGAAGATGAAAAAAAGCAACCTCAAACTTCATGAGCGAGCAGGGCTTGTGGGCAAAGACTGGGGTTCTGCCCACTCTGCGTTCTGGTTTCTGCCCAGTGCCTGGGGAACACAAATAGCAACAGCTTCCATTCACATGACATTCAATTCCTAGGAGGGTTAAACACGTCATCCCATTAAGCTTTACAACCTCCCAAGGAGACCATGGGCACATTTTACAGATGAGGAAACCAAGGCCTGGAGAGATCAAGTAACTTGGCTCAGACCACTTTACAAGCCAGAAGTAGGACCAGGGAGATGAGCTGGTCCTGGTACTGCCAGGGGCCAGCCCCCGTTCCCAGGCTCCCTTGCAGGCTGAGGCTGCAAGAACAGATATCTCCCTACCAGGAGTGAGGACTCTTGGAAAGGTCCCCTCTGGCTGGTGACTGATGGGGAACCTCTAGGTCCCCTTCCTTTCTCTGCCCTGCCAGTATTTATTTCTGGAGACTCAGTCAGTCAACAATACTTGCTGACTCTTCACGTGTTTTCGCCGTCTTCCCCAAATGGAAGAAATGACTCGATATGACCTGTCCATGAACAGATCAACTGCAGAGCAGGATGAATAAGACAGAAGCATTCAAAGGAAGCACTTTTCTTGCTAAAAGTTCTGTTCAAGAAGGAAAAATGGTAGAAACATCCTTTTCTAGAGTTTTGTTCCAATAGATAACCGTGGGTTTTTTAAAAAGCACATCATTGTTTCTCAGCAAGAAAACGATCATGGCCAATGACCAATGCTGAAAGCTTTTTAAAAAATAACTGTGATTTTCCATGGGTTTGCTTAAATTTCTCCTATGGCATCGCCACATGGACACCCTTCTTGGGTCTTCTCCATTTTGCGATATGCTCTTTGAAGCTAAGACCAAGGTGTTCTCCACTTTTCATATTTCCCACAATACCTAGAGAGGGTGCTGAACCTGCAGTGGAGACCAAGTAACAGAAAGCGGTTGATATTTAAAAGGATGAATTGACCATGAAGATGTCTTGGTAATGGATGGTGGTGATGGGAGCACAACTTGGTGAATGCAATTAATATCACTGAGTTATACACTTAAAAATGGTTGAAATGGGAAATTCCGCGTTATATGTTTATCACAATTTTTAAAATTAGTAAAACAAGAAAAAGGAAAAAAAAACAGAGCAAGATTCCCCCTAAAAAAGACCCTTAAAAAAAAAGGTGAATGGAGCAGACTACCATTCCTCACAAATGACAAAAGCTGCCCTGCCCTATGGGCAGAACTTCCTACTTAGGATCTGAGACCCTAGGAGTTCATGGCCTCTGGCTCATTTTGGTCACTGACAGGGGTCATGATGTCACCATGATTACATGTTCAGAAAGAAGCAGGGAGAACAGTTGGGTCCATAAGGTTGTGTCTCCTTAGCTATAGCCGCAGGCAGTCACCCCAGTGGCTGGCAGGCAGGGACTGGTGCTTCTACCCAGAGAGCCCTGATGTCCCCACCAGGCGACCTGCTCCAGGTGGACACACCTGCTGGAGACCATGCCCCCAGCCTGCCACAGCTACCAGTGGAAGGGCTTGGTCTGGAGTAGGAAGAAGGCAGGAAGGTGGACTGCCGATTCCCAGGGTTTGTGTTTGGACATTTAGAGAAGCAAAGTCAACTGAAACTTCTACATCCTAGGGTAAGGCGGGCGCTTGGTGGGTCCTTGGGAGCAGCTTTTATGGTCCCAGAAATTGGTGTTCTAAAACATCTAGAATCTCAGAAGTTACGTAACATCAGTAATCATCAAAACAAAAAAGATAATTTACCTCCTTCTATACAGACTACAACTAGGTATTAGATAAAAAGAACCCCAAGAAGCTGCTTGTCTAGTAGAAATGACTAGGAGGGATTTCAGAAGAAACATTTTTTTAATGTTGATGTGTTTGTTTCTCCAACTCCTATTAATTTGAATTCATTTAAATGGTGAAATTTGATGAGTTTTAATAATTAAATTAGATTTTCTG
This sequence comes from Tolypeutes matacus, assembly GCA_026826555.1. Taxonomy (NCBI): domain Eukaryota; kingdom Metazoa; phylum Chordata; class Mammalia; order Cingulata; family Chlamyphoridae; genus Tolypeutes; species Tolypeutes matacus. Next base: position 1,810,664 of record JAKSZT010053813.1, read on the forward strand.
TAAACCCTGTAGAGTCCCTGGTTTGGACCATTTCTCCACCTCTCTCCCCATAGTGCTTAGCTAGAAACTCACACAAGGTAAGCACGTAATTATCCTTTTGAGTGATGGATTTCCTGCGTGCCCAGGGATTTTCTCTGTCCTATCAGTCTTTCTTGCCCTTTAAGAGATGAATTGTTTACCACTTTCATTGTCCCTGACAAAAGGTACTTCCTGGTCTGCTAACTCCTTAATAAAAGCAAACTTGCATGCTGTTTATCCACTGGAAGACTCTGGAATCATGATAGACAATGCATACAAGTGCTTGACAGAAGTTAGTGGTTAGCCATTCTGGGGCACTCCACACCTTGACCAAATACAATGTATTTGGCAACCCTTTGGCTTTCAGAGTCAGACCCCAGCATCTAACCCCAACAGCCAGCTCCATTTTCTCATATCATGTCACTAACTCCTGGGAGCAGGTAGGATCTTCTCGAGGGGTCAGTTAGCATTCACTCAGAAGACTGGCTGCTGAAATCTCTGGAGACATGGCTCCGTGAACTTGCAGGTCTTCCCTCACCTCTTCCATCCCTCTCCTCGCCCATAAACAGGGAGCATGAGAAGGAACATGGGCTTCTTTTTCCAATCCCCTACAGTTACTCTCACAACCCCAGCTTACTCAGGAATCGAGCCAAGCACATGCCTAGTGAAAAACCCCTGCCCTCTGCACGGCCCATCTCCTGGGGCTGGGCTGAAAAGTCTGTTGCCCACAGCTACCTGGTCCAGAGGCTCCTGATGTCACAAATATCAGGAAATCCCACAGAATTTGTATTTTTACTTACTCAAAAAAGGTTCTGAAAGGCAAGCTACCCCGAAAACATATGCTCGCTCCCAGTCTAGAAGTTTCTACAGAACTCAAGAGAGAAAAGCATGCTGGCATTTCCTTCCTCTCCTTCCATTCCCAGGGGACTCTGGAAAGATCTCAGTGGTTTTCTTCCCCTGACCTGCATCTGCTCTGCCATATGTGAGCTTGGTTAAGATATTTACAATGCAGAGCTGGGGAAAGCTGCCTGGCTTTCAGAAGATTCCTGGGATTTCCCATACTGTGGTTGAATCAGTGAAGGATTTTGAAGAAAAACCAATTCTATTTGCTTGCAAGTCTGATCCTGAGGCTTTGGTACTTCCCAGCACCCAGTTATCATTCACTTTTAATTACCGCTAGATTCTACTACCAAAAGAATGAGCCCAGTTAACCCTTCAACTGCATGATCCTGGGGAACCCAGACAAAGGGAGATGGCTGCCTGATTTTGAACTGGATTCTGACAAAGCATCTTCTTTCAGTTTTATTTTAGGCCCTCTTGGTTTTTTTTTTTTTTTTTTTTAATTAATGAAAAGGAGCCAATTTCATAATGACAGCGTCCTCCTAGCACACCTGATTCTCTTCAAATCTAAGTTACTTGCCAAAGGATTCTGAACCTCACAGCAAAGCTGCAGAACGCTTAGAAAAACAAGATAATTTAATGTTTCTATTTTCACTCGGTGTCCCATTTCCAGAGGGGCCTGAGACTAGCGGTTTCAAACTCAATTTAGCATTTAAACTAATTTTCAGCCAGGTCTCTACGGACCAGCAATTAGGAAAGGCAAAGAGTTCAAAGAAGAAGGGTTATAACCTCTCAAAGGCATGCTTGTGCGGTCTTTCATTTGCCTCTCCCCGGCCCTCCTCCCTGCTCCCAGCCAAAGCTGCCGCCACCAGCCTACCCAACCTGCCCCTGCAGGGCCTGCTGCCGGCAGGGCGAACTGTGGTTTTTGTTTCTCTGTGTCTGGAAAGACACCAATGTCTAAGGCCATTATTCGTTCTCATAGCTGTCCTGAGGAAGGGATCTAAAAACATCCTGACAACTTTGCTGCAAACTGCCAAGAGGTACAATGCAAAGAACAACAAGAGAAGAATGGTCCCTTTCAGCTCCCAGAGACACGAAGTGACTCAGGTTGTGCAGACTTCAGGCACAGCCTTTGATTAACCTCCCCTCAGCCATGCAGGCTGGGTGGGAAGGCAAAGTGGTTGGAGAGCTCAAAGGTGGGACCCTGGAAGCCTGGGCCCTCCAATCAGCCCTGCCGCCATCTTGGTCTGTGGCCCATGGCATTCCTTTGCCTCAAAGTCCTGGTTTTTGTTTTGTTTTAATTTTGTGTGGTCATTGTGTTTAGGTAATATAAGGTCATAGCATAAATTTCAAAAGATACAAAATGGTATATAGTGAAAAGTCTCTGTGCGTCTGTCCCCCCTGCTAAGTGGTTTCCTTCCTCAGAAGCAATCAATTACGTTTCCCGTGTCCCCTTCCAGAATTATTTATTCTTTTGGAAGCATATCTTCTTTTATTATTATTTTTACACACATGGTATCACACTCTTCGTGTTATTTAGACCCTTCATTTTTTAACTTAACAGTATGCCCTGGCTAATACACCAAAGGTCTGTACTCCTAGTATTTCTCCAAGCAGGCAGGCAACCAGGGTTTAAAGAGTCTGCTTCTTAACAATCAAGGTAGATGTCTCCACAACTGGGGGAGGAGGAAAGGGGAGGAAGTGTTTTATGGCTAGGCATCATAAAACATTCTGATGGACTATGGTCAACTGTCCTTCTCATTCTTCTAAGAGCCCCAGGCCCAGAAGGGCTCCTTCCAACAGGCCTGGGGAGAAGGAAGCTTTGGTAAGGAGCCCCTTCCAGAAGCCAGACAATTGCATGCTTCCACTCATGTCCTTTACTTTTACCATTTTATAGAGAAGAGAAGCTAAGGTTCCAAGACAACCCGTAATGCTATCAACACCCACAGCTGATGAGAGCAGGAGAACTGACTTGCAATTGAATTCCACTTCCAAAGCCCATATTCTTGTCAATGTAACCAGACTGTATTTAAAAAAAAAAATTTAAAAAAAAAAAAGCTTTTCAGTTTCTGTTTATAAAAATTCTACAAAGGTCAGCCCTACGACTGCCAGGCCCAGTATTTAGTAACTCTCACTTTTAAGATGCCACTTTTCCTCCAGGAGCCCTGAGCATGTGCCTTTCTTCTCCCTAAGGACAGCTGTGTGCTATGGGTGGACACTGACCAGAATGGAAATGAGCTCCTGCCAGAAGCCAGAAAGTGAGCATGTAAGCGTCATCTGGAGTTACCTTTTTACCTTGTAGACTTCCAGATGGTCTGGAAGAGCCACATCAACTAGAAGGACAAGGAATAATCTGGAAGTGAAGACAGCAGAGGTAAGACAGGAAAGGGTTACCACTTTTTTTTTTTTTTCAGTGCTAAAAAGAGCTCAAGAGCTCAAAGAGCCTATGGTGGCATTTGCAAGTGAGAGCCTGAATTGGAGTGCCTGCAAATGACAAGGCCAAGGCCAGGTGACACCAGCCCAGCACGAGTTCCATGACTATAGTGTGCCCACCTGGACTATTTTAGCCTCATTATTCAGGCGCTGACTCACTTCTCCTTGTTGGCTGCTCATGAGTGTCTCCGTAGGAAGGGGAGAAGAAGACAAGGGCTCTGCTTGTTAGGCAGATCTTAAAAAAGGTACAGGGGAGATGGCGGTAGAGGCTCTTGGCTAGCATTAGGTTTCCAGATTATCTGAGGGCCATTTTTTAACCATGACATTCTTACTTCCTATCACTGGAGATCATCTGAAAGTTGCCTAGACTGTACTCACAGGAACCCAAACATAGGTTTGAAAAGCCCCTTTTCCTCGCTACTATCTCGAACCAAAGACATAAGAGTAGTGCCGTTCAGCCACAGTGTTCTGGATAATGCTACCAACTGGACAGGTTTCCAGAATGAAACTGGAAGCCCATTATTCATATCGTTTTTCCCAAGACACACACTAAAGCCTGGCCAAGAAACCACCACCTTTACCGAGCTATCACTAGCAAGGGGAGTCTCCTCTTTCTGCCTTTCCTGGGGGGATCAACATATTGCAAAGGGCAGAGCCTTGGGCTTCCTGCTCTCCTCAACCCTTCTAAGCAAATACCATCATGGGGTCGAACATTAGAGGCACCCCCTGCCTCCCTGCCCTAACTCATCTCTTCTCCTATGCCTGGTTTGACACTTACCATCAGGTCAGGGCTCATATTCTGTGTTGGAACACACCCTAGGTGGTATCTGAAGTCCCACTGGGGTGGGCAGGAGCTGGGATCAAAGGCCACTTACTCCCTCTCTGTCAGGCTCCATCACCCATGGCCAAGTGCCCTGACTAGACATGTCCAAGAAAGCAGCCTCCGCCAATGGGGCTTTCTCGGCAGAGTTTTCTAAAGTACAATAAAGGGTATTTTAGTATGGGAACTCACAATAACACAGATAAAACGAGATAATACCCAGTAGCTTTTGGCAGAGGAAGTACTCTGTGATATCTCAACCAGTTATGAATTGACTCAAAGGACGCATAAGGAAAAAAAAAAATTAAAGATGACTATACCACCAAGCACAATCCACCAGGGTAGTGCAATTAGAGGACTCCTGTTCCAGACTGGGATACCCAGGAGCCCATCTGAGCAGCTGGGGAGGCACCTTCGGGAAACTTGAATGGCCCACCTGCAGTGGCCCTGGCCTGCTCTTCTGTGACTGTCACAAGAAGCAAATCACCCTTCCCTGCCTTCCATTTCGGACATCTATGGTGGTATGGTCCAGTGACATATTCTGCCAGGCACTCTGAGCCTGTGACTTCCATAATTACAGAAATATCATTGGAAAAAAGAACATTATGAAGTTTTGATTGTTCCCTGCCCCCCTTAGCTCTCCCCTCTGGTCAGTGACTTCACATTTCACTTAGTATAATGGGAAAAATGGAAACTCTGGAAAGAAATGGTTTCGGTTCATGTTCTGGCCCTGAAACTCATTAGCCTGTGACCTTGGACAGATCATTTCGTCCCTGGAACCTTAGCTTCCTCTTTCACATAAAAGGGCACTGATACTATTCACTTCGCAAGGTGGCGGTGAAGACCGAAGGAAGTAGTGCATGTGAGACATGTTTATAAAAATCTAAAGAACCCTGCAGGTGGCATCATCACTTTCTCCTGTCTGTCTTGCACCCGACTTGGGCTGCTATTGTTGCTTCTGCTCAGTGTCTTTTCCAAGTGAGGCTATAACATCTCCATATTCCCTTCACTCTTTCCTCTTAGAATCAAAGAAGAGGATCCTCAAATATTAGAGCTGAAAGGAGCCTTAGGAATTTCCTAGTACAACTGCCCAGCCACCAGCCCTGCCACCAGCCCAGCCACCAGTGTAGCCATGAGCCTACAACCAGCCCAACTACCAGCCTACCACCAGCCCAGCACCAGTTTAGCCACCAGCACAGCTACCAGCCTACTACCAGCCCAGCCACCAGCCTATCACCAGCCCAGCACCAGCCCAGCTACCAGCCCACCACCAGCCCAGCCACCAG
>JAKSZT010053813.1:1816070-1935958 GCA_026826555.1 Tolypeutes matacus
GCCCAGCACCAGCCCAGCTACCAGCCCACCACCAGCCCAGCCACCAGCCCAGCCACCAGTGTAGCAACCAGCCCAGCCACCAGCACAGCCACCAGCCTACCACCAGCCCAGACACCAGCCTATCACCAGCCCAGCCACCAGCCCACCACCAGCCCAGACACCAGCCAAGCCACCAGCCAAGCCACCAGCCAAGCCACCAGCCACCACCAGCCCAGCCACCAGCCCAGCCACCAGCGTAGCCACCAGCCTATCACCAGCCCAGCCACCAGCCCATTCACCAGCCACCAGTGTAGCCACCAGCCCACCACCAGCCCAGCCACCAGCCTACCACTATCACAGCCATTAGCCCACCACCAGCCACCAGTGTAGCTACCAGCCTATCACCAGGCCACCATCAGCCCAGCAACCAGCCCAGCCACCTCTACACTTCAAAAAGGAGCAGAGAGGTCAGAGCCCACAAGAAAGTCATTGGGGGACCTGGGTCTTCTCCATGCCTTCTCCATCTCCTCTCCCCTCACAGCAGCTCCCAGCCTCAGTCTGCCCCTCGGCGACCCAGAATTCTCACTTTTGTGGGATCCCCTTCACCCCACCTACGTTCCTTCACAATGGGTCACTCATTTTACTTAGTAACAAGGAGCCGCTAGGTTCTAAGGTCAGCTTGCTGACATTGGTACCTTGGCATTCTGCAGAGGGGGCTGGTAGCTGGACGGCCGGTAGAACATTCTCTGGGAGGCGTCGGTGTGGATGTCACCAAGGAAGAGCTCCTCAACCAGGTGGTCCAAGTTGTGGTGCAGGTACTGCTTCTCCACCCGGATGAGCTGAAGCTCATGCATGGCGAAATTCACAGCCCTGGTGCACTCACAGCCGCCCTCTTCCCGCCACAGGTCATAGGGCACGTCCTGCAACCAGGAGCTCCCGGAAGGGACAAACCCGGGACATGTGTGGTTGACCAGCTGGCTGAGCTTCTCCACGATGGCTTCTGTGTGGCAGATGACCTGGACACTGTGCAGCTGGTAGTCGGCTTCCGTGCCCCCACGGATGATCCAGGAGGCTTGGCGAAGGCGGATCTTGCCGCGGATGATGAGGGTATAGGTAGGATTTGTGCAGCGGTTGCCACCATAATAAAACTGGTAGGCCTTGAAGGTGTTATTGTGGTAGAATCTGTAAGATCTGGTGATGAACTCCGGGCCCGACCTCACTTCGCATCTGAAGAAGAAAAGAGGGAAGGAAAAGACGTTTTTAAGCCCACGGGCATGAGATTCATTACAACGATGAGAAATTATGGTCCCAAGAAGAGAAGGCTGACTATGGGCCAGATCCTGTTCTAAGCGCTTTCTAGAATTTAGTTCACCCAAACCTCCCAACAACCAATGAGTTAGGTACTGTTGCCATCTCCGTTTTACAGATGAGGAAACTGAGGCACAGAGAGGTTAGGGAATGTACCCAAGGTCACACGACAAGCAAGTATCAGAGCCAGAATTTGACCCAGGCGGTCTGGCTCCAGCATCTGTGCACCTAATCACTCTATACCAGAAAGTCCTTCCTTTTCTTCTGTAGAGGGCAGGAGAGCAAAACAGACCATCCTTGGCCCTCCTATGGTCCCATAGAGTACATGGGCATTACTCTGGAAGAGGAAGAAGAGTGTAATGCTGGTGTATACATTCTCGTAAATGAGTTCAAACATGGTTTTCTTCATTTCCTTAACGCTTTTCATTCAACAGGCTCTATATTAAGTGGGCAGGTACTCTATGTCTGTCACCCTGAAGCTGAATCTAGTCTTATGGGGCTATCACCTAGAGGCAATCAGACCTCCACTTTCTGGTCTATTCAAAACTAATTTTCCCTCTTGCAGAAAAATGATGTTGCAATTACTGTTAATTGTGAAAACAAAGCTAAGGTAACAGATAAGGGCTCCTTACATTTTGGCTGCTTGACAATGAGAAAATGCCCTTTGCTGTGCCATTAGGTAAAGATGGATTCATAAGCCTGATGTACATAGATGGAGTCTACAGAAGACAACAAGCTCAGTAGGTTTTACTCAGATAAATTCCTCACATAGCTGTAAGTGTAATAAATTCATACATTTGCAGCATGGCCTGTGCTCGGGGGAAGATGGGGGATTTTCTTTAATTCATTGGTCAAAGAATTCATCTGTAACCTTTTACTACATCCTAGGATAAGTTTCATCATGACTTTCATCTCATCAATCATGGCCTTATAACTCAGTGTCTACAAGTTCACAACTTCCACAAAGAATTCTGGCTTGAGATGACTCAGCATTGCTATCAAGCAGTGGGGCCAAAACCCTCAAAGGTAACTGGTATTCAAAATTGCTAACAGGTTAATTTTTTAGTTAACAAATTAGGGAAAAACATCATTTTGAAGCTGGTTCCTTTTTCTACATATATAATAACTGGCAGTTGATGTCAAATAACATCACTTGGCACTTTAATCATCATAATCGAAGAAAAAGGAGTAAGAGAAGATACAGGTTTTCTCCTCCAGGGAAAGCTGGTGTAAGCAGTGAGATCACTCATTTATTTTTCATCTAAATATTGACAATCTGTTGACTGTGCCTCCAAAGGACAGTGGGATCTCAAATCCATTCATTTCTCCATTGCTTCTGTCACTAGTCTTACCTACGCCTCTGTCACCTCCGAAACCACCGTTTCTAAGATCCATTTGCCATACAGTAGCCAGAGTGTGTTTTAATGAATCTGGACCATGTTCTAAGCATGCCCAGTGCTGTAAGCACTTCAGAGCTGGCCCTGTTCTCCTCTTTGGCTGTGGATGAGGCGATTCTCCTATTTTTCTTTAATTTTTTTTTTTTTAAAGAAGCTTTAGATTACATACATGTTACGAAAAAATGTAGGGGAATCCCATATGTGCCATCCCCTTCCCCTCCCACACTTTTCCACATTAACAACATCTTTCATTAGTGTGGTACATTTGTTACAATTGATGAACACATATTGAAGCATTGCTACTAACCACGGATTATAGTTTACATTATAGTTTATACTCTGCCCCGCACAATTTTATAGGTTATGACAAAATCTATAATGGCCTGTATCCTTCATTGCAATGTCATGCCGGACAACTCCAATGTCCTGAGAACGCCCTCATGTTACACCTATTCTTCCCTCTCCCTCTCCTCAGAACCTCTGGTGGCCCCTGCCTTTATATCAATGATAAAAGTTCCTCCATTGCTAGAATAATAATAAGTCTACAATAGAATAATAATAAGTCTACTTTAGTCCATTGTTCATTCCTCAATCTTGAGGATGGATGGTGATGCCCATTCTGTTTCTAATTGAGACAGGGCTTACATTCCATGGGACAGATGGATGGAACTGTCTTGCTTGCAGTTGTAGACACTCTCTGTTCTTTGCGATGGGAGTTGTCCATCATCATCTCCTTGTTAGTTGTCTTGCTTGAGTCCAATGAACTGGCTTTCCAGTGTAACAGAGTTAGACACCTTTATAGTTTCCCTACACATGGCTCTTCTGCCCCTTTTATTTGAACCTATAATTAGCACCATACTTGTTAAATATATGCCCCAGAGATTTAAATCTTTGGTCTGTTCATGTGCGGGTTGAGCCCTGAATCTCAGGAGAGTTGCAGCACGTAGTCTACTCTTCTTTTCTACACCCCAGCCACAAGGGCTCTCTGTCTTCTCCAACCAAGCCATTTTCTTGCTCTCTCTGCCACCTAGCCAGGCTTTCTCATTCTTCCAGGTAGATATTCTCCCCCAGTCTGTGCACAGTCAATGAAGTCTCAGCTCAAGCGTCACCTTTTTAAATAGACTTTCCCACCCCTACCCTCAACCTAAAATCGGACCCCCTGGTATTCTCTCTTGACACCTGGTTTTTTTTAAACGTCATTTCACTTACCCTATTTTACAACCATTTGTTTCTTTCTGTGTTTTATTTTGTAAAGTCCCTGAAGATCCAGAGCATGTCTATCTTGTTCACTGCTATAGACACAAAATCCAGAACAGTGTTTGGAACCAATAGGCCCTCAATAAATATTTGCTGGATAAAAGGATAAGTTATTTCAAAGCATAGTACATCAAGATTGCTTATGCAAATGTATGTCAGGCAATTATTTCGAAAGACCCCATTTTTAGAAAAAATGCTGGGTCTTCGTTGTCTTATAAAATTTCTTTTTTTCCCCTCTTCTCCATTTTCATATAATCTTTCCCCAAGGTACTTGGAGCTGCTATCCATATCCCAGATGCAGTGAACAGGGAGAGGCAATCAGATCCCAGCATTAGTCTTGTTAATCCTCAACAATTTAACGGGCAGGAAAAAAAAAATCACAGGCTCTGCCTCTAGCTGGTCTTTAAAGGTCTAATGGAAGATAAGCCAGAGCTCAAACCAGGACAAAGCTGAGCTCCATAGCAGGGAAAAGAATCCAAGAACTCTGCCCTGGCTAGAGGAGGTAGTCTGAGTACCTTTTAACTTACTCTTAGCACCTTGAAGCCATATATTAAATTACCAGAATATGCTGGAATACGTAGACCCATAAGAAGCCTGCCAGTCATGTTTCAGGGTTGGTGAAACACAGACTCTTAATTTCCCTTGCTAATAGCTTCTTTTTATAAACAAGTGGTCCGATAGAGTTCAGTAAACAAGACTCTATTCACTCACAGTCTGTGGTTAACTGTGGCAGCATATGATCTCTGTTCAAGGGTTAGATTTCTTCAGTATGTAGAGGTCTGTTTTTTAACCAACCATAGTTTCACAAAGTTGCTGGGCTCTCAGTGAAAACGTAGGCAACACCTCAACCATTGCCAACGATATAAAGTGTCTGTGCATCTGAGAAGCCAGAAAGGGGCTTCCCATGCAAGTGTTCTCTCCAGTCCTTCCCAGCCCCATTCCCACTTGTACAGCCTTACCCCGTAGACACCCAGTGGCCCTCGATGGTTGGTGGCATCTGGACGGTGATCCGAGCACCACTGTGGAGATGTTTGAGCATGTGATGGCACTGGGACTCCTTGAAAGCCCTCCAGGCACTTTTCTCTAAGGATCGAGGATGGGACCTGCTGTCTGGATGAACGAGGGCAGAACCCTCTCCCAGCCCTGAAAAGGAAAAGGGGACAGTGAGCCAAAAGGAGACTCAGGCTGAAAGCAAACCTTCTGTAGCAGTGAGGTGGCCCAAGCTGGAAAAGTACTCCTACTCCATCAGACCCTACTCTAGCATCTGGTCTCCTAGAATTCACAGTCGAAAGCTGGGAGTGTCCCCGGAGACCCTTTCACAAGTGAAGAAAGTGAGATCATCCAGATCATGACTTGTTTGTGGCCACTTGGCCAATTCCTGCAAACTCAAATCCCTGCATCTACGAAACAGCATATGAGGTGGTGCACCTAAATGGTTAATGCCGCGGTGTCGGCAAAGTAATGCCACAGGTGGTATAGACAAGAGAAATGGAAATGTTCTCAAACCACAAGAACAGAGGAGATAGGATTGAAGGGAGAGGTGAGAAAGGGGTCATCTGGAAGAGTGGGTACGTGCCACGACACCCATAGGCGAGAAGGAAAAGGGAGAGGGGACCAGGCTCAGGAAGAATGAAGCTGGGCCAAGATGGAGGAGAAGGGCCCAGAGGACAGCCTGGGGGACCCCCAGTTGTGATCTGCTCCCTGGCTTTGCTCCGATCTGCTTGCCCTAAGCCACACATCCACTGGTTCTCTTGGTCTCCAAATGGACGCCTTCATGGGGCTGTCGTTAATGGGGAGCAAATGCTCGGCCTTTGCTGAAGCGTGGGAATGGTATGATTCCCCCCATTATCTTTCAGCCAAGCCCTCTTCCCCACAAAAGCCAGTGGCCAAGTAAAAATACAATATCGGTTTAAAATTAAGAACTGATTGCAAGAAGATTGCATATTTTTCTTTTCCAGGGCTAAAGGAACACTAGGACTCAGTTTACCTTCAGTAAACAGGTAGTTTGGGTTGGCCAAAATTCACACATGTGAAACTATTGCTAGCCTAGTGTTCAAAATAAATAGTCAAGGAAAACAAATGGAGTCATAATCTGAAAGCCCAGTTTCCTTTGAGATTCATTCCTGAAGTCATTAATGAGTCAGTAGGTCTCTGTTGTGGACCTACTGAGCGTTCAGCACTGTGTTAGCAAAAAAAGACACCGGTTAGACAAACGTACCAAAAGAAAAGACAAAGCACCCGTTAGAATGCGACTTATGAGGAGACAAGTATGTATTTTCCAGTCAATACCTGAATAACTTCATGGAGAAACCATGGTTTATGAGAGATCATTTGCAAATGAAAATCTGGATACAAAATATAATGACTTAGGGCAATATTATGAAAGTTTATCTCAATAACTTGGACCCACCGCTTGATAGCATTCAGATATTTATAAAATACTCAGATATTTGTCATCACGTGGACAAACCATTCTGAGGATTGAATGATTTTTTTTTTTAATCTAAACTCTTGGGCACTGAGAAAACAGAATTCTTTCAGCCAAGTCAGCTGGTATTGGTCTGAGCTAAAATGTGGGAAACACTGAAAATTAAACATCTGTCTAGTGGTGTCACTATTTGATGTTCATGGCTTTTTTTAAGCAAGAACCTTCTATCCTGTGGTCCCTTGTTTCTATGAGAGGGAACACTTTTCCACTAGAGGAATACTTCTGGAATTCTCCCCCATTGCTCATTCTATCCTTGCAAGTGAAGTGGCACAAATTATGGAAAAAAAATTAAGCATGCTTAACACGGTCATTTTTCTCTATTTTCAAGAGCAGCCTGTGCACAAAATGCATGTACTTTAATTGGCTTCCTGCCAGGCAGTAAGGACCCTGCCCTTCAGTTGTTCTGCTGTGGCACTGGACACGGTGGAAGGTTTGAAAAACTCAGGGTGAACACTCAGCAATTCCATCACAGACACACACCTAAACTGCATCTTCCAATGGACCACTAATCTTTGTCTGACACTTACGTTGATCTCTCTCAAAGTTAGCTGTGAGTTAGAATAAGAATAAGGAGTACTACTCACTGTTCTGCTGACCACTGCTAACCCCAAGAGTTGTTTAATTATCATGCTCAAAGGAAGCTTTTCCTAATGTTCTCGTTAGGCAATCAAGGTATGAAACACAGTACAACTTGCCAGCCAGTGGGTTAACGTGAGATCCTTTATGATGTGGCTAATTTAAAATTGGTTTTAATCAAAGTCACAACGTATTAGGAGTTTGGGAAGACAGTTTTAAACATGACAGGCGAAGCATTCAGTAAAGATGCCGTCATGTTACCATCAACCAAGTCGTGTTCTGAAAATTGACTAGGAAACCTATTTACACCCAGCAAATGTTTTCCCACAAAGATCATAAAAGCTGCAAGGAGAGTGGATTTAGATAAAATCCTCAGAGCCAGGCTGCTTGGGTTTGACACTGGATCTGCCACTTAAAGGATTTCATCAAATCTAAGACTTCAATGATTGTTAAGATGCATCATTATTTTATGTACCAGTGTAAAAAACATTTCCATTTAAAGGATGACACAATACCTTACCAGCAGTCTTTGGGATATACATGAATCATTCACAGCAGCCTCCGACGGCTTTGGAATTTCTTTTATCTATTCAAAGGGATTTGGCAATTTCTCTTGCCTTCAGTTGCACTGCTTCACATGTGACAGGTAATCAACTGCTTTGTGTGTATCTCAGTGACAAAACACAAGCACAGCCTCATCTTTTTTGAGAGTACCTTCCTTTGCAAGTAATTAACTGTTGCTGTGTGAGAAAATATGGAATTACGGTTATTCTTCCAGTGAAAAATATTTGCTTTGCTAATGTCAAAGCAAGACTCCATCGTTCTTTTTGCATCTCACCATGATTTGTTTTTCAATACTGATAATGTAAAAAAATTTTTTTGTATCCTGGTGCTTTTATTAATTTTTTTCTTTATTTTTAAAAGGAGCTTTAGATTACATAAATGGTACATCAAAAATATAGGGGATTCCTTTATACCCTACCGGCTCCCCCTCCCACACTTTTCCCCATCAACATCTTTCATTAGTGTGGTATATTTGTTACAATTGATGAACACATATTGAAGCATTGCCACTAACCATGGTCTATAGTTTATGTTATGTTTTACACTTTGCACCACACAATTGCAATTTTTAAATGAGTTACTGAGAAGGTACCAAGATTGCTTAACGCAGTCGTTCAAATCGCTCTTTTCAAAATCAGCCTGTTTGCCACTAAGCTCAAGAGCACCAAGGATGAACCTAAAGGAACTGACATGATACCCTCTGAGCTGCCACGTCCAAGTTCACACAGGTGAAGGCCAGCACACCTTCTTTGTCAGCACTGCTTGCTGGCTGATGGGACTGGGACCCCCATCCATTGGAAGATACACTTTCAAAATACAGAGTGAAATGTGTATCTTACCACTGATGAAAGAGAGTCCTTACTCTGGGACTTTGAACAGGTTATTTAACCTTTCCAAGCTCCAGTCTACTCGGTAATTAAGGAATAAAAACATTACCCACCTGCTAGGGTTGTCCCCAGGATTAGCTGAGATGATTTCTTAGCACAGTGCCTAGAGCACAGTAAGTTCTCATTCAATGTTAGCTGTTAAGTGTTCTAAATAATGATTAGGTTGTTAGACCACTCTCCAAAGGTTCTTTCTAACTAATAGAGCAGTTAAAATAACGATGAAACTCAACCAGAGAAGGGGGACTCAAGGTCTGAGAAAGACAAAGTGTTCAGAGTAAAGAGACAGGGCTCTCAGGCAAAGTTAAATGAAGACCTTTGATGAAGAAGAGGGTGGGACTCAAGGAGCCCGGCTCTGTGGTTTTTAAGTTCTTTTCACATGAAGAAACACCTATTAACTATAAATGTGTGTATTTTAGGGGATGAGGTGTAAACGACAATCAAGATAAGATTTTCTGACCTTGAGCACTTTTTGAGGGCTCAGGGGCCTGTACGTTCCACCAAAAAGGGCAGAAGCGATGGAGGAGGGCTCTAGAGAAGGAAAATAGAGAAAGCGGGAGAAAGGGGTTCTCATTTGGTGTGGGCATTCAGAAGGCTAGAATCACAGAGTGAAGGGAACCTACAGTTAGGTGCTAGAATCACGGGGTGAAAGGAACTTACAGCTAGGCCTTTTATTTAGTGGTGGAAGAAACATAATCCAAGAACCACCAATATGCAAATCATTGGAAAGCTGGCAAAAGACTATTATTAAATTACTCAGGGTTTCTAGAAATAATTTCCATTTTCACTATCATTCTTATTTGAAGAAGAGCAAAGCTCAGGAACTTGGCCAGACAGCAAGAGGCTTGGTTCACGTGAATACCAAAATGGGAGAAGAACTCTCCAGGTGGCACAGTTTCACCAGGACAGAGCTATTTAGGGTCCACATTCTAAGGTGATATTGTATTTTTAGGGATGAAACAAGTGGGGTTGGCATTTATTAACTTCTTATCTTTCCCCCTTGAAAAACCCACCATCATGCTTACTCTCAGGGAAAAAAAAAATTAAACAGGTCAAGAAAAAGAAGGAGTTGCTCTACGGAGAAGAAATCATCTCTTAGGTCGTGAGTCAACTACTAACAGTACTCTCCATATTCAATGGCTTATCTGGTGTACAAAACATGGATGGCTTTCAAGTGAGTGCTATTTCTATCAAGGGGCAGGAAATTAAAAGGTCACTGATGCACCAACTTCAGTGGCAGGGGTGGCCAAATGGATTGGCTACATCCTTATACCCCAAGGTGCAAGAATCAGCCACGCTGTGCCCTCCCAGGAGACCCACCTTAGATTATTGGTCACTCTGGGGACTGCTGTGTTCACTGCAACACCAGGAGCATGTCAACTCCAACTCATGCATCCAGACTACCACTAAGGCTCTGAAGGGCCAGGTGCTGTGCTAGGCAGGAAGCTACAGACATTATGGCCCCAGGAGCAGTCCAGTGGGACAACGGGAGGAGGCTCTCAGGGCTTCTTGGAGGATCCAGAACAGGCAGCTACACTTTGAAGACGGAATGGAAGCTCTCTTGGCAGAGCACACAGCATTTCAATCATACGGAAAATGGTTCGGATGGGAAGAACTGCAAATGGCTCAGAGGAGAGACCCCGGGAAAGCAAAGAGGAGATGCAGAAGGTGCAGCAGAGGGGGGCAGACGCCAAGGTCAAGAAGGCCATGCTCGGCATGCTGAGCATGGACTTGATGTGAAAGTGAAGAGGAACCACCAAAGACTTTAAGCAAAGTAGTGGCCGGATACAAATTCCATAAGCTTGCATTTCCCTTTTTTGGAGGGTTGGGGCAGAGTGGAAGCAGGAAGATCAATGATGAAGCTGCTGCAATGGTTCAGTCCGGTATTGAGTTTTGTCTGAATAAATTAGAGAGATATGAGATGGGGACTGATTTCAACAAATTAGTAGTGAACTCTACTTTTGGTCTTGGAGATATGCATGCCATCCTTTGCATCTTGTAGAGGAAAGTTTTACCAAGAAGTTATATTAAGAAAGAGAGAGAGAGAAACTAATACTAATTTAGCATTACACCTGAAGAGGAACTTTTGTAAAATATTTAAATAGTCTGCTTTGATCTATCTTCCCTTGTATAATCCATCATCCTGATACTTGGCAGAGCACACTCAAGGATGCTAGCTAACGATGGTAGGTCCGATCTGAGCAGGCCTAATATTTGTAATAATAAATATGTTTGTTATGTATTATAGTATTTGTAAAACCTTCCACTCAATTGGACTATCTGTTGCAATTGGAAGTGTTGGTTAATTGCAATTTTTGTTTGTTGAACATTCTGCCATGCCACGTGGGATGAACTGGGCATTGTGATCCTTGTCTGATAATGCAGGTTCTCAAAATGGTTAAAGGCCATTTTTAAGAAGAGCAGTGTGGTGTGGTATGTGTGGTGTGCTGGGATGAAGTAATAATAAGCCTGGGGTAAAGGTACTGGCCCGGCTTTGGCCATGACATTACCCGCTGCCCGCCCCTTATTTTTCTTCCAAAATGAAAATGAAAAAGTCTATCTGTGTCAGTGCACACACAAATAACATCAACATTGTGGCTAATGGAAGAGTCTAGATATTTTGGTTAATTGAGGGAACTACTTAATGAGGGTTTAAATGAATCCAGGGGGAAAAGGATCTCCAAGGAAAAACCTCAACTGCACAGTCAGAGAAGCAGTGAAAGTTTTGAATCTTCCAGGTGGCGTTAGGCAAGTCATTGCATCTGTGGCCTTTTTCTCGAATAAACTAAAAAAATTATGATAACACTGATAATAATGATAGCTAATATTTGTATAATGCTTGATGATTCACTCTCTGCATGTAGTTTCTCATTTAACCAAATGCTAGTTACTCTGCAGGTGTTGACAGGAGCAACGGGAGACCTGCGCTCTATTGTGAAGTGCCATGGAAACAGTGGGTCAGTTACACCAACTAAAGGGGAAGCACCCCTTGCTCTGTGGCCAGTCCAGTGGAATTCTGAAGGAGCTTAGCAGTGACCTCACTCTGCAATGGTCTCATAGCTCAGGGGTACCATGATAAAATGATTATGGCAAAGCGGTAGTTTCCTTTCAGTGTGTGGGGGAGAAAAAAGTACACTCAAGATGTAAATTGCTCACCTGCTGAAAACAAATGAAGTCCCGAGGGCTTCAGGGTACAATTTTACAAATTACCACTTCCAGGGAACTGAACAAGCATCTCAAGCTTCGAGCTTCAGAGCGCTATTTCTTTGTGTGTGTATATGTGTGTGTGTGTGTGCGTGTGTGCAAGCATAAGGAATAAATTACGCTATAAAGGTAACCCTAAATGACTGTGGAATGGCTTTGACTAAAATCATAATTACAATAATCTACTGATCAGGGAGTGAAAATTCTCAATTATATTGAATAAAAAAAGATAAAACCATATTTCCCTAAATGAAAGGAAACAAAGGGTTTTTGACCATCGTTGTGGAGATCGACACCCTAAATAAAAGGCTCTGTGACTAGGTTAACTGTTTACTTCATCTGAACCCAGCAGGTTCTGTTTACAGGAAACAGTCCTTAGCACAGTTTCAAGGGAACAAATATAGGGCTTCTGCTGCTGTCATCCACAGGAAATCTTCCTAAAACCAGCGTGCTCTCAGAAACAAGCCAAATCTAGAAAGAGACCAAAAAAAGAAGCCTGGAAGGGAGAGGGAGTGGGGAGTGGAACAATGGCTGCTTGCCTTGGAAAGTCAATATTCATTCATTCAACAAATAATTGAGGGCCTGCTCAGTGCTAGGTTCTCTCAGCCAAGGACCATTGTTGATATACGAAAAGAAAAGTGAAATAGAAAGGATGGTCTACTCCATGTCCAAATCCCTGATTTTTTATAACATCTGAAAAAATCTGAAGTACCTAGATATATTCCAGGGTTTTTCACCTGCCTATCTAGACTGGCTGAAAAACCAAAAATTCAAAACCATTTTGCATGTAATAGAATACAAAATTTGTTGGGCAGGAAACAATGATTTTTAAGCACTTTTGGGGCTGTACTTAACTTTGTATATAGAGTGTATATATACACTCTAACCTTTTTTTTTTTAAAAAAAAAAAAAAAAAAAAAACCCTTAATTTTAAAAAAAGATACATAAGAATAGTGTCAAAATTATGATACTTGAAGGGATTTGAATGATTTTTCTTATTCATTTTGCATTTTTCTGTACTTTATATAAAACATTCCATGGATTACATTAATGATCAGGGGAAGAAAAGTATTCTCAAGTTAAAACCTGTGTGATATGGAAAAACTTAGAGCAGATAAAATGTGACTGATGAGATTAAATGCAGGTAATTACTTAGCCATGAAATTGCCTTACCCAATTAAATAAAGCCATTACTGTAAATGCGCCCTTTGACATGGCTAATGCTAGATAAAGTCCAGCACAGGTTTCTATTTGGAATAAAAGTACACATGTATCACAGATAGACTGGCTTTTACTACCATGCAGGTACAAGGTTACCAAGTTCTTATTTTAATTTTCATTAGTTTGTGAGAGAAACAAAAGTTAAAAGGGCAGCCTTTACCAAGCTTTAAACCTTCATATCTGAAAGCATTTTCCCTTCTTTTGATGAGAGATATAATAAATTCAAGATTTCAAATTCCTGGCTCCATTTAACTTCAGTTGAAAACAAGATAATATTTTTATGTGAGATACTGGGGTTGAACCGGAGATCAGCAACCTTACATGTTGGAGCCACAGCTAACTGCTGCCACCACACCCATCCTCCTCAGCACAGTGGTGTGCGTGTGCAAGTGGTGTGAGTGTGCAAGCGGCGTGAGTGTGTATGTGGTGTGGGTGTGAGTGTGTTATATGTGGTGTGTGTATTTGTGTTGTGTGTGTATACAGTGTATGTGTGGGTATATGTGGTGTGTGTGGGAATTCCCAGCAGAGAAAACTGGGCAGCCAACCAGCATGCCGTCCTCCCGGCTTTGGGGCTCTGTGATAAGTGTTTCTTTTTCACCCCTAGATATTCTTTAGCAATCTTCCCTATCCCTACCTATCAATGGCCAATGGCACACAGTAGGCCTTCATAAAAGTACCTGTTGAAGGAATGACTGGCTTCAATGAATGAACTTGGAAAACCCTTGTAGAGCAGGACAACAGAACAGGCTTAATAATTTCCGGCTGGCATAGCTTTTCTCTAACATAGATATCACTCAACTTTCCCAAAGAATTTCATTCCCAAAATGGAAAGGACCAAGAAATGATCTATTCACATAAAATCCTGGCACAGCGAGAAGTCCTACTTTGACAACGATGGCAGGATTTTCTCCTTAAGTTTTCTCTGCTGTAACTTCAACTCTATGTGCAGAGTCTATCAAAGACATGCTCTGCGAGTGTGCTTTCAGCAAAAGTAGAAAATCACTAGCAATCATTTTCTATTTCTGGTCTTAAATGTTTGATGCTTCAATTAAATTGATTATATCAAGCTGTCACCAGTTTGTTCCAAAACAGCATGTAATTACACAGTCATCTCATCCACTGATATTTAGTTCTTTTCCCTTTTAGGGGGAAAAAGAAGGAACGTGGCTCTTTCGAACTGTGCTAGCTCTCCTGCTTAGCCACGTGCTTGAAACAAGTAAACTTATTTACCAAGAAAATAGTTAACATCTGTTTAAGACCCTTGCTATGAACAGATGAACCATGTGTCTTTTCAAGATTTCATTTTATTTTTATGACTAAGGGGAGAAAAGGTACAGGAAAGACAAAATTTTGGTTACAAAAACTGTCTTCCCCACTGGTATTTCAAAGATCTCTATTTCACCCTATTTAAATGTGTTCTCCCATTTTGCTGGTTAAACTGTCATTTGGTAATCTATGCAATTTTTTTTTTTTTTTTACAGTTTTGATTGAATAAGCTTGAGTGCAAGGAAATAGCTCAAAAGAGTCTTTAGCTTTCAGAAAAGTCAATGAATTCCACAAAAGTAAACAACATCCAGGAATGGAGGCTCTCTCCCAACATCAGCTCCAATCCTTAACAACAAATGTTTTCCTTAGCAAAGAGAATTAGTACTTTGCTGTGCATTAAAGCACAGCTCCCTTGGAATACCTTGTGCTGATTTGCATTTCGGTAACTGAATGATTTTTAGAATTTGACATCTGAAACTTTCGTGGCTTTTCATGTAAGCAAAGAAAACAGTGATAATGGACATCTTCCAGCTGCATACCGTCATGACATTCAATAGGTTTTATTTGGACTCAGAAATGCAATTGTTTTCAGAATCTGAAGAACAGGAAAGTAACACTGACATGTATACTTTTATGCCATCAAATTTGGAACTAGGGTCTTGCACTACATTTACAGTTGAAAAAATAAGAAAAATAAACAGGCTCAAGTCTTGCCAGAGTCTAAATTACTCACCAATAGGCACTTAAGAAGTGATTTATGACTTGTAATGAACTGAAATAAAAGTAACCAAAAAAAAAAACAAAAACAAAAAAACAAAAAATAAATAAATAAAAACGGACAAAGACCGGATACCAAACAAAACAGTACTGATAGCATCTTCACACAGGCTCTTCATAAAGGCCTTGTATACTTTATGAAAAGTTTCCACCTTATTAATGTGAATCAGCGTAACAACTAATCTGTAAATGGTGCCTGAAACTCAATTGGTTGAAGTTTGTCACAAGCACATTCATAACCATAGAAAATATATTTTACTTCAAAATTGCTATTGTAAATAGACAAATGATGCCATGTGGTTAGCAAAATAAAATGCTATATTAGGAAAAAATTCATTATGCCACTCCAAAAAGATTTCAGGTAGTTTCCTTCAGACAACTTCAATTTAAAATATATGATCAAGGGAAGCGGCTGTGGCTCAATCAGTAGGGCTCCCGTTTACCATGTGGGAGGCCCCGGGTTCGGTTCCCGGGGCCTCTTGGTGAAGGCAAGCACGCCCGCACGGCGTGGTCGGCTGACCCGGCAAGGACAGGCAGCAAGGGGGGGATAAATGAATAAATAAATAAAATCTTAAAAAAAAAAATATATATATATATATATATATATATGATCAAGCTCCATCTGTTACTATAGAGTTTTGGACTGCCTGCAAAATCCCTTTCAAACCATTCTCTTGGGTTAGGTTCATTAATATCCATTTTCTCATAGAACTACTTCAGTCAAGGAAAAATCAGAGGGAAAGGGGAAATGGGGGCAAGGGAGACTATCCAACTCTTTCCAGTGCTTTACATCATCCTAACTAGCTATGACAAACTCCTATCCCTCTTAAATCCTGAAGAATTTATAAACTGAGCAACAATTCCCTCTGTTTATTTTCTGCACTAAAACCCAACACTCCCTGTTGCATCCAAGTAGATTTGGGGGCGACTTCAGTTTTAATAATTTTCCACTACAGGTTCATTTTGAAAGTGGATAGCTCTGTGTAGGTGTATCCATGTCACCCAATTAAACTTTGCAAAACCCCTGTTTTATTTTATGTCCTCTTCACACACACACAAGCACACATATTCATGCACTTGCACACACATGTGTGCATGCACACACACGTGTGCACACACATACACATTCTGGTGCTGCTGTCCTACCATGTTGGAGCTCAGGCTGTCCCCTCCAGTTCCTCTCTCTGCACACAAGTCTTCTTCCTAGGATCCCCGGGTTGGGGGATAACCCAGTTCCCAAGGAGTTACCAGACTCCTGATTCCAATTTGGGTGATTCGGGGCTATACTATAACCTCACGATGGATAGACTTAGGCTTTTGTTACCCACCATTAGTCTCCCAGCTTGGATTGGTAAGGTAGGAAGTATAATTACAAGCCTACCTCTCAAAAGAGGGAGAAAATTCCGTCTGCACCTGGACTAGGCTGCATTGCTGAGGATCACTTGTGTACTTCAAAAAGCAAAGGTTTCATGCAAAATCCTCTGTTTATGCCAACTTTTCAAGTTAAGTTTCCTTTTAAAGTCATTTGGCCATTCTATCTTTTTCTTCACAAGATATTGCACCGGATTTTTTTATTTAAAGGGACCACTTTCCCTGTTTCATCTCTCTTTTTCTCTCTTTCTTCTTGTGTGTGGCAGCTCCTGTTTGATCTGTTCATTGGCTCTGATTTGTTTCATGTTTCAGCCAAAGATTAAAACTGCTCTGTAATTCTAAGCAGATGGGCCTAGGAGTCCAACCCTATAATTATACCTCCTCTCTTTTGCCCTCTAACTGCAGGCTTCCATCCTGACTTTTAAGATCTGGGATAGCTGGGGCTCAAGGTACACCTTGGAAGTCAGGCAGGTCTACCCCCACTTGATGCGTTCACACAGCCTGTGGCATTGCAAGGGGTAGTGAGCCGCCTGCCTGGGGAAGGACTACAAAGAAAAAGCAGCCCGGTAGCTTGTGGGTTAACGGCTTTTACATCTTTTCCCTTTCCAGGGAACGTCTGGGGGATCACAACCTGATTTCCAGTCTTGACCACAATTGCACCCTGGAGGCGACGCTGGACTAAGGGCAGGGGTGGGGTGTTAGGAAGGAGGGAGGGCCTGTGGTCATTCAGGGGAAATGTCAGCTGTCCGACCCTTAGGGAAAGTGGGCCTGTCACTGTTATCAACACCAAGCTACCACCAAATCTGTGTTATCCACTCTACTACAATCCTGCCTGATTTTTTCCAGTACAATTTCTGGAACTCTTAAAGGGCTGATGTTTCCTGGCTAAGGGTTTAGTAGATCCCCTGAGGAAAATGTATGCAACTCAGAAACAAAAGGATCAAGCAGGAGCACCGAGCAATGACTAGGAGATGAGCCTTGCTCCTTGAAACTGCACCCTAACAATGAGCAGCGTTGCCCCTTCGGTTCGCTTGGAAGCGAACCCCGCCACGTCTCCTTCAAAGGGGAGCCGACGAGCTTTCAGACAACTGTGCACCAGTCCCAAGGAACGCGGACAAAAACACCCCTGTGATGCCTGGTCCCTTAAGTGATCTTAGTTTCTTAGCAGTCCCAGAAAAACTTGGTTCACTCCCAGACTAACTCCTGCGCTGTGACATTTTGGAAGCAGCATCGCAAAGCATGTGGGTTCACTACAGCCTAGAGTTTGCAAATCCAACAGAATGGATCCACGGGCCCCTAGGACTTGCTGCCAGGGATTCGGGAGATACAACGAACGGGTCTGTGGGTGAGAGGAAGCGGGGAAGGGGGTGTCTCCCCAGGTTTGCACCTCCCACGAAAGAAAATCACAGCAGCCAAACAGCTCTGAGAGCCGGTGGGTCAAAGGGGATCTGAGTCTAGGAAGAGGGGGAGTTCCTTCTCCTGGGCGGGACCAGGGTGCAGCCGGGGGGCTCCCGGGGCTGGCGTCTGGCGCTGTGTGTAGGCTCCGAGGGTGCCGTGGGGGAACTCACCGTGCAGCAGAAGGGCCGGGAACAGGTATCTCACGAGGAGGCAGCCCAGACAGGACATCTCCAGCCGCTCCGGAGCTCGCGCCTCCCCGGGCCGCCCGCGCCGCTGAGATCCCCTCCTCGAGGTGCCGGAGGAAGGACCCGCCCGCGCTCAGCCCCGGCGCCGGGCCGCCCGGGAGGGAGTGGGGACAAAGGACGCGGGCCGAGCCAGGCCGCTGTCGCCGTGCGCTCGCCCCGGGCCCCGCGCGCTCCGGCCCGCTCAGGCTCAGGCGGCCCCGGCGCGCCCCATGCCCGGCTCCGCGCGCTCCGCGGCCGGGGGCTCCGGGGCCGAGGGTTCGGGGCCGGGGGCTCGAGGGGCGCTGTCACCCGGCGCAGTGGGCTCGCGCTCCAGCCCGGCACCCGCCAAGTCCTCCGCCTCCTCCGCGTCCGCCGCCGCCGTGCGCGCCGAGGTGCAGGGGCCACCACCGCCGCCGCAGCTGCAGCGTCTCTTCATATTTCCAGGGCGCCAGCGGCGGGCCCGGGCCGGGGGCGGGCGGGGGCGGGACCCGGGGGAGGGGATGGGGGGGGAGGAGAGAGGAGGGATCGGGGAGGGGAGCGAAGGACTTGAAAGGCAGCGCCCGTCACCGCCGCTCCTCCTCCTTGGTCTCACTCCTCCTCCTCCTCCCGCTCCTCCCTCTCCTCCTCCCTCCTCCTCCCTCTTCTTCCTCCTCCTCCTCCTCCTCCTCCTCTCCTCCTCTCCTTCCCCTCTCCAGCTCCATCCTCTCCCTCCTTCCGCCATCCCCTCCTGCGCTCTGCCCTCCGCTCCCCTCTCTCTCCGTTCCCGGCTGAGCGCAGGCCTTTCTCCACCCGCCTCTCGGCCGCCCACCCCGAGAGAACTTCTTCCCGCGTGGGCCTTAGAACCGGCAGCACCCCACCCTGCCCGTCCAGTGCCCTTCGCCCCAGGGTAGCCGGGTTGGGGGTCTCCACAGGTCAAAGGCGTTCAAGAGGTGGGAGCCCGGAGTGGAGTCTGAGCAAGGCTTGCACGCGTTGGGGTGTGTGTGAGTGTGTCTGTGTGTAAGAGAGAGCTAGGAGAGAAGGGAAGAGGGAGGGGCATTCTGAAACTGAGCTCCCCGGTGGGTGCCTTGCTTGCCTTAGCCCAGAGGACCTGCCAGGTTCGTGCCTGGCTCCTCCAGGGAGCACAGGAGCCGAGGCACAGGCCCTAACCTGTGAAAGGAAACGTGGAGGCAGCAGGAACCCTTTCTTTTTCCTATCCAACTTCCAGAGAGCCAGTGACTTGCTGAAACCTGGGAGAAATCCCTGCCAGACTCTCAGTCATTCCCTAAGAAAGAGGGCTCCCTCCTCTGAGTCCTCTTCTGTCCCACCCCAAATCTAATAATCACAATAAAGGTGCTTCTGTTTGTGTTCTGTGGGTCTTGGGGTTTACATGGGATTTTAAGTTTACATGGGATTTTAAGACTCCGGAGGCAGGAACAACTTCTGCTTTGCTTCCTTCATTCCCCAGGGCACTGGTTCCTTCTGTTTGAGGTAAAGATTTTTCTTGGGGTTTCTCCTCTGCAAAGGCCCTCTGTGGTGCAAGAGCTTTATCCCATTTCCCAGGCTACAGGTCGCCTCCTCCTCACATGGGGAGAAAGAGCAGCCTCAGGGCCAGATGGAATCAAGAGAACATTTCTTGACTCACTCCTAGTGTTTTTCATAAGTAAAACACTTTTTTAAAAATGCCTGACTTCTCAAGAGAGTTCTCTGCCCCTTTGAACAATGTAATGATTCAACTCCTTATGCTTTAGAGGTTAAACACTAGTTGGACCTCTGCATGAGTATAATACTGAGTAAAATAAATGAGAATACATCTGACAATTTCCAATGTTCCTTTTTTTTTTTTTCTTTTTTCAGAGAAAGCCCTGGGTCTTTTGATGTGATGGTGCTGGCATGTTTGATGTGTCTTAATTTTTACTACTGTGATTATCATCTTTTCATCTCTAAGGCGAGAGAGCATAACTCATACCACCTGCCTAGCTGTGAAGATGTTGCAAAGATTAACTCGATGGTGTTTGCAAATCTTGAAGATGAAAGGCTTCTTGTGTGTGCAAAGAGGACTGATAACCATAATGATGTCTTCGAGTGTGAGCATTAGTTTGAGTCAGGCTTGTGCTGCTGCTACCTCTTTCTGAGCCTGATTTTGCTTCTGATCATTTGCCTTTTCCTCCTGCTAGGTCTCGGTAGCAGATTATGATGTGCCGGATTTGAATGATTGCCAGGGGTCAATCAGGTTTTTTCGTTGTAAACCAAGAACTTGATTTCTTTCTGAAAGCTGGGCATTTGGAAATGAAGTTGACAACATCCTTTGCTGCTTAAAAAGAACATTATCGCGGTCATCAAGAACACATTCTAGTAGGTGTTTAGTTTCTCTATGCCTTTTGATGTCTTTTAGTCTGTCAGGGAAAATTTGAAACAAACGAACAACAAAAGAGGTTATTTGGATTGGTGTGTTTATGTAAAAGCAGTTTGGTGAGTTGTAATTGAAAAGAATGTAAAGCCAATTTATCACATGTTAACAGAACAATTAGGTAATACATTTACATAATTAATTGACTCGGTTATTTTAAAAAAATAAAACCAACAGGCTAGCCATAATTTGTGGTGCCATCTCCACAAATTGATTTGTTTTTTTGTTTTTCCAACTGGTGTGGTATAAACATAGCCAGAATGATGTCACCAGTTGGAAATTTGTTTTGCCAGTTCATTTTCCACGTCGAGTGTCAGAGATTTAAGTTCTCGACCCTCGACCCTCGACACAGTAGCCTGCTAGGCTTACCCCCTGGAATGCCCTCATCACCTTCTGTCTGTGTAGGTCTAGATTTGTCCTGCCTACAGGGTTTACTTTCTGCATTGCTTTTTACTTTTGCTGTTAATACACCTCTTCTGGGCAAGGGTAATGGGGGGAAAATGTGGTCTTATAATGGTTATATGTGGCTATAGGTTTAGACTAGAAGAATTGGAGAAGGGCATTTCTAGAGAGGTAACAGGACGTTTTGAGTTCCCACTTATGATCTGGAGCCCTGGAACTGGCACAGGAAATTTTCACCAACCAGTCCTAGAGACCCAAGCTTGGGCAAGACTGTGGTAGCCCAGATTTCTGGAAATAGCAGGAGAGTCCCTGGCAGAGGCAGCTGGACAGGATTCCCCGAGTGCATCAACAAGTGTGTTAGAAAATTCAGTGCTGTTGGTAAATAACTTTCATCATGTGGATGGGAGAAGACACTCAAAGCAGCTAAGGTCACAAGTCCGGCAAGTTGTCTTTTCCCACAAACACTGTTGGTCCTAATTATGAGCCTCTATAATTGGCACAGTCTTTGAGTCAGAATCGGACCTTAGTTCTCCCATCTGAATCATGAGTGCATATTCTGGGGTGTACTGTGAGGGGCACGGAACTGGTGTGATCACCTGGGCTTGAATTTCTTAGGAGGGGTGTTTCGTGAGCACAAAGTAGTAGCGGGCTCCGTGGCATTATTTTCCTAGAAGTGGAAGGACCAATGTCTGTGCTTTATAATCAGTGCTGCAGCTTGGTCTTCTAATGTAGTCTTCATGAAAATTGATCTTGAGTTATGCTCTAATGCAAGGCATTTGGAGTTTCAGAGATTCTAGGTCTTTATGTTCTTGAAGAAAATAATAGCTTTAAGATAGTTCAGAATAATTAAAGCATTCATTCCAAAATGCGCACAACTATGAATATAGCTAAAAGCATGTTACGGCTTTTCAGTGCCAGAGACTGAAAGGGGAAAAAACACAACTACATTCTTGGTCTATATCCTCAAAGGCTAGAAAATGTCACCACCAGGAATAGACTTTTTCTAGAAACTTGTTAGATTGTCAGTGCCAACATGACAGTAAATTCCCCTAGATTATAAGCTTCTGGAGGACAGGGGTGGTGCTGAGTCATATCTCTATCCTTTCCAAGACATAAGCCTTTATTTTCAATATTTTGCCCTCAGCAGGACTTCAATAAATGGAAAAGACATTGAATTTTTAAAATCCTATGCAGCTTTCTCAGAGGCAGAGATAACAAAATCATCCTGAGGAGTCCTTCGAAAGGAGCAAACTTCAGAAGTTAGATTTTTTTTTTTTTATTAGAGAAGAAGGTTTACAGAAAAATCATGCAGAAAGTACAGCGTTCCCATCTACCCCCATCTCGCACACACAGTGTTCCCTATTATTAAGATTTTGCATTGGTGTGGTAACTTTGTCCTAACACCACTTTGTTATAATACACTTTGTTATAACTGTATAATAACAATATTATACAATTATAATTATACTATGAACTATACTCTATAATGTACATTAGGGTTCACTCTTAGTGTTATAAGCTCTATGGGTTTTTTTTTCTTTCTGGTAATTTATATACAACCTAAAATTTCCAATATTATCCACTTTCAAATACACAATTCGGTGGTAGTAAGTACATTCACAAAGTTGTGCCTCCAGCACTGTCATCCATTGCCAAAACTTTTCCGTTACCTCAAACAGAAACTCTACCAATTAAATATTAACTCCCCATGCCCCACCCCCCCTAGCCCAGGTAACCTGTATTCTTTATGATTTTATTAATATGCATATTCAGATTAATTCACATAAGTGGTATCAGTCAATATTTGTCCTTTTGTGTCTGGCGTATTTCACTCAATGTGATGCCTTCAGGGCTCATCCATGTTGTCACATGCATCAGAACTTCATTCCTTTTTTACAGCTGGATAATATTCCATGGTATGTATGTACCAACTTTTGTTTATCCATTCATCAGCTGATGGGCACTTGGGTTGCTTCCATCTTTTGGGCAATTGTGAATAATGCCACTATAAATATCAGTGCGCAAATGTCATTCAAATCCCTGCTTCCAATTCTTTGGGGTATATACATAGAAGTGGGATTGCCAGGTCATATGGTAATGCTATACTTAACTTTCTGAGGGACTGCCAACACATTTTCCACAGCAGCTTCACCATTTTACATTCCCACCAACAGTGTCTGGGGGTTCTATTCTCCACATCCTTTACAAAAATATTTATTTTCTGTTGTTTTTTTATTAAAATAGAACCCAGTAGTGGGTGTGAAATGGTATCTTATTGTGCAAATAGTGAAAGTTTTCCTTCTTCCTTTTCAACTTGGATGACTTTTACTTCTTTTTCTTGCCTGATTGCACTGGCTGGAACTTCCAGTACAATGTTGAATAACAGTGGGGACAGTGGATATCCTTGTATTTCTTCCTTATCTATGGGGAAAGTTTTCAGTGTTTCACCATTGAGTGTGATGCTTGTTGTGGGTTTTTCAAATATTTCATTTATCACATTAAGGACGTTTCCTTCTATTCCTAGTTTTCTGAGTGCTTTTTTTCCAAGAAGGGGTGCTTGCTTTTATCAGATGTCTCTCTTTTGCTTTAGTTGAGATGATCAGGTGGTTTTTCCCCCCTTCATTTTATTAATGTGGTATATTATATTAATTGATTTTCTTAGCTGAATCACTCTTGCTTATCTGGGATAGAACTGCCTTGATTGTGGTGTATAATTCTTTTAATGTGCTGTTGGATTCGGTTTGGTAGTGTATTTCTGAGGATTTTTGCTTCTATATTCATGAGGAATATTGGTCTACCATTTTCTTTTCCTGTGATATCTTTATCTGGCTTTGGTATAAGGGTGATGCTGCCTCATAAAATGAATTGGGAAGTATTCCTTCCTCTTCAATTTCTTGGAAGAATTTGAGCAGGATTGGTCTTACGCCTTCCTTGAATGTTTGGTAAAATTCCCCTGTGAAGCCATCTGGTCCTGGGCTTTACTTTGTTGGGGGGGATTTTGATTACTGAATCAATCACTTTACTTGTTATTAGTGTGTTGAGAGATCTTCTGTTTCTTCTTGAGTCAATGTAGGTAGTTTGTGTGCTTCTCAGAATCTGTCCATTTCATCTAGGTTATCTAATTTATTCGTGTACAGTTGTTCATAGTATTCTCTTACAATCCTTTTTATTTCTGTGGGGTTGGTAGTAATGTTCGCCCCTGTATTAGTTCTTTACATCTTATCTCTTTTTTTTCCTTGTCAGTGTAGCTAAAAGGTTGTTAGTTTTATTGATATTTTTAAGTAACCAACTTTTGGTTTCATTAATTATCTCTGTTGCTTTTATTCTCTATTTTCATTTATCTCTGCTGTAACTTTTGTTATTGCCCTTTTTCTGCTGACTTTGGGTTTAGTTTCTTCTAGTTCTTCCAGGTGCAAGGTTAGGTCTCCAATTTGAGATCGTTCTTCTTTTTTTAATGTAAGCATTTAGAGCTATGAATTTCCCTCTCAGTACTGCTTTTTGCTGCCTCCCATAAGTTTTGGTATGTTGTGTTTTCATTTTCATTCATCTCAATATATTTCCTGATTTCCCTTGAGATTTCTTCTATGACCCAATGTTTAATACTGTGTTGTTTCACTTCCATATATTTGTTGATTTTATAGTTCTCCCTCTGTTTTGATTTCTAGCTTCATTCTATTGTGTTTGGAGAAGATGCTTTGTATAATTTCAATCTTTAAAAATTTGTTGAGACTTGTTTTGTGCCCTAATATGCTGTTGGAGAAGAATGTGTATTCTGCTATTTTTGAGTGCAGAGTAATGTATATGTCCAGTTCATTTATAGTATTGTTCAAGTTTTCTGTTTCCTTATTGATCTTCTTGTAAATGTTCAATCCATTGATGAAAATGGTATATTGAAGTCTCCAACTATTATTGTAGAGGTGTCTCTTCATCCATTTAGTTTTGCTAATTTTTCCTCATGGGTGTAGGGGCACTGTGATTAGGTTCATATATTACTAAAAGGATGAGCTCTTTTCTTATATATATATATAGTGTCTTTCTTTGTCTCTTGTAACAGTTTTTGACTTAAAGTCTATTTTACCCAATATTAATTTAGCTACCCCTGCTCTCTTTTGAGTACTATTTGCATGGAATATCTTTTGCCATCTTTTCACTTTCAACCTAATTATGTTTTTGTGTCTAAAGTGTGCCTCTTACAAACAACATACAGTTGGATCGTGCTTTTTAAAATTCCATTCTGCCAATCTGTGTCTTTTTGTTAAAGAGTTTAATCCATTTACATTCAGTATAATTACTGATAAGGCAGGACTTACCTCAGCTATTTTGCCCATTGTTTCTTATACATCATATCTTTTTTGTCCATCTTTTCCTTTATTGCAGACTTCCTTTGTGTATTGTTGATCTTTTGTGATATAACTGATTGATCCTTTTCTCATTTCCATTTCTGTATATATTTGAAATACTTTCCTTGTAGTTACCCTGGGGTTTGTATTAAAAAACCTAAGCCTATAAACTCTATAACCTACTAGTTTGAAAAGATACCAACTTAACTTCAATAGCATACACAGTCTCTGCTCCTATACCCCTCCATTTTCCATTTGCCCTCTTTATGTTTGTTTGTTTTTTTTTTTTTTGGGGGGGGATCACATATTACCTCTCTCTAATTTTCATGTCTGTAACATGGAAGTATGATTATTTCTTCATCAACTGTATTCCAAATTTTATAAAGAAAGAATAGAGTTGTATCCTGAGGATCTGAGGATACTACTGGGTATTGCATTTATCAGTGCAGTTACTTTTACTAGAGACCTTCATTTCTTCATAGTGCTCCAAGCTACTATCTCCTGTCATTTTCTTTCAACCTGAAGAACTCCCTCTAGCATTTCTTATAGGGCAGGTCTCTTGGTGACAAACTCTTTGTTTTGTTTATCCATGAATCTCTTTAATTCTACATCGTTTTTTAAGGACTATTTTGCTGGATATAGAATTCTTGGCTTGCAGTTTCTCTCTCTCAGAACTTAAATATGTCATACCACTGCCTTCTTGCCTCCATTTCTGATGAGTAACTGGCACTTAGTCTTATTGAGGATACCTTGTATGTGACAAATCACTTTTACCTTGTTACTTTCAGAATTTTCTCTTTATGTTTGGCATTTGACATTTTTATTAGTTATATCTTAGTGTGGCTCTATTAGGGTTTATTCTGTTTGGAGTTTTTTGCATTTCTTGGATAGACATCCACATCTTTCTTCGGATTTGAGAAATTTTCAGCCATTATTTCCTCAAATATTCTTTCCGCCCCTTTATCCTTTTCCTCTCCTTCTGAGATTCCCATAGTGCATATATTAGTACACTTCATGTTGTCCCCAAAGTCTCTTAGATTTGCTCACTTTTTTGCATTTTTTCTCTTTCTGCACACTGTATTACTTCAATTGACCTGTCTTCTAGTTTGCTGATTCTTTCTTCTTATTCAAATCTGCTGCTAGTGTATTTTAAATCTTCATTATTGTGTTTTCCATCCTCATAAGTTCTGTTGTGTTCCTTTTCAAGCTTTCTAATTCTCCTTTTGTTCACCTATGGTCTTCCTGATACCCCCTATTCTATATCCATATTTTCTTCTCATTCATTGAGCTGGTTTAAGAGATTTAACTAAACATCTTTTATTAGTTGTCCAATGTCTATGCTCCTTCTTCTGTTTTAATTTGTTCCCTTGAATGGGCCATTTCTTCCTGTTTCTTTGTAATGGTTTTTGATTTTTATTAATGTCTGAGTATTTGATTATTTTGATAGGATAACTCTGGAAGTTAGTTTCTTCCTCTTGTCTAAGGTTTTAGTGCACATTAGTCATATGGATCTTCTTCAACAGTTGATCCAGTTTATATTGAACCTTTAGAACAGCCCGTGGTTAACAGTTATGTTTTTCTTGGGTCTTTCTACACCTGCTTCTTATCCTGGGCATGTGCAGTGACTTTTGTGATTACCCTAGTGTGTATGACTGTTTCTCCTCCAGGAGAAATTTCCTTTCCTCTGTTCCTCCTTCTGTAGTCTTGGCCTGTTCTCTTTATTTTTATATAAATTTTATTTCCCAGTGCTATGATTTGATCCACTCCTTTCCTGCACTCTGGACTGCCCTTTTGCTCCAGCTTTCAGCCCCGAGTCTGCACTGCTGTACAGCAGGTTGGTTCCCCCTTTCCTTTTGGCTTTTCTGTGCCCGGTAACTCCCGTTTTGGGGATCCCAACCCATGGAGCTAGATGGAGTCAATGTTCAAAGACACCCAGTGTTTTTTATTTAAGTGCATCAGCAATTAGGGGTCCAGCCACAATTTGCCCAAAGTTCCACCATGGGTCACTCTGAGAACTCACTCAGAAAAATTGGGCAGCTGCTTTGAATGTATGCATGTGCTAACCACTGGGACCCCTCCAAGGATCTTTGTGGCCTTGGGTCACCATGCCTGAATGTGCATGGGACTTTAAGCCACTGCCATGTGTGGCTTTGTGGTGAGGGACCATGCATATGGTTCCCAGGCTGGAGAGCCCCTACTGTGTGTCTCTTAAACTTCAGGGGGTGGGGTCCAGACTGGCAAGTCCACCTTGCTGCTTTCCCACCATTTTTAGGTCTGCTTTTGTATTGTTTTTCCTCCTTCAATTCAGCATTTGTAGGATCATTCTCTGGTTTTGATCTTCCTCCAGAGTTCCAAGAAAGAGAGTTGAATCTGCCCTTTTATTTCTCTGTCTTTAAGGGGAATGTTCCTGCAGTTGTCTTACTCTACCATCTTGATAATGTCCCTCCAGAGTTACATTTCTAAAATGTATTAATTAGAATAAATTATTTTGAAAACAAAATGTCATTTGGACACATCACTTTGAGGGGCACAGTCATCTGAGCACACGAAATTAAATACTACATTCCATTTTAAATTCTTGAAGGTTATCAGAGAAAACCAATTAAGTGTTTGCAAACCTAGCATCAATCCATTAACTCATTCATTCATCCAATATGTATTGATCAACCTCTGAGTCCCAGACATATATGTCTCAGAGACCCATCAGAGGCTAGAGACAGCTATGTGTGAGGGTGATTTGGCTTAACCCTTTCTTATAGGCTTGTTTAGGGGGGCTGATGAGAAAACTGAGGAACCCTCCCACTGGAAGAAAATATGAGACCCCTCAGGGGCAGTAGACAATAAATAACCTCAGGAGCCTTTTTGTCTGTACTGTTTCTATGACTCCTATAGTGTTCTATCTTGCAGTGCTGTTTGCCTTATATGTCTAACTGCTAAACTAGATTACTAGGCTCTTTGAGGGCAAGGAAAAATATGGACATTATGTTTGTATCTCCTCCCCCAGCCCTTTTACAAGTCATTCCATAATGGACATTTGTTGGATGGGTAGATAAGGCAGGATAAGATCAGACTATCAAGAAAGAGTCTTTATTGAAGCAAAAATCACCCTAAGCCACTGTAGCACACAACTGCAGAAACAGAAAGATACATAAACACTGGTATTCAATCTCAGAATGCCCTATGTTGTAATGGCACAGAACAATGCTCAGAAATATCTGAAAATGAAAGGCAGTAAAGCATAATGGTAAAAGCACGATGCAGGAACCAAATTTGCTAGACTCCTATCCCTCAGCTGTACGAGTTTGGGGAAGTTACCTAACATTGCTGCACCCTAGCCATCCCATCTGTGATATAAGGATAACAGTAGCATGAACTTGCACATAGTTAAGCACTACATAAGTGTACTCTAAAAATAACTCACTGATGATAATGAACTTAGACCAGACCAGGCATTCTCTGCAGTGGTGAATCACTTCCAAGGGGGCAAAAATTGGTTCTAAAAATGCAAACGTTTAGATATTTACACCGATAAAGTGACCTGTAGCAGTCAGTGTCCAGATACCAACTGCAATAAATATCCAAATAGCCTATAGAGCATTCCCACTATAGCCTGAATGTCTCAAAACCCATTTAAATCAGTTTTCTACTTCTGAAAGGTAAAAAGGCATTGTTTGGGTACAGCTTTGGAGCTAGAGATAGCACCTTACTGGGAGTTAAGAAGCCTTTTAGTTTTATAAAATTTTGTGTAAAATAGGTGGGTAGACCAGATAGTCTCTAAAATACTGCCTAATGCTTAGTCCCTGAACTTGGCTGCCTTCAGACTTGTCTAGTCCTTTTAGGATGTACATGTTTGTATGACTCCGGTTTTGATTGCACAAATCCCAGTAGATATTTGTGTATGTAAGGCCATATGCAATTTCCTTCCATCTCTCAGAAGCTTAGCTCTCCAAAGCAGAGCTGAATGTAAACAAACAGTTCTCTGGGCCACCAAATTTGATTTCACGAAATCCGTAGTGATGCTCAAATCCCCATATTTATGCAACATTTTGTCATTCTCAAAAGACTTTCAAATACACTGTCTCATTTGACCCTTATGCAATTTTGTGAAGGCTAGAGGACAGCCGAGATGTCCTTATTTAAAGAGGCAAACTTGACATTCAGAGAGTTTGTTGGGGATTGAATCATGTGCCCCGCAAAAGACATATTCAAATCTTGATTAACATTCCTGTGGGGTGTGAACCCATTTGTTAATAAGACCTTTTGAAGAGGTTATTATTACTTAAAGTGTGCCCAAAATGAATCAGGCTCTTCTTAATCCATGTGATTGGAGACCTTATGAAGAGAGTAAATGTGGATGCAGTCAGAGAGAAACACCAGAGAGCAGAAAGATATTGCCACATAATGGAGGACTGCCATCACCAGAATACTACTGACCCCAGGAGAAAGCATGGCCTTACCCACATCTTGATTTTGGACTTCTAGCCTCCTAACCATGAGCCAATAAAGTCCAGTTGTTAAGCCAACTAGCATGTGGTATTTGTCATAGCAACACTGGCAAACTAAGATAGAAGTTACAGATGTCTCCTCTCGGTTCTCTTTATAGCACATAGGACTACAAAATTTTGCATCTCTAGTCTCTGAAAGTATCTACTTTATTCATGTCGTGCATGTGGGAGTTTGAGATTATTTATGAATCCCAAAAAGAGAAAGATTATGTTTGTAAACTAATCTATTTCTTTGGGTGTGGTACCCTGTGATTGTATTAAATTCAAAGGTTTTAAGTTTACTTGATAAAATTAATTTAGGGCTTTTGATTCAAACACATCAGTAGGGTGTGACTCAGGTTGAGTCCCTGCCCCCTTGGTGGGCTGATATAAATGGGTACTCACTCAAGACGACATGAGAAGAGAGAGAGCTTTGTCATGTTTGATCCTGGAGCCCTGGGGAAAGATGAGCCATTTGCCTGATAGTTCGCAGCTGAAGAGAACAGAGCAGCTGAGCAACTGAGAAGGCCTGAAAAGAAACAAGCCCTATGCTGGAGATTGATATAGCAAACCCTGAGAGACCAGGAAGAGATCGCCCGCCATCTTGCTTCACCACATGGCAGCTGACTTAGGTGAGAAAGTACCTCTAATGGTACCTTGAGTTGGACTTTCCATGGCCTTGGGACTGTAAGCTTTACCCCCAAATAAATATCCTTTATAAAAGCCAACAGATTTCTGGTACTTTGCATCAGCATCCCTTTGGCAGACTAAAACAGAACATATCAACCCCTAACTTAGAATCTATTTTATTTTCTATTTCAGAACTTGGAAACTTAGCTGCTTCTGTCCTTGCACCAACAGCAAGGGAGAAAACTTCTATAAAGAAACACAAGCACTCAAAAATCGCCAGAGTTTGGAATCATTTAACTTAATCTTATACGTCTAGAAAAACCTTACATGCTTATAGTTTATTTTCTCACAATTTGACTCCACATTTTTCATGGGCTTTTGCCCAGTGTCTAAATTAGTAGCTGTTCATAGACTTTCTATTTATTAGATGAAGACTTGCTAAAATCACCAACTTGTCTCTGCATTAATATGGCACCAGAGACAACAGAACACCTACATCAGCATTATTTATTATCCAAGATGATTATTTTAGAAGTATTGGAGATGGACAGATATGCACATGGACTAGTCCCCAGCGACCATTGTAATAAGGCTTTACATCTGTTGTGTTCCATGGTTCACACAGCAGGAGTCAGTTGTT
This sequence comes from Tolypeutes matacus, assembly GCA_026826555.1. Lineage (NCBI taxonomy): Eukaryota > Metazoa > Chordata > Mammalia > Cingulata > Chlamyphoridae > Tolypeutes > Tolypeutes matacus. Next base: position 1,846,867 of record JAKSZT010053813.1, read on the forward strand.
GGTGATTTAAGCATTTATGGGGCCAGAGGCTTCAGCACAAGCAAAAACTGAAGGCACATAGCAGCAAACTAATTGAAAACAAATATTTGCTCTCTCCAGTAAGCCAAAGAACAGGGAAAACCTAAGAATATAAAAGAATACAGAAAAGAATCATTACAGAGAAACCTTAGAATCAAGATGATACATACATCTCCCATAGTGTGGCCCACCAACCTCAATGAACTTACACATCCTGGAGCCTTGCCACCAACCATAGACCACAGTTCACACTGTAGACCACACTCTCTCCCACTCAGTTCTGAGTGGTGTGTGCTGATTTAAAATGGCCTACATCCATTGCCACAACAGTACTCAGGACAACCTCCAACTCCCAAAGAAGCCCCTGTATTTCAACTGCTCATCGATGTGGTGGGAGGTGTGGGAGGTGGGCAACATGGGAATCCGAGTGGGTTCCGTATAATATTTTAGGTAATCTAAGCACCTCTTAAAATATATGTATATATATATATATAAAATAACATTTTTGTAAGCAAATACACATATATGCATATATATTTATATATCATTTTACAAATGTTTGTATGTATTGTGAGAATTTTGATTTTTACCCATAATAAAAAAAAAAAAAAAAAAAAAAAAGATGATACATACAGAGAGCCAAACTGCAAAGAAAAGAAAAATTCTCAAACCTTTTTATTCTTTATTTGTTCAACAAATATTTACGGAGAATCTGGTCCTGTTCCTTCTCTTTGACATGTCTCCAATCTTCATTTAGAGGTCATGTCCTCCTGGAAGCCCTCCTGGGTCTCCTTCAGATGTCCTCCCCTTCCCTATTGCTCCCAGGGCAGCCTCAACCATGTCAAGCCATTGCCTGTTCACCTGACAGATATCCTGTTAGAAGCTGTTCCTTCAATGGCCCAGCAGCTATTATAATGCCTTCAATGCATGGCATTATGTAAACATTAAATAAACACTTGTCAAATGACTTAAAAAACTGAGTACTATACTCCAAACACCTAGCTGGGTACTAAAAATATAAATGTGAACTAAATAGAAACTCTGGCCCCTGATAGTTCATGGCCAGTGAGAAAAGTTTGTTAGGAAACATACTGAACACATTCAATACATGACCTGGAAACTGGTCAACACCAGTCCACAGGAAAGGCTAGAAACATTTAAGGAGTTGAGGAATTTTATATTCAGCTCTGCCCCCTAACTGCTACAAGAACAGTTTCCTCATTGGGGATATGAGAGCATCATAGGCCCTTTCTGGCACTGGAGCCCTCTGCCCTGAAGGAGAAACAGAAGGTATTTTATCTCTCCTTGGCTTTTCTGGGAGGAGAGAATAGAGCCAGGAGTAATTCTAAAATCATTTGATTTCCCAGTGCTCTGCCACATGTTCTTCAGAAGCCATTGAAGGCATAACTCTTGATCTTAAGAAATATGTTCTTCAAAGGATCTTGCTTTTGGAGGAAGGGAATGGAATTTTTATTTGACCTCCTTAAGTTTAGAATCCAGGGTAAGCAATTTTTAAGAAGATATCCATGTGTTAGGGCATGTATACAAATATGGAAAATATATAATCCAAATGTTGCAGCCATTAGTGTCTGCTTACAACCTTCTCCAGCTTTTTGAGTTAGCATCAGCACCCTGATTTCATTTGGATGAAGTACCATATTTTCCACATCCCTGGCAGAGCGGGATGACTCTGAGTTTTAAGTACAAATAATCAGGTGAAGTTTCTGGAAAAGCCTCTTTGTCCCTTGTCCTTCTTCCTCTGAAGGCTGAGCTCCAACTATACCTGAATTAACTCATCCAGTCCTTACAACAACCTGTGAGGTATGTGCTATTATTGTCTCTATCTTATGGATGAAGAAACTGGGTGCCATGGATGGTAACTCGCCCAAGTTTCCAAGGCTAGAAAGAGGCTGAGCAGGGATTTGAATCCAGGCATTTCTGATTCCAAATCCTGCACTCCTAACTACAACACTGCAGTGAGCTCAACAAGATGAGGGGTAAGTCTATTGTCATGGAGAACAAGGGGACCTGGGGTGGCCAGGAGAACCTCACCAAAGAGGTGAGCTGGGACTGGCTTTGAAGGATGAGGAGCACTTAACAAGTAGAAAGGAAAAGGGAAGTGTCTCCAGGCTGGGAACAGTGTGAATAAGGCTGGCAGGAGAAGGCACAATAGCTTGGGCAGGGCAGCAAGGACAGAGCTCAGGGAGAAGTGTAGAGAAACTGGTGATGGTGGAAAGTGCAGGGCAGGACATATCTGAGCTGAAGAGTTCACACCCACCCCAAGAGAACACCTGCACACATGTCACTAGACCCATTGTCATGCCCATGAGCTCACTGAAATGACTGAAAGTTCATTGCAAAGAGGTAAGACCAAGGGTGGGACATAGATAATAGCCAAAGGAACAGGAACATTTGATTTCTCTGCTTCTGCCACTTCTTTTCACACATACACAGAAACCAAATGTGTGTGCCACATAATTGTACACGCCCCTATGCATGTGAGAAACCAAACATATGTAGCTTAGAGAATCTTTGTGCAAGTGCCATTTCTACAGCTATAAGTATAGTCAGATGCATGTGGGAGTTATGGCAGATACACTCCTGATTTGAAAACCATTGCTTTCTAGAATTTTCCATGAGAATCTACTAAGTTGTTTCTAAGTTCTTTGTAAACCATGTGATAAGAGCAGAGAGAGTCATAATAATGCATGATGACATATTTTCACTTTTCAACCAGGGAGGCAGTGTGGCCTTTGGTTGAGATGTCCAGGCCTTGGTTCCATCAAGACTTGGTTAAAATCTTGACTCTACTACTTACTGTCCGAGAGAACTAGTACAACCAGAGCCTATGGTTTTCCTTCTATGAAAAGGTTGTACCTCATAGAGCTGGTGGGCAGAGAAGGGACATGGATTATGGAAAGCCCTTATCATCTGTCTTGCTCAAGGAAGAGCCCCATAATGGTTCAAGCATAAGGGATCATGTTTGGGTAAGGGTGTGTGTGTGTGTGTGTGTGTGTGTGAGTCTGTAGCTTAGATGTTCTCCTTTTGTGTCTTCTCATCTTCTATGCTTCCTATTGTGACCATTGCTTGGAACATGACAAACAGGCAAAGGAGAACCTCCATATCTGCTTTGAGCCACTGATTCATTCCATGGTTACTGATCAGCATCCACTGGGTTTCAAAGTCTGTCTACATAATTACACCACTGTTCCCACCAGAAAAATAGAGAGGAGTGTCAAGGTTTGCTGAAGAATTTTCAAGTAGAACAGCTTCCTGTCTTGTCCTCTCTCTGGATCTGCTCTGGGTTATGCTCCCACTTGTCTCTGGCTGGCACCATCAGACAGACTCAAAATTAACCCTTTGGCTTCCTTTCTTTGCACCATCCTTCCAAGAGACACCCATGTGCCCTCATGGTCTTGACCTTCTTCCTTTACAAAAGATAAAATGATCTGATGAACTCATTATCCCTGAAGTATAATTAATAAGTCCAACAGTGGTAGCCTTTATTTAGACTGCAGTGGAAGGCCTAGGCTAAAATAGAACTGGGCTGGTGGCATTTCATGAACCAGTGGGAGGGACGGAGGTGCTAAAGCAGAACTCCTAAAGTGGCACTATCTTGAACAATCACCCCAACGTCACAGCATCTCACCTAACTGGGTTCCTGTCCAGCTCCTCTGTGCTTGTCTCTGAAGGTGGTTCACTCCTCCATGGGACATGAATGAGGAGGGAATGGTGGAGACTTGGCTTTGCTGTGTTTATTTTGAACTCTGGGAAAGAAGATTTCTCTTTCATTTACATTACAGCTCTGGTTGTTTTATTTATTATTTTTAGCTGGGGGTGGAGAATTTGGTAACACCACTTTAGTGTTGTCTTTTGGTTCTGTTTTAACTTGCAAATGTTATCTATTCTATTCTATTTTCCACCTTATGTAATAAAATTCAGTGTCTAAATTATCTGAACCATCAATCAGGTTGTAAAACCCTTCCCTTTCCCATCTGAAAGCAAAGAGGAAGAGTCATCCACAGATAATCACCATACATATTTAGCTAGATTTTTAGGGCTATTTAGTTCTGACAAGTGGTTCTCCCTTACTCTCATCTCCCCTCTCCTTAAATTATTCTTTTATCAGTTACTGTGTCTTCTATAAAGTGTTACTAGGGAAAGAACTTGAGATACAGAGGCTCTTCCTACAATTTATTCCATCCTTTGCCCTTATTTCCTTATCTTTCATTTCCTGGTGACCATTTCTCCATCACCAGCAAGCTGAGAAGATGAGATTCCTAGTCCCTGTTCTCCACTTCCCAGTGGCCTAACCCCTTAGTTCTTCTACAATCGATGGGAAGTTGGTGGTGGAGATGCATCTCAAGAGCTGGGCAATGGTCCTGTCACTTACTATGCTGATAAACCTTTGTGCTGCCCAAAAACACTTGAAGAAAAAAAATTGCTGAAGACACTTTCCTTAAGGAAAGACACTTTTCAATCTTGCAGGTGAAAGCAGACATTTTCTTACTAGAGTTCCAAAGTAATTTTTTGCATTTTCCAATCCATTTGGTTACAAAACTCTTTGAAGTTAAAATAAATAGAATAAAAGAGACAGAAAACAAACAGCAGAACTAAAAAAAATTCTGGTCTGCTCTAAGCCTTGTCACCCTCTAAGAGACAGGAAATGCAAAGAAAAGTTCCTTTTAAACCTACTGAGAGGTGGGCTGTCCATGTTTATTTTTAAAATTTCCTTTGTTTATTTTCTTTTTCAAAATGGAACGATTTCTTCTGGTAATATGAAAAATGTAGCATCTTCAGCCTATTAAATTTATTTCATTTCAAATGGAGAAAGAAGTTGTTACAAAGCAGAAATTAAATAGTTTAGCTCTAACTCATTTGCTTTTTGGAGTGCAGTTTTACATACAGGCCATAAAATATACAGAAAAACAGCTTGTAATTACACATACAGACAAAGAAAAATAACAATAGTATTAAATGACATTGTACCTTATTACCCAAATGAAGCAATATTCGGGTAGCTGTTAAACAATCAAGATTTTGTGTGTATGTGTGTTTGTGGTGTCTACTTTATACATTTATGAAAGACACACAAAATATGAATACAGTGGAGGAAGACAAAGAACTGGACACAGTGAGTACTGTTAGCCAGTTGGCCATCTCATTTGAGCACTTTTACACAAACATTCATACAAAGAAGGAAAACATGAAAACCATATAATATAGAACCAATTGCTTTTATGTGTCAAGTGTTGATGGTATTAGTAGGTCAGACAACATGGCTTTGCAAGACTAAAATAAACCATTTGTTCAAAAAGAGCAATGCATAGGGAAGCATGATTGGGCCTTGAATCTGCACTGAGTGAGCATTCAATGCACTGATTGCAGTACACTCCAAGGATGGCTTCACCCAGCCTCAACCCAGAGACACAAAGAGATGTTCAATGATGCGTAGCATGAACATGGTTAGTGATTGCAGGGCCAGGGCAGGAAGGCTTAGGGAAAATCAGAAAGAGCAGAAGCTTATGGAAGACTCTCATAGTGTTTTTGTGATAAGTGGTAATGTAAGACCACTGGACTCCTTGATTAATTGACGGTTCTTTAGCCTCAAAGGCAGTGTGCTCCATCAGGCTCCCAGGAGAAAGAACCACAGACTACTAAATGGAAGAAAACACATTTCTATTCTGTGAGTTTAGGCCATCAGCACAACAATCTTTTAGGCAGTTTTTTTTTGTTGTTGTTGTTGTTTGTTTGTTTGTTTTTAGTTACACTGAAGGGCACAGCCATATCTGCCATAATCTGAATTGGACATTCTGACAACCATTTCTCAAATCTGTGTTTTGGGTTCTAGAGATCTGAACGTCTGGATTGTAATCTGCTTCCCATATTAAAATTAGTTCATTCTGCATCAAATGATGAAATGGTGGGATCCAATCATGGTCAGAAATTTGTTGCCGATCTGCCTGGTAAGAAACAATTGCTTATCAGGGGAAAATAGGTGGGTGGAATGGGAATATTGCAATGGGATGGAACATGGGCTTTGGCATCCAATGAAACTGGCTCCAAATTTTCACTATAGCTTGTGATATCAGCAAGTTATTGGACCTCTCAAAAACATCGGTTTCTCCTTTGCAATGTGGTAACAATAGTGGGGCTGATCTCAGAGGGTTCCTGTGAGGATGGGATGAGTTGGCCTGGAACTCTCTTTGCACAGGGCCTGGTATGTTGTAAATGTCTGTGAATGAGGATTCCATGGTAACAGCTGAGCAGCCTTTAAGATGAGCTGACAGGTGAACTCCTAATGGGGCAGCCTTGAGCTAGCAGCTGGTCCCAGGACCTCATCAAAACTCCTCTACATTTGCCTGGAAACCACATGTAAGAAGGTACTAGCCAGGACTCTTGGTTATAAAGCCACAGGAGCCAACTCCTGCTGATCTCAGCAGAAAGAGGGGTGAGGTGGTTGAAAGGATTTTGTGGGATCACAAATTCATTATGAGGCTGAGAGGGAATGTTTCAGGAACTATGTCCTCATCAGGGCGCTGAGCTGGTCTGGTAAAGTCTTGACCCTGCTGTGGGTGGGCTGGCCAATGAGGATTGCCCTGTGGGCACCAAGGTCATTGCACTTGGAAAAGGTCACTGAAATTGCTGTCTATTTCCCCTGCTGCCCCAACCAAACAGAATGGATTCCAGAGGATGCTTCTTCACACCACAAGCTTCTCATGCAAAGCTGGAGTGGGTGAGTGATTTGGCAGCACCTATTCATGAGCCTGAGCCTTATCTGCAAGGGAGTCAATCTGGCATTTGTAGCTTCTATGTGGGAGAGGGGCTCCACAGCTAATCACAGGAATGGGGACCATATGCTGGGAGGCCAAAGAAAATGACAAATGTCCACTACAAGGACTCAGACAAATGTCCTCAGGAATCCCTGGAGTAGTCCACTGTCTGCTCAGCCAGCAGAAGATAATGAGCTGTTTTCTAGAGGTCAATGACCAACTTTAGGGTATTCAGTCCCCTCACACCCTGGATGCTGCTAACTGGTTTCATACCGACTATGAAAAGATGCCCACTGTTTTAGTGTGCTAAAAAGCTGCTGGGAGCAATATACCAGAAATGGGTTGGCTTTCATAATCAGAATTTATTAGGTTAAACCTTACAGTTCTGAGGCTGTGAAAATGTCCAAATTAAGGCATCATCAGAGATGCTATCTCACCAAAGCTTGGCTGCTGGTGATCCTGGACTTACATGTGGCAAGGCACATGGAAGCATCTGCTTCTCTTCTGGGTCTTATTGTTTCAGCTTCTGGCTGCTCTGTCTGATTTTCTCTCTCCCAGCTTCCTCTCTGAGCTCTGGGGTTCCCTTTCTCTGTCTTTGCAGCTTTCTCTCTGTGTTTCTTTGCTTTTAGTCCTCCATTTATAAAGGAGTCCAGCAAGAGGACCAAGACCCACACTGGGTCATGCCTTATTGAAGTAATCCAATCTAAGCCCTCCCAACTGAATCTAGTGCAGTCAAAGGGCCCACACCCATAGGAATGGATTAGCTTCAAGAACATGATCTTTTCTGGGATCCACAAAAAGCTTCAAACTGTCACACCGACTTTCTCACAGTTTCATAAAATTTCTCATGTCAAAAGATCTCTTTAGGAGCAGATGTGGCTCAGTGGTTGAGTATTGGCTTCCCACATATATCTGGGGTTCAATCCCTAGCCACCAGTACATGAAAAAAAATAAAGGTTCTTTAACTGTTTTGTGTTGTGGAAAGAAGTTTGGACCTAGAGGCAGGAGACCTGGTGAAATCTTGACTACCACTTATTAGCTTTATGATTTAGGATTAGTTACAGAACATCTCTGAATATCAGTTTCTTTCTCTGAAAAATAGGCTTCTTCATCTTAATATCTCTCTAGAGGAACTGTAAAGATGAAGTAACATCATATACATGCAAGTCCTTGGAGCACAGTAGGCACCCAGTAAATATTACATCTGCAGAAAATCATGGAGAAAGCTTGAATTCATGGACATGTTCTAATGTTCTGGTTTAGTTCAATGCAGTTATTCATTCCTTCATTGAAAAAAAAAAATGTGTTCAATGCCTACTATATGCCAGGAACTGTCCTAAAGGGTAGAAATACATCAGTGAGCAAAACATAAAAATCTCTGCTCAATTAGGATAGCTAATAAATAGAGTATATAGTATGGTAGATGGTGGTTAAGTACAAGGAAGAAAAGTATTGCAGAGAATGGGATTAGGAAGTGTTGGCATAAGGCTTGTGATTTTAAATAGGTTTGTGAGGGAAGGCTCACCGAGAAGGTAATACTTGAGCAGAGACTTGAAGGAGGTGAGGGAGGGGAGTCATTCCGCTACTTGACAAAGACCTTTCAGATGAAGGGAACTTAGAAGCAAAGATCTGGAGGTGGATGCATACACTGCACAATGAGGTTGGCATGGCTGGGACAGCATGAGCAAGGGGCTGAATAATAGGTGAGGCCAGGGAGGTAATGTTGGTGTAGGACCTGGTAAACCTCTTCAGGACTTTTTCTTTATAGTAGTGAACTGCAGAGAACTAGAAGGTTTTGATCAGAGCAGTGACATGGTATGGCTTATTTTCTAGAAGATTATTCTAGCACCTGGGTTGAGAATTCAGTTAAATAGACATTTACTGAGCACCTAGTATATCCCTGGTGATTCACTAGGCAATGGGGCTGCTAGGATGAACACAACGAGGCCCTTGCTTCTGAGGTCCTTGTTGAGTCCAAAGTAGGGAATGGCATGTAAACAGATCAGGGCCCCATCATGTGGTAAGTGGAGATAGACTCATGCACAGGGGGCCCATGGAAGACAGACCAAGGCACTTTTCCCCAACTTGAGCATTTTAGGAAGGCTACTTGAGAAAATAACACCTCATCTGGGTTTTTAAGGAGAATCAGAGTTGGCCAAGAAAAGAAAGGTAGAAGAAGCATTTTAGGAGGAGAGAAAAGATAAACAAAAGCATTGAGGCAATAAGTGCAATGGTGAGTCTGGGGAAACACATGCAGATGTTATTGATGCTGTTTTCTTTCTTCTTTCTATTTCTCTTTTAGAGTTACAGAAAGTGAGGTTTTAGGTGGGTGTGTTGAGAGAGATAAATTGAAGTGGTACATGTAGGTGATGACATGGATGGCTTTTATATGGAAGGGACCTTGGACATGGTGGTGTATCACTGAAGAATTTAAGCAGAAGAGTGACATCATTTGCCTTGTTCAGTTCCTATTCCCAGTCCCTAAAACAGGGCCTGGCACAGAGGGGGACAATAAGCACTTGTTGAAGTCATTTCCCTCTAGGCTCAGTTGTAGCATCCCTTCCTTTAGGGGTGCTCCATGAACACCTAGTCTCACACTGAATCCTTCCTGACTTCTCCAGGGTAATCTGAGCATATGTCTGTCGTAGCATCTATCACTTTGCAATGTCTCCATTCACTTTTTGAAAAATCTTGCTCACTAGGTTATAAGTTGCATGATGTCAGAAATTGTGCTTCGCTCAAGCAATTTCAATTTATTGAAAGGCTTTATTTAAAGAATTGGGAATGAATGGCATAAATATAAAACATTAGGCAGATGTAGGAAGCTATGTTAAAGAGGGTAAAAAAGCGTAAATGGAGGTCAAGTGTATCTATACCCTTAGAGTCTAGTTATTTTAATTTAGCTTTTTATGATTAATATTTTATTTAATTTTAATTATAGAACCCTATAGAGATAGTAATACAGCAGCATTTGGGTTTTTACTCTTTACCTGCTTGCCTTCAATCCATCAATCTAACTTCCAACTAATCTCTCATTAAGTACCACACCAACATCTAAAAATCATGTTTCTCTGAATACAGCTGACCTGGATCAGCCTGAAATAATTGGTCTGTTCAACTCCTAAATATAAAGTTAAGTAAAAAATATATAAAATACATGTTAGAAATTTACAATGATTCAATCTATTGAGCTTCTACAATGTACCAACCACTGTTTTAGTAATGAACAAATAAATAAGTGAATAAAGGAAACTGCTCAATGGATTCATCATATACATAGAACATTTTCAGTCTTAACAAGATTGTAGCTAATTATGTGATTGTATATTGCTGTATTTTTGGTCTACTCAGCACCATGTTACAACAAAGCCAATTATTCAAGAAATATGATCAATGATGATGGTCAAACTGAACAAATTCCCGACAAAATCCCATACTTTGTTATCAGAGTTTTTAACAGAATTTTTTTGGACTAGATTCTCAAAGTTATTGCCTTAGAAACATTCTGCTTAATTTTGGCTCTAAGTCTTCGGAGTCCTTCAGAAATCCAAGGCACTGATACGGGATTTGCTTTCTATTGAATATTAGGGACCTCGCTCCCCTAATCATTTCCAGGTGTCTTTTCCTGACCCGCTCTTCTGGAACATATCCATTTGTTTGAGGGGAGGGCATAATTCTTTTGAATCATAATGTGTTTTTTAAATGTTCAGTGAATGAAACATGACTTTTAAAACTTGGTCATTTGATGTGGTCAAAATCACATGTCTTATTCCTATGTATTTGATGAATGTTAGTTAATTGTTTCAGGTTTTCTCCTAATGACTTAAACCTCCCCAATTGTATGCTCTTTTAAGACAATATCATATAAAACATACATCTGAAATGTCACATGTGGTTTGCTGAAAACAATTATACTTCTTCATTGCAAGTTTTTTCTTTTGTCATACTGTTTCACTGACTTTTAAAATGTCAAGTAAAAATGCAAGAAAAAAATAACAGTTAAATTATATTCACATGGACAATAACAAGTTGCCTCAGAAGGCAGAATTTGTTTGAGCACAACATATAAATAAATATAAATATAAACACACACATACACATATGTGTGTATGTTTAGATCTATATCATCAGACACCAAATGGCAATCACAAACTTTGAAGATGAAGCCCATTTTAAAAACAAAAAGAAAAAAAAAAAAAAACTATAAAGGGGAAGAAAGCTTTGAAACATGCCTGTATACCATGTGAAATGCATTTAGGTTTTTCAAAGCGAATTGAAGCCTTTCAATTTCAACAGAAGTAAATTGCTGTCATTATTAATAGCAGACATGTGGCAGTGTTTTTAATTGAGACCAAAAGTGTGGGTTCTTCCTGGCACAAAGACAGTGCAAAATCAGAGGCTGCAAAATGTTCTCAATCAAAGTTTTGTCTCACAGAGTTTTTCTATGCTGAAAACACTCAGCAGGCAGCCTAGAGTTCAAGGGATATAATATATTGAAAAGTGGTGATAATCCTTAAAGCAGGAAAAGAATGTCTATCACTCTAGTTAAATGAGGGTAACCAAGATTTATCTGTGGCTTTAGATGAAAATTTACCCAAACAGAGGCTTTGTGGTTAGCCTATTAGCACCTGCTCTTTTTCATTCTCTGACCTTCTTTGTCCTGGGATTACACATTTCTCGCCAGCATGGTTTGACTTAGGAAACTAAATATAATTTAATAAGTCCATTCCTTTAATAAAACAATTAAGAAAACTTCCAAGGATGCATACTCTTAGACTATTACCTGGAAACCAACAATATGGAGACAATTCCTTCAAGGAAACTGTAGTCCACCTAGGGAGATAGACATGTTAGCAAATAATTATAATTCTGTGCAATGAGTTCAAGTTCAAGAACAAAAGTATGACCCAAGACACATGATAATATAAAAAAGGGAACTGGAAATTCTGCTTTGGGGTGGGGACATCATTGCTCAGAGAAGATTTCCTAGAGCATGATTCTTAAACTCACCATGCGTCAGAATTGCCTGGAGGGTTTGTTAAAACACAGAGAGCTAGGCCCACCCCCAGAGTTTCTGATTCAGTAGGAGATTTGCAGTTCTAGAAAGTGCATACTGAGGCTGTGGGTTGGCAGACTACCCTTTGAGAACCATTGTCCTAGAGAAAGAGATCCTTGGCTGGGTTTTGTAGGAGGAAAAAGACAGAGAACCATTCTTAGCAGACAAAATACCAAGGGTGAAGGCCCAGGTCTGGGGCCTTTGGGGAACTATAACTAGCCTGAAGAGCTGTAGAGAAGGCTCAGTTAGTTTTCCAAGGATGCAGGACAAAAACCAGGACGGTTTTGAGTAAACTGGGACCGCTGGTCACCTGGGAACAGCAGAGGATGAGGCATGATAGCAGGGCAGAATTTTCACGCTGACCTTGGAATGATCTGGGCTTTAAACAGAGGAGAATCATCATGAGGCTTATGTTTTTGGAAAACCACTTTAAATATCCTATAGATGATAGGTTTCAAGGAGGTGGAGGCTCCTGTGATGACCCAGGGAGGAAACCATGCCCTGAGCTGAGGGGGCCATGGTGGCGGATGAGTGGGGAGGAAAGTATGTCTGGAGATAGAAGCCATTAGACTTGTTGGCCCATGTGGGCACCCGACAATTTAAGATGCCTCCAAGATTGTGATTTGTGGGCCGAGGGGATGGTGATGGGAAGCAGCACATCACTCTACATATGAGGGAAACCAGACCTGAAAAGTTTTAAGTAATAGGCCAAGGTAAGGATTTATAATCAGTGGAGAAGCTGGAACTAAACATTTCTTGACCATACTATTCTGCCTCTTGAATTCACTAATAATACTTATGTGGTCTTTTGAAAAGACTCCTGGCTGTTAGGTGTAGTGTTGACATGGTCTTGATAGAGACGATGATGACAGAAGTGGAAATGAAAAAATGTTTTCCTCACCTGTGCTCGGAAACCTCTCGAGTCCCAGGCTTCCTTTAAGGCAGGCTTCATTGCTCTTTTCAGAGAGAAAGCGCCACTTATAATATCCCATTCATGGTTTTTCATTCCTAGTCTGCCCCTGTGCATGCCTGTTTTTCCTAGTCTTTGCTCCCAGTTTCACATCAGTGAGCCAGCATGCACACTTGGCGTTTGTCGATCTTTGGGTGTATACTAAAGTGACTTATATTGGCTATTAAGTGAGTTTCTGTAGCTTGAAATTAATCCCCTCTCCATTTTTGGCCCACTGTGTAACCATGCTTCCAAGCACAATCTCTGTGAACCCTGTTGACACAGCAGGAGTATCTGAGGCTGCCTGATGAACACCTTCCATTTAACGTCATTGCTAATTGAAAATAAATCTTGAGTTTCAGCATGAGTCAGCTAACTTAATAGGAGCTTGGTACAATTGCTGTTCTGCTGCTCTGCAAACAGGAGCCAGACAAGCTTTTTGCCTTTGGCCAGGGTTTAGATTCAAAATCAGGGGAGAATCTTGGAAATGGCTGTGGTGTCATGACCAGCACTGATATAATTCCTCACCTAGATCAAAAGGAGACCAGTTGCTTGCTACCGGAACATACTTATTCTATTAGCTCTTAGGCATTTTTGCCTTGGCTCACTACAAGTCACATGTCCTATAGTTGCAAGAGGGGCAGGACTAGCTGGATATAGGAGACATCGTGAAGAATGCAAAGTAAACTTTGGGGTTCTTCCACAGCCCGACTCTACACACACACCTTCTTTTCAAAGTAAAACTGTGCCCCATGCCCATGCCCCATGTCTAGTGGAGACCAGGGCATTTCCTGCTATACCCAGGATATTTAGGGGGCCCCATCCAAGTAAGCTAATCTCATAGCATGCCCAATATTTCCACCTTAAAGGAAATCACTCTTGGGAGTCCCTGTGCCAACCTTTCCTCTCACCTCTTTCCTGTTCCTTCACTCTTAGTTGGCTTTGGTTCTTGAGCTGGCATCCGTTTGTGTTATGTTCAGTCTATGGGATCTCCTGCCCACCACCTTGGCCTTCTTCTTCTTCTTTTTTTTTAGGAGATACCAGGTATTGAACCAGGGATCTCGTATATGTGAAGCAGGTGCTCAACCACCGAGCTACACCTGCTCCCTGCACCTTGGCCTTCTACAGTCCTCATTCTCCCAGTGCTGCAGATGCATCTATTAACCTTGAGTGTAGCTTTCCTTGCTCAGTGCAGGCTGCCAGCTTACATATGTCATTCCTTTGGATCTTTGTCTTCAAGCTACCACAAGGTTGGAAGGGGATCTGATAAATGAATTCAGGTTGGCACAACCATAGTTGACAATCCAAATGAATGGTGATTTTGGATGGGCTGTATTTTTGTTTGCTAAAGCCTTGTGGAAGCAATATACCAGAAATGGATTGGCTTTTTAAATGGGAATTTTAGGTTATAAGCTTACCGTTCTGAGACCGTGAAAGTGTCCAAATCAAGGCATCACCAGAGATGGTGTCCTCACCAATGGTCGGCAGCCAGTGATTCTGGGCTCCTTCATCACGGCAAGGCACATGAAGGCATCTGCTTGTCTGGGTCTCTGCCTTCTATTCCAGGCTTAGTTTCTTCCCTAGTTCAGCTGTGAGCAATCAGGCATATGGCTTATCTCTCCCTTCTTCTCCAGGCCTCCTCCCTTTAGCCTCTCAGGGGCCTATTTCTGAGCCTCTGTGCTACACTGATTCTAGCCTCTGGCCTCCAGTAACTCTCAGCCTTTTGGCATTTCTAGGTCTCTGCTGCCTTTTTCTGTGTATGTGGCTTTTTCTCTCTCCTGCTTATAAAGGACTCCAGCTAGAGGACCAAGACCCACACTAGGTCATGCCTCACTGAAGTAATCCAATTAAAGGCCCCCAACTGAATTCAATCCAATCAAAGGGTCCCACAGGAATGGATTAGCTCCGAGAACATAATCTTTTCTGTGATCCACAGAAAGCTTCGAATTGTCACAGGCTGGTATCTTTTGGGTCCTTCAAATTCCACAATGTAGGGAAGTGTCTCTTATGCTTGCCTTTAAGGTTAGTTCTGTGCATGTGGGCAATCATTTTAAATGGAGAATTGGTGGACAACCCTCTCCCTCCCCATCCATCAAGTTTTCATTCCCTAGAGAACAATTACTTTCCTTTAAAAATAACTACTTTATGCTTTTGTAAAAATGATTCATAAGTATTATAAAAATTCATGTAATGCAGAAAAATACAAAGAAGAAAGTAATAAATCATCCCAAATCTCATCATAAGGAATTAACTATCATAAATTGTATGTGAGCAAATTTCCAGCCATCTTTCTATGAGTATATACAAATGAAAGCATAGACAGATTTACAAACATCATCTTATAAACATGCCATTGCATTATATTTTTAAATAAAAATAATTAAATTGATTTTTAAAAAATTAAATAGAAACTAATGTAAAAATAAAAGGATTTCAGAACTTAAGATCGATGTTTTCACCATGAAACATTCCTTACTTAAGAAATCCTTCCCTGATTAGTGAAAAAGATCAGGGAAATGTTAAGTAATTGGAGTCATTAATCTCTTTAAACTGCATTTCGATTTTAGATAGGATAGATGGACTCCCTGCTGTGGAAAATGGGACATTTGGGTGCCTCATTTTATTGCACTTTGCTTTATTGTGCTTCACAGATATTGCTGTTGTTTTTTTTATGAATTGATTTGTTGCATCCCTGCATTGAGGAAGTCTATAGGTGTCATTTTCTCCAATAGCTTGTGTTCTCTTCATGTCTCTGTGTCATCTTTTGGTAATTTTTGCAAAATTTCAACCTTTTTCATTATTATTATATCTGTTATGGTGATCTGTGGTCATTGGTCTTTGATGTTACTATTGTAGCTATTTGGGGATGCCACAAACAGCACCCATATAAGAGGCAAACGTAATCAATAAATGCCACGTGTGTTCTGATTGCTCCAATGACCAGCTGTTCCCCATCCCTCTCCCTCTCCTCAGGTTTCCCTATTCCCTGAGACACAACAATATTGAAACTAGGCCAGTTAATAACCCTACAATGGCCTCTAAGTGTTCAAGAGAAAGAAAGAGTCGCCGGTCTCTCACTTTAGATCAAAAGCTTGAAATGATTAAGCATAGGGAGGAAGGCATGTCAAAAGCCAAGATAGGCCAAAAGCTGTTATGCCAAACAGTTAGCCAAGTTGTGGATGCAAAGGAAAAATTCTTGCAGGAAATTAAAAGTGCTACTTCAGTGAACACATGAATGATAAGAAAGTAAAACAGCTTTATTGGTGATACGGAGAAAGTTTTAGTGGTCTGGAGAGAAGATCAAACCAACCACAACATTCCCATAAGCCAAAGCTTAATTCAGAGCAAAGCCCTAACTCTCTTCAATTCTTTGAAGGCTGAGAGAGGTGGGAGAGCTGCAGAAGAAAGGGTTGAAGCTAGCAGAGACTGGTTCATGAGGTTTAAGGAAAGAAGCCATCACCATAAGATAAACCTGCAAGGTGAAGCATAAAGTGCTGATGTAGATGCTGCAAGTTATCCCTAAGAGTTAGCTAAGAAAATTCATGAAGGCCACACTAAGCAACAGATTTCCAGTGTAGATGAGACTGCTTTTATTTGAAGACGATGCCTTCTAGGACATTTTTAGCTGCAAAGAAGAAGTCAAGGCCTGGCTCCAAAGCTTCAAGGGGCAGGCTCTCTTATTAGGGGCTAATGCAGTTGGTGACAAAGTTGAAGCCAATGCTCAATTACTATTCTGAAACTCTTAGGGCCCTTAAGAATTATGCTAAATCTCTTTGAAGTCTCACAGAGTTGGACTCAGTTGTGGTTTCCCTACACGTGGCTCTTCTGCTCCTTCTATTTGAACCTTTAGTTAGTATTAGAGTTGATAGGTGTATGTCCAAGAGACTTAAATCTTTGGATTTCCCATGTGCCTGTTGGGCCCTGAATCTCAACAGAGTTGCAACAACTACTCTCCAGTTCATTAGACTCACCTAGGACAACTAACAAGGAAATGATGATGGACAATGACCATCTCAAGGAAAAGAGAGAGTCTACAACTGCAAGAAAGATAGTCCCATCCATCTGTCCCATAGGATCCAAACCCCCTCTCAATTAGAGGTGGAGTGGGCATCACCATCCCAGAATCCTCAGGATTGAGGAATGAATGATGGACTAGAGTAGACTTACTGTTATTCTACTATAGACTTATTATTTTTGTTGTTGTTTGTTTTAGATTTATTTATTTACTTTATCCATTTTAAACCCCCCTTCCCCATTTGCTGCTTTGTGTCCATTCGCTGGGCAATTCTCTGTGTCTGTTTCCTGCCATCTCTTCTCATCCTTCTCCTCCAGTCTTCACCAGGATTCGATCCTGGAGACCTCTCATGTAGGAGAGAGGTGTTCTGCCACCTTCGCCACCTCAGTTCCTGGTTTTCAGAGCTTCCGGAGCATCTTGTCTTGTCTCTCCCCTGTTCCGTCATAATCTTGCTGCATGGCTCCCGGAGCCTGGCGGCTCACCGGCACACAGAGCCTAGCAGCCCATGCGCCTTCTATATATATATATATATTACCGGGAGGTCCCAGGGATCAAACCCAGGTCCCTCCATATGGCAGATGGACGCCCAACTGTTTGAGCCACTTCTGCCCCCCTAGACTTATTGTTATTCTAGCAATGGAAGAACTTTTATCATTGATGTGGAGGCAGTGGCTAATGGAGGTTCTGAGGCGGAGGGGATGAGGGAAAAATAAATGCAATATAGGGGCATTTTCAGGACATTGGAAAAGTCCTGAATGACATTGTAATGACAGATACAGGCATTATATATTTTGTCATAACTTACAAAATTGTGCAGGAGAGAGTTTAAACTATAATGTAAACTAAAATCCACACTTAGTGGCAATGGCCCAATATGTGTTCACCGATTGTAACAAATGTACCACACTAATGAAGGATGTTGATAATGTGGGAAAGTGTGGGAGGGGTAGAGAGTGGGGCATATGGGAATCTCCCACATTTTTTTATGTAACATTTATGTAATCTAAGTATCTTCTTAAAAAGTATTAATTAAAAAAATTATGCTAAATCTACTCTGCCAGCATTCTAGAAATGGGAAAACAGAGCCTGACTGAGAGTACATCTGTCATCTGTTTACAACATGGTTGACTGAATATTTTCAGCCCACTGTTGAGACCTACTGCTCAGAAAAAAAAGATTCCTTTCAAAATTTGACTGCTTATTGACAATGCATCTGATCACCCAAGACCTCTCATGGAGATGTATAATGAGTTTCATGTTGTTTTCATGTCTGCTAACAAACATACATTCTGAAGCCCATGGATCAAGGAGTTATTTCTACTTTCAAGTCTTATTATTTAATAAATACATTTCATAAGGTTAGAGTTGCCATAGATAGTGATTCCTCTTATGGACCTGGGAAAAGTCAATTGAAAACCTTCTGGAAAGAAGTCACCATTCTAGATGCTATTAAGAACATTTGTGATTCATGAAAGGAGGTCAAAGTATCAATATAAACAGTTTGGAAGAGGTTGAGTCCAACCCTCAGAGATGACTTTGAGGGGTTCAAGACTTCAGTGGAGGAAGTAACTGCAGATGTGGTGGAAATAACAAGAGAAGTAGAATTAGAAGTGGTAACTGAACATGTGATTGAATTGCTGCCATCTCATGATAAAACTTCAACGGAAGAGGAATTGCTTCTTATCAGCAAAGAAAATGGTTTCTAGAGATGAAACCTATTCCTGGTGAAGATGCTGTGAAAAATGTTGAAATGACAACAAAGAATTTAGAATATTACATCAACTTAGTTGATAAAGCAGTGGCAGGTTTTGAGGGGACTGATTCCAATTTTGAAAGAAGTTCTACTGTGGGTAAAATGCTCTCAAACAGCATCATATGTTACAGAGAAAGCTTTTGTGAAAGGAAGAGTCAATTGATATGGCAAGCTCCACTGTTGTATTATTTCAAGAAATTGCTACAGCCACCCCAAGCTTCACAACCACCACCCTGATTAGTCAACAGCCGTTGTCATCGAAGCAAGACCCTCCACCAGCAAGAAGATTACCACTTGCTGAAGCCTCAGGTAATGGTTAGCATTTTTTAGCAATAAAGTATTTTAATTAAGGTTTAATTAAGGTCTGTACATTGCTTTTTTAGACATCATGCTATTGCACACTTAATAGACTACAGTATAGTGTAAATATAACTTTTATATGCACTGGGAAACCAAAAATTTCATGTGACTCATTGTATTGCTACATTCGCTTCATTGTGGTCGTCTGGAACTGAACCCATAATATTTCTGAGATATGCCAGCAATTTTACACTGCTTCCAGCCTCCCCTCTTACATGTATTATGCTTTTTCCCATTATGTTTCATGCATTTATATCTCCTTTTGTAACCATAGGATACAAATAGCCTTAGTTCCATTTGTAAACAGTTCCTTACATCATTTCTTCTTTTACTGTGGCTTTTCTAGTCCTTGTTTCTTTATTTTGACTTATTTCTTGGTTAGCTGGATTTCTTAAATACTTGAAAGGAAAACTTGTCTGGCTATCAAATTCCTGGATCACTTTCCTTTAGAATCTTGTAAGCCATTGTTTCATCATCTTCTGCCATTAAATATTCATCCTCAGTTTCTCCATTCAGTCCTCAAATGGATGGTTTCATCACCTCCTAGTTTTTAAGAAGGTGCTTTATTTCTTGAATTCTTTCATGTTTTGGGAAAAAATGACCTACTGTCTTTGTAATTGAAGGACATCTTGGTTGGGTGTAAAATTCTTGAGTCATCCATTCTTTCCCTTATAACTTTGCTCCCTTGTATTTGGGCAGACAAGTAGGAGGCCAGTCTGATATTCCCAAACAGTTTCTATTTGGATGACTGAAGAATTCTTTACCTTCACCTTGAAGGTTGATAATAACCAATATAAGTCTCAATATTTATCATTTTTCTATCAATTTCCTGGAACATGCACTCCTATGATCTGGAGGTTCTCTTCTTGCATTTCAGGAAACATTTTTTCCTGATGTATCTTTGAATACATCATTTTATTTGCTGGCTTTTTTTACTTTAAAGACATTAATTTCATACCTATTATACTCTCTTTGCTGTAAGTGATTTGTCTTTTTCCTTTACATGTATTCTGATTATCTTAAGCTATTCTTTTATGTCAGTAATTTATTTCTGACTCTTATATTTCTTGCTGTTTCTAATCTGTTTGTTGGTTTTGTAATACAATTCTACAGTTCATCTCAATCTGTCTTGGTTTTTTTCAAATCTTCTTTTACCATTTTTTATGGAGTTCTTTTTAGTATTTGACCAGAGATTTTACATGAAGAAAGGACAAGTTGTGAGTTAGTTGGCCTAAATGAATATTTCATTAAGGTTGCAAATTTTGAAATCTAATTTTTAACTTTAACCTACATTTTTGTGTTTTTTGGGGGGAACCGGGGCTGGGGATTAAACCTGGGACCTCTTATGTGGGAAGCTGGCACTCAACCACTGAGCCAAATCGGCTCCCCAACCTATGTATTTTATTGTTCTATTTGTATATATAAATTTAACACCAAGAGTTAGTTTTCTAAGTTTGATATATTTTATCTCTATGTTTATTTTTTAAAGCCCACATACTTATCTATTTCCTTATCCAACAAAGAGGGATCTCTTTTCCTTCTCAGGTAGACTGAGGTTTCCTGGACTGAAAATTCAAAACGTCAATACAGTTACATATCCACAGGGTTCTGAGCCCAGGAGGCAGGTTTGGGAGGCTATGCACTTTTAGGAAGATTCCATCCAAGTGAAGAAGTCAGGTATAGCTGTGCAGGTTGTGCCCTGAATAGAATCCAGTTTGTGCTTTGCCAAACCACGGCCCCAGCAATGATTTGGGTCGGCCTGGGAGAAGGGTGCTTTGACTAGTTGTTCTGCCCAGAGGGGCTGCTTTTTTCTAACTGGTACAGCCAGCAGGGCATCATTTTATTAATCAACCTTTTCTCCTGGAGCTAGTGCTTTTTTCTAATTTGTAGAAAGGCACTTTACAGTGGTGTTAGTGGTGGCCCTGGATCCAAGCCACAGATGGTCCACTAAACCCTTTCTGATAGGCAAGTGTTGCTGTTATGTCCATAGAGAACTCCAAACACTCAGCTTTTCAATGGGAGTTTTCCAGCCCAGCTTTTCGTGTGCTCACTGCTCATCTTCCCCAGGCTTTACTGGAGATAGATGGAGTAGCTCCTGACTAAGACAGATGGAATTCTGCACCATCTTCGGGTGGCAGCAAGTTTATTTTGAGAACTATTTTGTTGCATAATAGGTTCAATTAACCTTCTTACCACCTTGTTGGATTCTGCATAGTTTTACATTTTTCTTGGCTGGATTTTGGCCACATTCTATAGTCATTTAGTCACATGTGTTTCTGAATTCTATAATAGAAAGCACTTGGGGAATTTCTTCTTAAGTTATATTTGAATTTCTTTTATTTTCTTCCCAGCTGAGTCTTTTGTCATGCTTGTCTCTCTTTCTCTCTCCAATTTCTTTCTCCTGTTATTATTGTCATTACTTCACTTTTTTATTGTGCATATTTGCATCCTGGGTAAGAAGAAGCCTTTTCCATCTGAACTCTTTGGTGGCCTAGTCGATCATACCAGATGCTTACTGAGTTCTTATTTGGACTGCACCTTGGAAAGGAGTCCTAATGACTGAGGATTGAAAGCAATCTCCAGATATCAGCTGTCATACACTATGCTTTAGACCAGAGAGAGACCAACTACGGTACATGGAGGGTTTGTCACTGGAAGCCATGACTAGAGTCTCTTTAAACTGTAAATACCAAACTCAACCCCTGGTTGAAACCAAAAGGTAAAAAATGAAATTGGTCTAGCATGTATTTTCTAAGTAGAATTTTCAATAAAACACATTTTTAAATATTTAATTGAAGAGAAAACATGCAGGCCTGAATACAGTTTACCTACCTTTATTATTTTTTTAACATCACTGGAAATTTGTTAAAACAAATAGAAACTTTTTAAATATCCAAGGGGGAAGAAAATCCATCTTTGGAAATTTTTTTTCTTCATGATTCTAAACACTATTCGTAAGACATAAGGATTGGAGTTACGCATTTGACATCATTGTTGGTAATGTTTGAGGTGTCACAAAGAAGTGGGAGAGCTGCCCAAAGTTTGCAAATGTGAAAAAGGTTGATGGCAAAATGCTACAACAGATTATTAAAGAGTTTGGCATTCTGAAGCACACTCTTTAGGATGGAGACCTGTCCTTTCCGTCCAAGCCCTTAGAGGGTCCTCTTGACCACCAAGAGATGGTTGACAGCTTGGTACAAGATATATGAAGGCTCAGAGGAAGTATAGCTTATGCTACTGTTTAGCTCTGAAGTCAGATACAACTGTTTTTGAATCCTGGCCATGACAGTTACTGGTGTGTAACTGAGGGTGAATTATTTAACATGTTTTCTCCTCAGTTTCCTCATCTATAAGATGGACTGAGAGTGCACTTAAATACATTGTTTGCCCCCAACAAATGAAAGTTATTGATTTTTTAAAAAGGTTCTTTATGGTCATGTCCTTATACCTCTTTGGCTAGTAAAACTCTCATCCCTGAAAAGATTTTAGCAGATGCTACCAGACATATTTTAGAGAGACTTCCTGGACTGATTGAATGTTGGCATAGATGACTTACAAATCCCTTCCAGCACTACAATTTCATGGTTCTTTAGCTTTTATAACATCACAATCTCTAGCTGTAGCTGAAACTGCATTGGACCACAAAGTGATCTGTTCCTTTTCACCCACTGGGGACACTGGTTGCTGTGGCTACCTCTTGTCTGGTTGTCATCTCAACTCTTCTACAGCAGTAGGTGAATCTCTCTGAAGGGAAAATAATTCTCTGATACCCATGACTTCAGAGAGTGTCTTGCTGGCTTTTGTGGACATGAAAGGGGAGAAATGGGAAGCCTGTGTCCCCTGGGAAGATGGGTCAGAGGGGTAAGCTCTTTTCTCCAGGGAATCTTTGGGAGTATCCTGTGGAAGTCTGCTGCAAGTGCGGAAATCACATCACCCACTCCAACCTCATCCTGGTTTCTTCTGAATGTACCTAGGGTGTCATGCAACAGTAGGTATTCATTCATCGAGTCTGTCTCCCAGAGGGCAGAATATTGCCTATTGCAACATTCGTTTATGTAGTATTCCATCCAACAAAAATGTATTGAGTGTGCACTGGCTTACTGCCTCAGTCACAGAGAGGAAACACTTAGGATACACAGCTATAGCTTACAATTTGTAAGCAAAGATGCCCAGAATGGTGTCTGCCACTTCCCAATCTGGAAAATGTAATTGTATCTCCATTTTCCCAATTGGGGGAGAAATTCATGTCTAATAAAGTATATTCAGTTCTTTGGATCCGAGAACCTAAGTTTGAGATAAGGAGGAGAAAGGTTCAGAAGAAATGCCTCCACGCTGTCTGGAGATGGGAAGGCAATGACTTCTAGTTAGGTGTTTTGTTATCAGACATTTTCATTAATGTTGATTTTTAGACAGAACAGTCATTTCATCATTTTAAGCTGTTTTTTATTAGGTCTTTGCTTATAAAGTGTATTCTGCCTTCAATCCCATTTTCAGCCCAAATTTCAAAAACAAAATAAATCAGATTAATTCCAAAATTAATTTTTTGGCAACAGGCCTCAGTTTGACATTGCAACATGTTCAAGAGCACCACTGTTCCAGGTCAGGAGCTCTTGACAGAGTTCATGACTTTCCAAAAATTGAAAGGAGCACCATGGAGTGACTTGAAGATAGAAATCCTGTCAAGATGTATCTTTCCAAAGACATAAAACTGAAATAAATCAGAAAATTTGCTTAATAATTGTGGTTGTTTGGGGTTATGTACCTCAGAAAAACAAATCATATTCTTGAACATATTCCAGTCCTGTGGGTATGAACCTTTGTAAATAGGACCTTGTGATGAGGTTTACTTCAGATAAGGTGTGGCCCAGAATGAGTCTTAATCCTATTACTGAAGTTCTTATAGGAAAGGTCACACAGAGAGAAAAAAGGCACAGAGGGAGCAGCCAGATGCTGAATGTCAACAGAATCCAAAGAAAAGGAAGAGGTCAGGAGAGGCTGCCATGTGCATTGCCATGTGACAGAGGAGCCCAGGACCAAGGATCACTAGCAGTCAACCCCAGAACACCAGACTTTGGGGGGAAAAAAAGCACTGCCTTGATGACACTTTGATTTGGACTTTTCTAGCCTCAAAACCACAAGCCAATAAATTTCCATTGTTTAAGCCAACCATTGCATGGTATTTGCTTTAGCAACGAGGAACTAAAACGGTGATAAAACACAAAATGCTTTTAAAGCATTCTGTTGTTTCTGGAGCATTGATGAATTCTGAACTTTGTGACTCATTTGTGGATTTATCATTCATGAGTGTGTTCCTTCTTAGCCTATGTGGCTGTTTTCCTGTAGTTCCCTAAGTGTTTCTAATCTGTAGGGGAAATGGCCATCCAGTGGGGATAAAAGAAAAGGCTTCAGGGTTCCACTTCCCATCACCCTGCCCCCGCCCCCCACCTGCCCCTCTGCATCCTCTCTAAGCATCTTCAGACTTACAACATGACTTTTTATCTAAAACTGAACTTCAGTTTGAAGTCTGCTTAAAATCTGTCCCCACCTTCACCTCACTTTAGAAGCCAAAGAGATGAATTCAGCATTTTGATTTCGCTGCTTGGGATAATTCCCTTATCACGAGCTGCTCCTAGGTGATGGAAGATAAACTATTAGGGGCTTTACTAGTGCCACCAACTCTCTCTTTTAGGTGGATGACTCAGTTTGGTAAAATCAATAATAATTGTGTGTGTATGTTCAGGGTTTGAAGGTGGAGGAAGAGACTGTGGATCAAGGAATGCAGATGGCCTCTAGAAGCTAGAAAGGGCAAGGAAATGGAGTGTCCTCTAGAGCCTCCAGAAAGGAACGCGGCCCTGCCGACACCTTGACTTTCACCCAGTGAGACCCATTTCAGGCTTCTGGCCTCCAGATCTGTGGGCAATAAGTGTGTGTTATTTTAAGTCCCTTAGGTTGTGGTGACTTGTCACAGTGGCAATAGGGAACAGGTACACTCCTATTTCCTAAGTACTCCACCAGCTTTCACAATAAGGCACTTTGGTTGAGCCGTTCTCTTAGTTCCTGGCCCTCTAGTTGTCTTCAGCCTTTGAGATTCCTATTTATCCTTTAAATCCCTGGTCCAATGTCTCCTCCTCCACAAAGGTTTTCCCTGTGGGGAAAAGGGCAGCTGATACAATGTACCAGAAATCTGTTGGCTTTTATAAAGGGGATTTATTTGGGGTAAAAGTTTACAGCTCCAAGGCCATGAAAAGTCCAAACTAAGGCACCATTCAGAGATGCTTTCTCAACAAAGTCAGCAACTCTTGATCCTGGCATGTGCCACGTGGTGAAGCAAGATGGTCACTAATCTCTATTCCTCCCGGCTCACCCTTTCCTCTTGAGCTTCTCCTTGGGCCTAGCCTCTTGGGGCTTCATGCTTAAACTATCCTGTAGTCCTCTCTTTCCTGGCATTGGGCTGTTTCTTTCCAGGCCTCCTATATCAGTCTCAGCTGTTCTACTCTCTTCCCAAGTTCATCTGTAAGCTCTCAGGCTTACCTTCTCTTGAGCTGCTTCATGGACCCAGCCTCTTGGGGGATTTGTACTTAAATAATCCTCTCTCTCACACTGCAGAATCAAAATATGCCAGTTCCCTTTTTTTTCTCTCTGAGTGAGTGTTTGTTTATATTACACGCAGCAAGGGGCGGAGACTCAACCTGAGTCATACCTTACTGGCTTAGTCCAATTGAAAGCCCTAAAACAATCTCATCAAGTAATCTAATCAATGGCCACTCAACTGAATTCAATGCAATCAAAGGGTATCACACCCAGAGGACTAGATTAGTTAGCAGACATAATCTTTCTCCTTCTGGGAGTCATAAAATAATCTCAAACTGCCCCTCAGCTAGGTATAATGACTCCTTCCCATTTATTCCCACAGCATTCTGCTGATCACTTTAAAATACTATGACATTAAAATTTGATAAGCTTTTGTTCTAGATTACAGTTCAATGTTTACAAGAATACCTTCTCTGATTGATTGTAAGATGTTTAAGGGAAGGGTTGATTTTTTTTTTTTTTTTTTTTTTAATCACTGTAATCCTCACAGTACCTAACAGACTTGCAATTTATGTTTGATAAAGTAATATGAATTAAATTAAAAAGGACATTTTTCACAATAAGCTACTGAAAACAGGCCCACAACCCCGAGATAGGACTATGAATTAGGAGGTTTATCTTCTCAGGCTCCTCTTTCTGCATCAGAGATTTTTCACCAGTATCCATGGTTTGTCTGTCTATGCAGTCTATCCCCCATCTCCTTCCTCTTCCCAATCCCTAACACCACTCCCTCATTATGTATTTTTCCAGAAGGTATTTTTTATGACCATTATCATCTTAGTGAGGAAGTAAATCATATGTCACCTCTCCCCTTGTATTTGCATTTTATACTATTTCTAATTTTAGAGTGAAAAGCTTTTTTCATGTTAAAGATATTTCAGACGCTACACATTGCAAAAGAGCACTGGGTTGGGAGTCAGGAAACCTACAAACTCTGGGCACTACATAGAACATTTTAAAGATTTCTTCCCTCTTAAGATTCTACAAATCTAAAACACCATGGGAAAAGAGTTTGAAAGAGTGGATCAGTGCAATTTTTTCCAGGGATGATAAAGTTGTAGTTTTTTGTTGTTGTTGTTAGGATTGTATAAAATAAGTTCATCCTAGAGAAATATGTGATGTTGTCCCTGTGGACACAGGAGCAACCTCTGTAAAGTAGCTTCCAGTGAATCCAGCACTGGTATATGAGGTTGTGGGCTGGCTTGAGGACTGGACATATGTTCTCCAGGTCAAGCCCAAGCTGGAAAAGTCCCATGAGAAGTATAAAAGGTAACACATGGGTCTTGCAAGGTGCTATGTTGGAGGACCTGGGATGCTTCTTGGAGCCATGTCGTTAGTTGGAACCATTCAGTGAAGCAACATAGCGAAGTATTTTCTAAGCACATACGTGATAGATGACCAAAGCCTTAACCAACTCTCACAGTAAGAGCTACATGCTATATCATAACCCAGTATTAGTACATATATATTTATATCTATATATAACTGAAGTGAATGTCTCCCAGAATTCTTCACACCCTTGCTATGTAAAATATTTTCCTATATTTTCTGTTCGTTCTACTTTATTCTGTTACATTCTCCAAAAGACTGACCCTTCAAAGTACTCTTATGGCTCAATGAATCCCTCCAAAGTTTTATCATTTTCTGTCCACTTTGAACCTACTTGTCTTGTTTTGTTTCTCCCCCTTCTAACCTTTTGACTCACATCTGGATCCTCCCCTTGTGCCTGGCTTCTTCAGTTTGAGGCCTCATTTGAAAGGACTGCTTAGCTTTTGATTTGGGTTTCTACATAAGATATTTCTCTTGCCTGGTTCCCTTGTCTTTAAGAGTTATCACCCAGGGGCAAGTCCTACCACAACTGCTACACCCAGTCTTGGCATCCAGACTCCACCCACCCCAACTCAGGTGCAGTGCCCCAGGTTCTTGCTGTGTGGGAGGAAGGAGCAGACCATGAGTGAAGTAGCTCATCACTAAAGAGCTGGAACTCCAGCCCATGCTTCCTGAATCAGCCACAAACAGGCTTTGCAACCCGTAGCTGAGCATGATGACTCATTCTCTGGGATCCTCGGGAAACATAGAATCAAACAATCATAAAGGCCCAAAGACAGCTCTGAATTATCCAGGTGAACTAGCCACCATCATTGTCTGAACCAAATTTATTCCATTCATTGACTAGCAACTTCATGCTACCTATCCATCCTGGCTGATTTTTCATTTGGGACTGTTTCAATACCCAGATGCTTATAATTTTTAATTTACTATTCAGACACTTGTATGCAAAGTTGACACCAATATAGATGTAGCTCCACATACTCACTGAATAAATCAGTGGCAACATCTGTTCCCCTTGGGGTCGGGGTACTCTGTCACAGACCACCCTTATAAGTGTACCTGCAAAGCCTGTCATTTCATATTCTTTCTGTTGAACCAATGCTCATAAAGGGAAAACATACCATACATTATTGGTCCAGATTTCTTCTGTGAATGTCTGAAACATTCTTATTTGAGTTCCAGGGCTTACCTTCAATTAACAACCAATGTGTATATTAATTCTAGTGTATATATAGTCATTTAAATTTGACTGCAAAATTCTTTTGGGGGTTATCTTCTCATCAAATACCTTTCCTCTGTGTATAAGACCACAAATCTGCAAGGGATGAGCAGATTATTGTCTTTGAGAAAAATGTGAGCAAGCACACTGCTCTGCAAAGTAGTTAGCCCTCAGAGAGACAACAGTATATACATATATACACCCAGCGCCAAGCTGAGGGTCTGCCTTTCAGGAGTGTCATTAACTCAGGTTGACCTTCTTGGTCAGCTAATGGTCTGACCCTGTTGGAGAGGATATGACTATCATGTGCTATGTCAGCAATTAGACTGTCTATGGACTGCTAATTCCTAAGCACCATTTAAATTGCAGAGACTGCAAAGGAGACTGCTTGAATGAATGGGATTTCCCCTTCCCCAGAATAATCAGTCATGATTCCCATCAAACTGGAGAATTTAAGCAGCTGTTCATTTAGTAAAACTGGTTCTGCACTAGCTATTTGACCCTGGGCAATTCACAACTTTTCTGGGCTTAGTTTCTTCCTTTATAAAGAATAAGGATAGGATTGGAATCAGTGTTTTTCAAACTGTAAGTTATAAACCATTAATGGGTTGGGAAATCAACTTAGTGGGTAATAGAATATATTAGAATAGAACAGAAAATATAAGTGAATATTATATGTCTTAAGGGTACAGATTGTTCTATGAAACATTCATTTTGGTTATATATGTGAATGTGTACTGGGTTATGATATAAAATGCAGTTCATACTCTGAGTCTTGATTAAGGAAAAAGGGGTTTAAAAAAGCCAAATAACTCTGAACTAAATAGATGATCACACAGTTGCTTCTAGTTCTGTTTAGATGTTAAATAATAATTTAAGACCTGAAAATTACTTTTCCCTTAGTTATTAATATATATAGTATCTAAATACCTTTTGGATCCTCAAAGATTCACAGTGCCATGGGGAATGAGATATATTTTTATGATAGAAACATGCTTTTTTATTGTTTTAAGTTTCAAAGGAGTTGGGTACCCAACAGGGCACCCTAGTGAATAGAATGGAGGTATTAAGACCTGAAAGCAAAAGGATTATCTCTATTATTGTGTCCTTGGAATGTATTTTCCATTTCTGGCTTCAAATGGCCATTTGTATTATGCAACTGAATTTGAAAGGTAAGTCCCCATGTGTGGCCAGGGGAGCGTTCACATGGAGATTCCATACTCTTACAAGTTTGCAAATCAATAACTGCACCTATGTTAAGAGTGTCACTGACACTGAAAATTTTTGGAAAAATACCCATAATGTTCTATATATTCTTTTCTTTTTCAAAAAAGACTGATTGAGTACATGCTATGCACTGTCCTAGACACTAAGATACAACATCACTCTGCTTTCGTGGAGCTTCTGCTCCAGTGGGAGGGATGTTGACAGTGATGAACCAAAAAAGAAAATTCCAGGGGATGGTAAATGCAATGGATGATCAAGAAAGGCCTCTCTGAAGACTTAACGCATAAGCTGAGGTCTGAAAACCAAGAGCAACTAGACCAAGTTCAGGGAAGATAAGTAAATATTGGTAAATAGTTGCCACAAATTTCTTTCTATATGTGTTGATTAAACAAATTAAAAGTAAAATAAATAAAATTGGGCAGCCAAGCATTCCAGGTCAAGGGAACAGCTAGTTTAAGGCTCTAAGGATGGGAATATGTTTGGTGAGCTCAAGGGAAAGAAGGAAGGCCTGTATGCTGGGGTGCAGCAGCCAAAAGAAAGAGTGTCACAAGGAAGATGCACACAGGGCCACATCATGGAGGAGCATGTAAACCAGGATGAATAGTGTATTAATCAGCCAAAGGGGTGCTAATGCAAAATACCAGAAATCGGCTGGCTTTCATAAAGGGTATTTATTTGGGGTAGAAGCCCACAGTTACCAGGCCATAAAGCATAAGTTACTTCCCTCACCAAAGTTTATTGCCACGGGTTGGAGCAAAATGGCTGCCAACATCTGTGAGGGTTCAGGCTTCCTGGGTTCCTCTCTTCTTGGAGCTTGCTTGTCTCCAGGCTCAGCTACTCTGCTATCTCCACAAGGTCAGCTCTAGACTATGAGGCTCTCTAGGCTTTGCCTCTCTCCACAAGGCCAGCTGTAGACTATCAGGCGAACGGCTCATCTCTTCTCCGGGCCTTCTCTCCTTCCTCACAACAAAGCTCCTCTGTGTACTTGCTTCCCCAGGCTCCAGCATTAAAACTCAGCTTCAAACTCCAACTCAAAACTCCAACTCTGTCCTTTGCCATGTCTTTTATCTCTGATTTCCCACCCACCAAGAGGCGGGGCTCAACGCCCTCCTGACATGCCCAATCAAAGCCCTAATCATAACAATCACGCCCAGGTACAGACCAGTTTACAAGCATAGTCCATATCTATTTTTTGGAATTCATAACTATATCAAACTGCCACAAAGGGTTTGGGTCTTATTCTAAGGGAAGTGTTGAAGACTTTGCAGAGTAAAGCCAGGGAGGGGTCTAAGAAGGTAAATGTTAAGAAATGGATTCTGGCTGCTGTGTGCAGATAGGATTCCAGGGAGTGACTGGGACTCAGCTACACCAGCTGGATGCCACTTTGGGGGTGAATTTGCAGTGGACAAAGCATTTGCAGCAACAGGGAGGGTGATCGCTCTCAAATCTTGACTGTCAGAAGCCAAAACCCCTTTTTGGCTGAGCTGTAGAAGTCATGCATCTCACCAGTCTGGTCCATTTGGACCCTGCTTCCACAGTGTTCCAGTTTTGGAAGGAAGAACCAGAGCCCATTATGACCTGGTAATGGAAGAACACCTTGGAGAGAAACTTGGGGATTTCGAGGACACCAACTGCTTAGCAAAGCTAAAGGCAAGATTTCCACCCACAGGGGCTATTCCAGCTGCTTTAGTCATGTGACCAACCACCATGCGCCTGCAGGGGTGGCCCCTCTAATCAACAGAACTTCAGGCAGAGCACCCACAGGTAATCCCCAAGATCAAAGCAGCCATTTGCACTTAAAATAATCCCCTTGGTGCCATTTCTGCCATGCCTCTGAATGCTTCTGAGTGTTCTTCACTTCAAAGAGCCTACTCCCCCTTTTAGAAAAAATAGATATTTTAATGTCTGCCAGGCCACAATTTGAAGAGGCATGATGGTTTACAAAAATGTTCTGGAGATTTCCAAATGCCAGATCACTAAGGGCCAGGGCTTACTGATGTCATGTAGCCCATCTCCAAAAGAGGAACGGCTGCAGATAAATAATGGCATCTGGGGTACATTGAATCATGGGCCCCAACCAAAGGCATGTTCTTAATCTCAATCCATGTTCCTCTGGGCATGATCACATTTTACAAAGGACCTTTTGAAGATGTGTTATCAGTCATGGTGTGGACTTGTTTGTAAATAGGACCTTCTAAAATCTTATTTAGGTGTAGCCCAACTGAATTGGGGTAGGCCTTAACCTTGTGACTGGAGACCTTATAAAGAGAGACCAGAAGTCCGAGAAAATTCCAGGAAGAAGCGGAAAGAGTAGGCGGAAAATGGAAGAGCAGACGTAAGGAGAGAGAGTTCATCACATGACCGGAAGCAGAGACGCAAGCAAGGAGCCCCAAGGGTGCTGAACCAGAGTGCTGCTGATTTCGGGGAGCAAGCATCACCTTGGTTTTGTACCTGGCCTCCAAGACTGTGAGACAATAAATTCCTGTTGTTAAACCAACCTGTGTGTGTGGTGTGTGGTGAACTAAGATAGCATCAAAAGAGATGTCCCCAGGCAGGATATGCCTCACATCAAAAAGCTTTATTCCAGCCATAGTCATTGTGGGGGCTCTGGCCTGGGGGGTGGGGTGGGGGTAGGAAAGTCTTGATTTGGTGAAGGGAAGGCAGAGCTCTATAAACACAGGGTGGTGATTTATCCCAGAAGGCTGGCGATTGGTGATAAGAAGATCCAAAGGAAGTCTGAACTCAGGAATACTGTGAGCTTTCAGGAGCTACGTGTGGGAAACCTCACTCTACTAAATTTTGCAGAAGATTTAAGCAGGCATTCTGTCACCAGAAAAATCTAACCATGCCATCGTGACATAAAGGCTAAGGAAATATTTCTCTGCCTTTCTTACAAATCAGAAAGGCAAATGAATGCAGGATTTCCTGGGGTTGGGACTTGACTGAGAAGTTTTCCATTTCATACGTCTGTTTACTCAGTTTCAACTGCCACCTTTGAAGTTTGCCCAGGGGCAATGGGGCACCTAAATGAATGGGAGATACTGGATTTAGGGAAGATCATTAGGGAAGAGTGCCCTTCCCACACAGCAGGGCCCCTCAGGCACACTCATGGGAAATTATGTGAGGAATGTGGTATCACCAAGTCTGAACACAGTGGTGGTAGGATGTTGGCACGGGCCTGCTCAATCTTGACTTCAGCCTATCTGGGAACCCGAGGAGGCTGGCAGAATTTCTGCTGCAGAGAAGGGATTGCCAGACTGTCGGCAGGTTTTCTTGTCTCTACACCAACACTGTCTTGAGGAGGATGTATGTACCCAGCTTGCAATTTAGGGTCCACTGAGTCAGTCGGTAAGGTAGAGAAGAGTTGGGCAAACCCATGTTAGGGCGTGGAAGAGGGTGTGGGTAGAAATAGGAGGTATTTGGCTTGCTCTCCTTTTACTTCTGTGCCCCAGTGAGACAAGCTTTGCATCACTCTTTTAGAAGGACAGATTAATCTGTGTACAGGAGAGATGTAGGAAAGCTGCTTTGTATAACGACCCTGGGCAGGTATAAGAGGGAAGAATAACTGTTGCAAATATTGAAGACTCTTCAGGAGAAAGGGGATGAGACTCATTTTGTAGCATTTGATGATAAGTGGAAATTTGAGAGAAAAGGTTCAACTATGCATATGTGTTTTCTGATGAGCAGCACAGTAAAAGGAAAGAGTATGGGGTGCCAGTTCAGAAAAGCCAGAGTACTAATCCCAGAACTATGATCAACCAGCTCTGTGAATACTCTGTATACTCTGAGCTTGTTTTCTCATTTGTAAAATCAGTATTCATTCAACGATTTCTTTTTTTCATTTAATTAAAAAATTTTAGGAGGTACCGGGCTTGAACTCAGGACTTTGTACATGCGAAGCAGGTGCTCAACCACCGAGCTACACCTGCTCCCCAACAATTTCTTATTGAGTGCCAATGGCACATTGTTTTCTAGGCAATGATGATACCAATGATGGGGGGCGGCGGGGAGGTGAGAAAGACCAGGGAAAAGCCTGCCTAGAGTTTGCATTCTAGTGGGGAAGAAAGAATCATTCAATAAATAAAATATACGTTGTAATATTACAGCAATAAGTATGAGAAAGATAAAGCAGAAAAAGGACATAAGGAGTGTATCTGTGTATGTGTGTGTAGTAAAAATCTACTTCCTAAAGTTTTAAGGTTGAATGAAAAAAGTGTATCTAAGTGCTTGACACGGAGTAAACAGTGGAAAACTGCAGGGAAAGGCAGTGGCCCCCCAGCCCTGTTAGCGCCCTGTGGAGGTTGGGAGCTGCCTGTCAGGGCTGGGAAGGGGGCGTTCTTACTCTGGGCAGCCCGTTGAACAAGGTGATCTGAGACTCTTCCCCACATTAAGACCTCACAATTCTCATTCTTCCTTCCTTCCATGCCTCTGCCACTTCCTGTATAACCATGGGCAGGGCAAGCTACTTCTCTCACCGTTAAAAGGGAGCTGATAGCAGCTCCTCCCTTTTAGGTTATACTGGGGCATAAACGAGTTATCAGATGTGAACAGTGCTGGCACACGTAGATGCTATATACTAAAATTGTTATTTTTGTGACTTTCCCGCTAGTGGGGAGGGGATGCCGCCATCCCCCTTCCTCTAGCAGTGCCTGTGGGGAGCCCTGTAAAGGACTCCATTTCAGTCAGAGTGAGAGGGCAGAACCAGCCTAGAGAAAGCACCTCCAAAACATCGTGACTCCCCAGAGGGTGACACCCTGGCAAAGGGCAGGCTCTGCTGATTCTCTGAGGAGGGGCCTTTGGGACCCTCTGAAAGCAGAGATGATAGCAAAGGGTGCCATCTTTGCTGGGGTTGCTGGGAATCAATCCCTCTGAAAACATCATGGGAAGGGGATTTATGTTCAGATACGTGGTGACTAAGGGGTGAACCAGCAGGAAATGGGGAGGGGCTCGCTCACTGGGGATGCTGGCTTCATTTTGCACTGATGACAACAGTCACCCAGATTAATGCAAGTGCCATAACATGTAGAGAACTGAGATGAGGGCACCATGGTGGGGACCTCCTGTTCTCTGCGTCCTGGGTCCTTCTTGGCACCGTGAAGCTTGGTGACAGAGGAAGACCAGTAAGCGCTTTCTTAGCTCTGACTTCGTACAGTTCTAAAATGTACACATGGATCCGACAAGACAAGTGGTAAGACAAGCTATTGCCAGAGTGCTCTAGGATAAGAGTAGACTGAAAAGGCTCCACAAAAAAGGAGGGGTCTCTGCTCAGTTCTGGGGAGCTCCTTAGGTCAGCAGACTTAGCCTCAGCAGTGACAGGCTGCGTAGAGGTAACGCCTCTATGATTGACGGCTGGTGATATTTAGGAAGCGTGCACCATGCCCCACTCCTGAAGACACTTTGCACCTATATCCTAGTTTACCATGGCAATGGTCTTCTAGGTCGGCGCCATTAATCCCCCCACTTACTGCTGTGAAGCTGAGACTTGAAGAGCAATTTGTCTGGCGCAGTAGCTGGAAAATGGGCAAGCTGGGAATTGAACCTAAATCCATCTGATTCCAAAGCTTGATGGCATCAAAGTTTGTACGTTATATTTTCTTTTTTATTAGAGAAGTCATATGTTTACAGAAAAATCATGCAGAAAATGCAAAGTTCCCCTCTTCAGATTTCCCTATTATTAACACTTTGCATTAGTGTGGTAACAATTGATAAAGCAATATTATTAAAATTATACTATTAGCTACAGTCCATAGTTTCATTAGGGTTCACTATTTGTATTTTTACAAACTTTTTTATTCTAGTAACGTAAATATAACTTAAGCACCCCTTCTAACTATATACAAATATTAAATTCAGAGGTGCTAATCACATTTACAATGTTATGCTACAATCACCACCATCCATTACCAAACCTTGTCCATCACCTCAAGCAGAAACTCTGTACCAATTAAGCATTAACTCCCCATTCCTCACCTTGACCCCAGCTCCAGGTAACGTGAATTCTAGTTTCTGACCCTAGACATTTGCTTATTCTAATTATTTCATATCAGTGAGATTAACAATACTTGTGCTTTTGTTTCTGGCTTATTTTACTCAGCATGTTGTCTTCAAGGTTCATCCATGTGATCACGTGTATCAGAACTTGATTCCTTTTTATGGCTGAATAATATTCCATTGTATGCATATACCACATTGTGTTTTTCCATTCATCTGTTCATGGACACTTGGGTTGCTTCCGTCTTTTGGCAGTTGTGAATAATGCTGCTCTGAACATCGGTGTGCAAATATCTGTTCAAGTCCCTGCTTTCAATTCTTTGGGCATATACCTAGTAGTGGAATTGCCAGGTCGTATGGGAATTCTATGCTTAACTTTCTGAGGAAATATTGCACTGTTTTTCTCAGTAAGTGAACCATTTTACATTCCCCCAACAATGAAAGAATGTTCCTATTTTTCCACAGCCTGTCTACCACTCGTTATTTTCCATTATTAATAGTAGCCATTATAGTGGGCATGAAATGGTATCATTGTGCTTTGGATTTGCATTTCCCTGATGGCTAATGATGTTGTGCATCTGTTTCTGTGTTTAGTGGCCATGTATACATCTTCTTTGGAGAAATGTCTATTCAAATCTTTTCCCCATTTTTTCATTGGGTTGTTTGTCTTTTTGTTGTTGTTGAGTCATAGAATTTTTTTATATATTCTGGAAATAAAATCCTTGTCAGATATGTGGATTCCACGTATTTTCTTCCATTCTGTAGGTTGTCTTTTTACTTTCATAATGAAGTCCTCCATTGATACACAAAAGTTTTAAATTTTGATGAAGTTCCATTTATGTATTTTTTCTTTTTGTTTTTGGTGTAAAGTTTAAGAAACCATTGCCTAATACAAGGTCCTGAAGAGGCTTCCTTATGATTCCTTCCAGGAGTTTTATAGTTTTGGTTCTTATATTTAGTTCTTTGATCCATTTTGAGTTAAATTTTTATATGTTGTCAGGTTAAGATCCACCTTCATTCTTTTGCATATGGATATTCAGTTTTCCCAACACCTTTTTAACAGTCTTTGTCTGATATATCCAAAGTCTGATGTTCTTCACTGATGGTTTCTGGACTTTTATCTTGTTCCTTTGGATGTACTACCATTTTCTGTTTCTTTTTTTGTCTTGTAATCTTTTGTTGCACACTGTACATTTTAATATTTTAAAATGTGAACTCTGGGATTTATTCCCTGAGCTCTTAAAATTTGTGTCTAGCTAGTGATATGACAAAAATTTCCTTGGATGCCAGGAGCAAAAAAAAAAAACCAAGCAAACCAATGCAAAAAATACCTTTCACAGTCTTTGCAAATTGGTTCTTCATTGGCTGGTGCTCTCCTTCAGAGTTTAGCCCTCTTATCAGGATTATCCCAAAGCAAAAGTGAAGTGCTAGGTCCTCTCCATGCTTCCTGAGCCTGTGTGTTTTCCTGGGCTTGTGGTTGCTCATGGTCTTAAGAATTTCCCTGTTTACAGGAATATGAATGCCCCCTCTACTTCCTACGAAATAAGACTTTTCCCCTTCCTGCTTGCTCTGCTGTATGTCTTTATGCATACAACCATCCATGGGGACTGGCAAGTCTGAATTCCATAGGGCAAGCTGCAAGCAGGAAACTCTCATGAAGCTGAACGGCTAGAGGAGAAGCAGAAATTCTTTCTGACTCCTGAAATCATCAGTTCTGCTTTAAGACCTCCAACTGATTGGATGAAAAGACTCCCCTCATTGCTGAGGGAATTCGTTGTTGATTGTAGATGCAATCAGCCCTAGATGCAATCAACTGACTATAGATATTAATCTATCTATGAGATACCCTCAGTAATAATCAGGCCAGTGCTTGCATGACCAAACAACTGGACACCATAACTGAGCCAACCTGGCACATGAAATTAACCATCACAGGCTCCTCCACCACCCTTCCTTCCGAGGAGGCACCATGCCAGCTCGAGCTAGTAGACTTTCACCCATGGGATGTCAGGCCCAGGAACCACAGCACCACAGCACTATCTTTGTTGGAGCTTGCCAGATACTCTCCTTACCATTTGAGAATTATTTTCTTCTAAGAGTATGGGTTTTTCCCATATATCTGATAAAGGTTTAATATACAGAATATGAAAAGAACAGCCACATTTCAAGAACAAAAAGTCAAATCATCAAATCTTCAGTGTTAGTGAAGATGCAGAGAAATAGGAACACTTATACATTGCTGGTGGCACTGTAGAATGGTACTGCTATTGTGGAAATCAG
Organism: Tolypeutes matacus; assembly: GCA_026826555.1. Classification (NCBI taxonomy): domain Eukaryota; kingdom Metazoa; phylum Chordata; class Mammalia; order Cingulata; family Chlamyphoridae; genus Tolypeutes; species Tolypeutes matacus. The sequence continues at coordinate 1,884,431 of JAKSZT010053813.1, forward strand.
TTTGTTGGTTCCTCAGAGAGTTGAAAATAGAATTATCATAATGACACAGCAGTCTCACTTCTTGGTATATACACAAAAGAATTGAAAGCAGAGACTCAAATGATATTTGTACACCAATGTTCATAGTAGCATTATTTGCAATAGTCAAAAGTGGAAGCAACCCTAACGTCCATCAACAGATGAATGATAAACAAAATGTGGTATATACATTCAATGGAATACTTTTCTGCCATAAAAAGGAAGGAAATTCTGATGACATGCTATAACATGGATGAAGCTTGAAGATATATGAGAGAAATAAACTAGACAGGAAAAGACAAATATTGTATGATCTTGCTTATATAAACTACCTGGAAGAAGCACATTTCATAAAGACAAATAATAGTTAATAAGTAACCAAGTAACCAGGGGCTAGGGTACAGGTGGGGAGGGAAGGGGAATTATTGCTTAATGGTGAAGAGTTTCTGTTTGAATTGATGAAAAATTACAGGTAATGGATATCAGGGATGGTAGAACAATATTGTTGAATGTACACTTGAAAATTGTTAAAATGGGAAATTTGAGTTGTATATTTCTTACTACAAAAAAAGTTTTATAATTAGGAAAAAAAAAAGAGTATGGGTTTCTGGAAAACACATTCATCTCTCCTACTGTCATTCCTTTGGAAGGCAACCTCTGACCTAGGGTCTAATTCCTCCAGCTTTTCTACTATTTCTTGCATCCTTTTGACCACAAGAAATCAGAGATGCATGAAAGACATTTGTCTTTCCGCTTAAACTCCTTTGTCTTCCTGTCTGTGCCTGGGTTCAGTGGAGAGCAAGCAGAAGAGCTAAGTGATACCCAAGTCTTCCCTACATGCTGCCTTTCCTTCCAGGTGAGCATAACTCCTGGAGAAAGACAAATGATGCCTCTTTCAAATATTGAGTCACTCGTAACTGTCTATGGGTCAACTGGACAGGAACTGTGGGCAATGTCTAGGAGCTGAGAGTGGTTCCTGGACAACAGCTAGCAGCAGAATGGGGACTTCAGTCCTAGCTGCAAGGAGCTGATTTCTACTATGAATTTGAATGAGTGTGGAAGAGGACTCCAACTACCAATGAGAGATGTAGTGTGGCTGACACCCCAACTACAACCTTATGAAACCCAAGCAAAGGACCCAACTAAGCTATGCTTGGACTTCTGGTCTACTGCGATGTGCAATAATAAATGAGTTTTGTTTTGAACTGCTGAGTTTATGACATACTTGTTACACAGCAATAGATAATTAATACAAAGAGAGAAAGGAAGTCTCAACCTCATAAACAGACGTGACCTTTGAGTTCTCTCAGGGAGTAATTTTTTTCTTACAGAGTGAAAGTAGACCACTGTAGTTACAAAGGGTGGTCCATGATGAGATGCTTACTTAATTATTTTCTTTCTTGGAAAGAAAATTTTCCAGGATGAAGGTGTAGATACACTGGATGATTCCAGTTCCTCCACAATAGATGGATTCTGCAGATGATACACCAATTCCTATTTCATTTTCATATTCTTATAGAATATGAGGAATGAGAAAGAATATCAGAAAAGCCAGTGAAGCTAATTAGTAAGCGCTGAACCATTTTTCAACCCATGTCTATATCATGGATGTTTCCATACAAAGTATTTATTTAAGAGGAACAGATGTAAATTGTAATAGCAATGAGGAGGAAATAATTGAAGTCTATTTTCATTTGGCTTCACTTCTTACTTTTTCAATGCCCACCCATCTACCTTTACTACAATAAGCCTATATACCTGTTTTAGTTTCCTTACTGCTAAATCAAATATCATGCAATGTGCTGGCTTAAACAATGAGAACTTATTGGCCTATGGTTTTGAGGCTAGGAGAAGTCTCAAGTCAAGGCATCACAGAAGTGATACTTTCTCCCAGAAGACTGTGGACTTCTGGGGCTGGCTGCCTTGGTTTTTCTGTCATATGGCAAAGCCCATGGCAGCCTCTCTTTTCTTCTTCCTTCTCTTTTGGGTTCCACTGATGTTCAGCTTCTAGCTGCTCCCTCTGGCTTTTTCTCTCTCTGTGACTTTCCCATGAGGCCTTCAGTAATAGGATTAAGACCCATCCTGATTCAGCTGGATCACACCCTAACTGAAGTAACCTCATCAAAACGTTCTATTTACAAGGGTTCACACCCACCCCACAGGAATGGATTAAGTTTAAGAACATGTTTTTTCTGGAGTACACATAGCTCTAAGCCACCACAACGCCCTATTTAATTTTGCTTTGCTTAATTAACGATATTGCATGGGTACACTATTCCTTATTGCATCACAACCCACTGAAGATGTGACTAAAGAACATGGGTTCTGGTTGTTAAACTTGGATGCAAGGATGGGATTGGCTTCTTAACAGTTATGATCTTTCTAAGTGGTAACTTAACAGCTCTGAGCTTCCTTTACCTGAGCATTAAGTAGGGAACTCTGTAATACCCAATTTAAAGTGTTGCAAATATCAAATCAAGTGTGGATGTAAAGTGTCTCAAGTCTCCATAAAATATTAAGAGCTATATAACATTGCATTTTAGTTCTTCTTTCTCTAGGTATCAGAAGCTTGCAAGTTCACTCAAAGAATAAGATCAGGACACTTTTAACCCAACAACTGTGACCAGCAAAGCCCTCAGGCTTCTCTGCAGTTTCCCACACATCCCCCTCAGCTCCTTGTCTCTCCAGAGAGATGTTTGGGTTCTCCAAGCTGTCTAATAAGGTTGGTTCTCTCTATTCCAACAGTGGAAGCTCTGGCCTTGGTGTAGTTCCAGCTTCTGTCAGCTAACATGTTTGATAAATCCAGTCAGCTTGGCAGAGCCTCACATAGCATGTGTGTCCTCTGGGTTGGGGGAGGGGGTGGTGATGGCTACCCCTTATTACCTTGCATTCCCAATTGCCTTTCCTTATCCACTATCAAATCCTCTTTATCCTGGACCCACCCACCCAGCAGCTCTGCTGCCCCTGTCTCAAGGACTGAGGTGAGACAACGACAGACAGCCCATGGTGCCTGACTCATTTACCTTCAGCCCCCTGTGCTTGCTTTCATTTCCTTCCACCTTTGGACCCTGACATTCCACACCTGCTTCTCACCACATAAAATCCACCCACTTAGGAGACATAGCTTCTGCTTTTAATCAAGTTTTCTCTATTGATTTAGTCATCCTCCTCAATTTTGGACAAGAAGCTTGTATTGGTCAGGCAAAGGGGTGCTGATGCAAAATACCAGAATTGGTTGGTTTTTATAAAGGGTATTTATTTGGAGTAGAAGCTTATGGTCACAAGGCCATAAAGCATAAATTACTTTCCTCACCAAAGTCTGTTGTCACGTGTTAGAGTAAGACGGCTGCCGGTCTCTGCGAGGGTTCAGCTTCCCTCTTCCTCTTCAGACTCCATGGTCTCAGCTTCTTCCAATATTGGCTGTAGGCTGGTATAAGGCTCATCTCTCCCCAGGGCTCGTTTCTTCCCGGGCTTAGCTGCTCTGTTCTCTCTACAAGTTCAGCTATAGACTATCAGGCTCTCTCTCTCCCCAAGGCCTCTGTCATGTCTATGGAGCCACCTCTATTCCTCTATGTTCTTCTGTGTATTTACTTGCCAGGGCTCCAGCATCAGAACTCTAACTCTCTCCTCTGCCATGTCGTTTTCTCTGTGAGTCCCTGCCCACCGAGGGTGCAGGCATTCAACATCCCACTGATGTGGTCAAATCAGAACCCCAATCTTAATTTAATGAAGTAAAAGTGAAACCTCTGAATCTAATCCAATCTCATATGCCCAGAGGAACAGACCTAGTCCACAAACACAATCCAATACCTATTTTTGGAATTCATAAATAATATCAAACTGCTACAAAGCTTCTGTTTCCCATGTGAGTTCCTAAGGAGCATCTCTTCCCCATTCCCACTGGAAAATGTCCAGCTTGGGTGCTTTTCTGTTGCCTATTTATTAAATAAACATTTTTTAACAAGCCCATAATATATGCTCAGAATCCTTTTAGGAAGTTTCCAAATATTAACTCTTTTTGTCCTCACAAAACATTGGCAGGTACTAGGATAATTTCTATTTCACAGATTAGAAAAATGGAAGCCCAAAGAAGTCATTTGCCCAAAGGCACACAGCTAGTGAGTGGGGCCAGAACTCAGACCAGGCATTGGGGCTTGCCTCTGTGCCCCTAACTCTACCCTTGCAAGGCCCACGCTACCTGTGTCCTCTCCACATGAGAGGGGCCTTTGACTGTGAGGGCAGGAAAGTGAGGCAGTATTTCCAATTGCTTGAGGAGCCCAGGCAAGCTCCTCCTGCAAGCAGGCCTCTCCCTGGATTCATCTCAGGGTTTTGCTCGCCTTCATACACCCAGGCTACTCATTCTTGAACTCTATATCATATATATATATATATATATATATATCGATCTATATCTCATATATGTATCATTCATACACTCGTTCTTGTACCTCTGCTGTTATTACTATTTTTAAAGCTCTGAATTCACCTTTGCTCAAATAGTCTGGAAGATATTTAAGTTCATTTCAATTTTCCTCTATTATCAATAGTCCAGTTATACCCTAGCCTAGTTGTTAATTTTTTTCTTAAGTTATTTCTGTGTATGTGTGTGTGGGTAGGGGATATTTGGAATGATAAGATTTAAGTGGGAACAAGGACATCACTCTTAATATGAAAAACTCCAGAGACATTGAATCAATTCACATTAACACAGAAAATTGCATGGTTTACTCGCTATCCTCCTGATAGTAAGTGTTACAGTTTTCATTAAATCTTTTTTGTTAGGTTTTGAATGATACCTTAGAGTTACCTCAATCTGCATTTCCTTTACTGTTAAGAAGTCCATGTGCACTTGTTCAGGTGTCAATTTTGCTTTTCAAATTCACCTCTTTGTGTACCTAATTGGCATTATATGGCACTTGTAAATCTAAATATCAATCTATCTTGAGGAATGCACCTTTTCTCCAAACAGCATATTAGCCTGTCCCATAAAACAATGCTTTGGACTTGGGCTACAGGAAAACTAAAACAGGAGAGGTGATGCAGGTGCTTCGTGTTTTTCTAGCACTTTCCATATACTTGCTAAGGGATTGACTTGAAACTGCTGTCTAACGTCACTCATGCATCATTACAATCCCTCCTTGCCCCATGAAAACAACACATCCCACAGCCCCTGCCTGAGGAAGCAGGAGAAGGGGCTGAGGGCAGGTGGGAAGGTGGCAATGGGAGATTCCAGAAGGGCGGGAGGGCAGAGGAGTCTGGAGAACTCCTTTCCTCTGAATGTTTAAACTTGGATTCCGAGTTTACTTTACAAACAATGGATCCCGGGGCTAGTGAGCTGAAAGTGCTGAACCATCAGAAGAAAGCTCCCGGCTGGGGGTATTTCCAAGTCCTGGAAGTCAGGGCTGAGTGGGGTAGCCACCCTGGGGGAGACTTCTGGAAACTTGGCCCAGGGGCTCTTTGTTGCCTGGAGCTGGCCTCCTCCTGGGGAAAGAAGGAAGCAGGCTCACGTGGGGAGCCTCCTGCTTGAATCTGGTCGAGGTGATTGGGGTTCCCCGGGCTGCCACAGGCGTTTACGCAGGTGCCAGACCACCGAGGCCACTGCTCCTTTCCTGGGCTCTCCACCAGAGCTTCCCAGCCACATTGGGGCATGGTTCTCTGAGACTGGCTGGAGGAGAAAGCCCTGTGGGAAAGAAACCTAAAGGTGGAAGCGCTTTTGTCTTGCCTTCCTGCCAGCTCCAGAGCTGGTTCGTCTGCCCTCCCCACAAGGCCTGCGTGTGCACCTGTGCACATCTGCCTGTCTGCAGCACGAGGGCACAGGGCCCTGCCTGGGAACTCTGGGCTCCGCAATCCCGCCATCCCTCCGTTCCTGCATGGCTGATTTGGGAGAAGGGGCAGTTCGCCCAGCATGGAAACCACTCTTCTTGCCCCATGCACGACTACTCATTCTGCACAAAATTTCTAAGGCTCGGGTTTTCAGAAAACAGTTATGGACCCCCACTAGGGAGTATATGTCCAGGGGAGTGCTGGGTAGAATCCAGGGCAAGCTGGTACCAGCTCTGTTAACAGCTGGATCTCAGCCTTTCCATCGGGGTGGCTTGTAAGGAGGTGGTTGGCACGGGCAGTGTCTGTGGGAAAGTGTTTCCCTGAAAGCCTCTTCTTCTTGGGGGGTGGGAGGGGCAGTTAAGTTGTGTTTAAGTTTTCCATTTGTAGATATCACCATTCCAAAAATCTGGCTTTGAGGACATGACACAAACCTTCTAAGAACACTTTAATTTATACATTAAAGTAGACCGTGGCTTTGCATCTTCTTACAGACTACACACATTTCTTGTCTGCTGAGTTAGAAAGTGTTGAAAAAGCCATTACATTTGCCAAGCACATGGCATGTTAGATCCCTTTCTTCATCATTAATTACTTCCTCTTTGTTCTGATTTCAAATGTTCTTCACAATCAGTTGATAATTGATCATGAATTTGATGGAACGTAATGAATCCACATAAAAGATGGAGTTCTTTCATGTGTTCCAGATGCGGGCAGCTGTCAGGAGAACTAAGCAACCAGATAAGGCTCAGGGAATTAAAGACCACGGACCCACAAGATGAGTCCTCGCTCGGGACGTATTGCTTTGATAGCCAGAACCTGTACTGAAACCACTTAATGATATCGAAACGAGCAAGTGATCAAGAGTGTTCGTGAAGTTCAACCAATGGTGTGGTCAACTTTTATTCAAATATTCTTCTTAAAAAGTAATACCGAGCACTGTTTCTATCTCCCTGCCAAATGTTTTATTTCTATCAACATTATAGTCACAAATTGAAAGATGGAAGTATTTACAGATGTGAAGACTGGAAGGAAATGACGTGCTTAATGACAATGACGTGACTATCATATATATAGCAAATAGAAATTCAGTCATCCAAATTTCACTTTTCCTTAATAAATGAAAAGCTGTTTTGTGTTTATAAGCTTCATTTCTGAACTAGAGGATGATACCAAATAACCACAAATTCCAGGCATGAATAGTCTTTGTTTCACTGCTTCTAATTTTGCAAGATTATATAGTGTAACTTCAATTCAAGTTAAAAATAAAAAAGACAATTTGAAAATTTATTTTTTATGGTACCAACAAAGAAAACTGTATTTAAAGGTACACATTTTAAAACTGTTTTACCAGTTGTCACATCTGTGAGCAAAACAGGAATTTCGGAGTAACAAAAACTTACAGCTTTAAGAACATTGAACCCCCTATCTTGTTTTTCTCCCCTGCATCCTGGCCATGTGTTCAAAGCATCTCCCATCTTTGGTCATTTAGTTCTCTTAGGGCCCTGAACCTCTGGAAATCAAGGAAGGACATTGGCTCTGACCAGACCAATTGGCAGAAAGGCCAGACTGGGAATGTTATAGTGCTGAGGACAGCTGTGTGCAGCCTGAGGGCATGGCTGGATAGTGGCAGAAGCTTGGGCACTGTGGGAGAGCAATCTGGAGTGGGCCTTCCCACTCCCTCAATGGACATATTTTGCTGGCCCTCCCATGGATGGGCAAGGCTAGCCCTGACTACAGACCTTTGAAGTTTTTCTATACGAGTTAGAATACCACGATATTCTCAAAAGTCCTTATCAAAAACTTTGGTTTGAGGCCATGGGCTTTTACACGATACAGAGTTCTCTGAGTATTCATTTTATTTTATTTTGTATTTTAACTTAATTTTATTTCTAGTAAATCCAAGTGCTTTTGAGTTCCTGGGAAGAAAGGTGCTCTGAGCATTTCATGGAGATTTAGCTGTACTATTATCGTGAAGGGTGGAGTATGCTAACTTCTTCAAAGCTGCAGGAAAGTAAGCCCATGCAGTAAATTAGCCACAGTCTCCAAGTGCCGCTTCACCCAGCGATTCACACTTCTCTCTCACTCCATTCTGGCTGCTCATTTCTCTGCCTTTCACGTAATCCCTGAATAAAAAAAAAGAAGCCTTTTTTTGTGTGTGTGCCTGGGGTGGGGGACGGAAGGGACTGGCAGTCAATCCTCCTGGATAAATGCAAAGCCGGCCTGGAGTTGCCAGGGAGTTTTCTCAGCCATTGTGGAAATTAAAGAGCTCAGGGAAGGAGCTTACTCCCCATTTGTGGGGAGTTCAAGTGGGACAATGGGTCTGCATCCCAGAGGATTACCCAGCCGGCCACAAAAGCAATGGGTCCTTTTAAGCTGAAGATCAAAATTGCTTGTCCAGTGACCCTGCTGCCAGAGCGTGGCGTGATGATAGGAGCGGGTAACGTTTTTTTTCCCCTCTTCTCATGATGGCAAAACCCTCTCAGTATGGAAATATTGCTGCTAAGCGTCTGACATTTCACCCGCCTTTTCAGACTTCAGGCTGTACAATAACCTCCCCCCAGGACTGTGCACAGGGGAAAATCTCAGTGAGTAGAGACAAGGGGGTGGGTTGGGGTGGGTGCTGCCCTCCGAGTTGTCCAAGCCTGCATGCCAGAGGAAAGGGGAGGCTGAGGCACAGGGCTGAGGGGCTCCAGGGACCTGGACCACTCCTTCTCCACTGGTAGACCAGCCTCCTTGAAGAATGTGGGGGAATTCTGTGTAATCACCTGTTCACTTCTGGCACATTTGCTTCTCTCTGCTCAAGGGGTTTGTACTCTGGAGAGACCAACATGTCATGACACAACTAGGAAGGATAATTTTATATATATAAAGTGCATGTGAGATATATTCCAGAGCCAAGTGTAAATTCCTGCTACCAAATTAGTCAGTTAGGATTTAATCGCTCTCCTGCTCCCCTTTGTTGGTTGTGGATAAGAATACAGTTTAGAGTGTTTAGGAAGACATTAAATCTCATCAACTGCATTCACTCCAGGGAGACATTCCCAAGAGCCTTGTCTTGAACTTATTTGGAGAAAATTTGCTTTAATGTTTTAGTGAAGAGGATACAAGGAAATGCTCATCTACAAGCTCCGTTGACCTTGAAGTCTCCGGGTTCATCGCCACAGTGTTTGAGAAAGAGCACTGACAAAGCAGAAAGAAATTTAGTATTTAGAAGTTTATTTGCAAAGGGCATGGTGTGGGTGGTTTCTGCCTTAGGAACAGATGTCTGCTGGGAAGGCCAAGGCTCCTCCAAGAAGAAATGACAGAAACACGGCAAATGAGTCTTTGTGAGCCAGGTCTGCAGGTCTGCTTTTGGGGGAACAGATCATTCTTATGAGTAATGGGTGCTGAGCTCTTGGTGTCACTGAAGCCCTAGTAATTGCTGTAGACGTGCTCCCTAAATCATGGGCCATTGTTCTGCTGCAAACGGGAAGGCCAACAAACGGAGAACATCCTCCTCTGTTTGGGCCATGTGTGTGTTTCTGAGGCATCATGGCTCTGGTGCTGCACCGCGCAGGATACGTGCTGGAGACAAAAAGGGTGCTGAACCCAGCAGCTCTCCACTAGAACAGCCTAACAGGCATCCAGTCTGGGGAAGTGGTGGCAGAGGTTAGGGAGCAGTTACAGAGGACCAGTGGACTTCTATGTACTGCTTCACAGTTTACAAAACCCTTCCACTGTCTCAATTGAGTGTGACAATCCTGGGAGGAAGAGCGTAACTGATATGGTGAACTCTGTTGTTCATCGAAGCAAATGAAAGCTCACACGGTTAAAGTGACTTCCAACAAGGCAGAGGCTCCCTGCAGTTGCACTGGAATTCGAATCCAGGTGTTCTTACAATATGAATTAAATGGGTATCAGGATTGGCGAGCGCTTGTTTCTCAAATCATAGAACACTACAATTAAGTAATATCATTGTGTCCTAAGAAATGGGTCATTTTTGTTGACATAAAAGGAAAAACAGAGGGTAATAAACTTCAACATATTATTCTGATCTGTTTCAGCATAAAGGATGCCTTTATCAGGAAAGGCAAATACCTCCTTTCCCCTCCCCTCCCCTCCCATCTCCTCCCCTCCTCTCCCTTCTCTTCTCTGCTTCCACATCGATCGTGACATCTTCTCCCAAGAGGACAGGTGAAGAGCTTGATACAGCAGATATTTCCAATGTTTGAAGTTAGCCTAGGAAATGACAAATCAACTTTAATATTTTAAAAATTATTTGTTTAATTTTTGATTTGGTAACATTTACATATTTTACAAATCAAAAATTATAAGATATTATGACCAAAATCTTCCTCCCATCCCAGTCCTCATCTACCCACTTTCTTCCTCCACCATATCAGAGTAGAATCAACAAATAACTATAATTATTGGTTTCTCGTGTATGTTCTCAGAAATTTTTCTTCATGCTTATACAAACAAATGCAAATCCACATTTCCTCCCCCATTTAAAATGCTACCTAAACTATCTGTACCTGACATAATAATATATCTTATATATTTCCCCTCATCAATGCATATGAAGCCTCCTTCTTCTTTTTACAGTTGCATTGTAATGCATTATTTAAATGCACCACAATATATCTAACCAATCCCTTGTTGATGGACATTTAGGTTGCTTTTACTCTTTTGCAGTCACAGTGATGTATTAAATAACTTTGTATATATATCATTTCCCATGTGTCCCATGTAGGTTATATTCCTGGAAGTATAATTTCTGGATCAAAGGGTAGATGTATTTAATAATTTCCTAGATATTGCCAAATAGCCATCCATGGCCATTTTACAAATTTACAGACCTGCTAAATCTACATGAAAATGTTCGCCCCCCCCAGCTATAAAATAATTATTTTCTCCAACTTTTAAATTTTTGTCAAATCACTAAATTAGTTATTGTTTCTTGGTGGAAATGTTTAATATCACTCATAGACACTCATTAATGAAATATTTAGTAGTATGAATCATGAGTAAGCATGTGTTCAAGCAACAGAAGAGAGGTAATGGCATTCTCAGCTAAGGAACAACCAGGCAAAGATGCAGAGCTTTTCCAGCCCATGGCTTGCTTGGAAATGGAAATGGAATATGTCTTGCATGGGAGAACCACAGGTCAGTTAAGAAGGAGTCAGATTATGGAGGTCCTCAAAAGCCATGGTAAAAAGTTTAGACCTTGCTCTGTAGGTGGTGGGGAACAATGGGAAATTACTGGGTAGAAAAGTAATATCTCAATTGCCCCTAACTGTTTTGGGCTATGGGCATTGCTGTATGCATCGACATAATATTTAAATTAATATTAACAAACAACACACATTAAAAAGTAGGTCACTAAAAAATAACACAAGTTGCAGAGAGTCCTGGAGAGTCGCAGATGAATTGTTTGTGGCTTAGAATAGTGGTGGCCCAATTCCTTCTGTTTTATCAGTCCTCCCAGGCACCTTGGTGCTATGCCACTCCCCAACACTAGCTAAAGTGTAGTGCATTTAAGCTTTGAGACTGGAGAGAGGGGAGGTGGGGTCTTCTACACCCCCAACCTGGGATCACTTGGAGGGCAGAGAGGTTCACCCTAATGGACATTACTTGTCACTTGTATGGCCTCCTTTCTTCCCCAAACTTATTCACTAGATTAATATCAAAAGGGAAGTGGAGGAATGCGGGGAGGGAGGGAGGGAGAGAAAAGGAGAGAGAAAGAAAAGTCCTAACTGAAGACCAGAAAATTTAGAGGTGCCCAGATTGCAAGGATTTCCTTCCTGCTTATTCTAACTTCAGGTGGGTGGAGTAGAAGATGACATTCACTGATATTTCCTACTTTTGTGGATATACAGCTCATGTCACCAAGAAATGGAATGGATGTCATCTAATATGTTACAAATCTAAGTGTAAATTGCTCCTGAATTGGCTATGGCTTTGAATTATTTCTGTGTTATATGGTCTTTATTAGCATGAGTAGTTCAATTCAACAAATGTATATTGGCATATTACTTTAACCTTGGCACAGGGAAAGGAAGGTGCTTCTTTAATATCATATATTCATTCTTTACGCCTCTGACAAAAGGGTAAAAAAAAAAATCCTCCGGTCACTGTTTCACAGGATTACCGTGTGAAACTCTTTTATGAGCTTGACAGTTTGAAGTAGAAAACAAGCATTGTGATATTTAAATATTCTAATGAAAATGAATGAGCTTCATTTACTAAGAGCCTCAATTATAGAAGTAGATTTCATTTCACCAAATGATTCAAAGAGATGTGCAAGCAGACACCCCCGAGACAACTTGCACGATTCTGCTTTACTCTGATACATTATGATGTGTGTGAACTAGTGTGTATTTGTGTATAAGTGCCTGTGTATGTGTGCAGGTTTTTGTATATGTGTCTGTTACAGGGCAGAGAGCTCAGTTGCTCTAACATCCAGGGATTCATCTTCACTCAGCATTCTTTACTGCACTCTCTTGTCCTCAAGAGACAGATGGTGTCCACACTCATGCTTTGCCAGAGATAATTACATTGATTCTCAGCAATTCTCAGAGCTCCATGTCTGCCTGGCGTCCACAGCCGATGGCGAGGACTCCCTGGGTGGACAGTCTGTGAGAAGTTGGACTTCAATATTAAAATAATGAATAGGCTTTAATGTGATTCTAAAAAACCATTCAACCAGGAAAAGTTGGCTTAGATGTGAGAACCAGTTTGCAGTCAGTTCTCATTTACATAGGGTTTTCCAAACTGCATTTTCTGAGGAACACAGAAATCCAGTGCCTTACCCAATAACTGAATTAAAACTATTGAATTCAAAACTACCACCTTGTTAATTTTAGGTTCTCTGCACCAGCCAAATAAATACCAGCCTTGTAATTTTCTTCAAGGCCATAGTCTTAGATTATGAGATGAAAATGAAATCAAGGAAATCAGGGATTTGCTTATTCTATCATATTCTATTTCTTAACTTGCAGTAATCATAATTGTAGAAGAAACTACACATTATTTTATAGAATACAGAAGACTGCAAATGTGTCATTTGATCCTCCTATAACCCTACAAACTATTGCTAACACTGTTTTTCAGATAACAAGAAATCTTGGCAAAGTTAATGCTTTTCCCAAGGTTCCATAGCAGTGAGTCGCTTTTGGATGATATAATACAACCCACATATAGATAAGAAATTATAAACTAGACCAGAACCCTAAGCCTTCATTTTTCTTGCATGAAATTCATTTCCCAGTGAGCAGAGTGCTCTTTTGTACACAGTACACAATTTTATTGATGACTAGAGAAATAAAAGCGTGAATTCTGTCCATTTTTAGGTGAGAATTTAAAACACTATCCTCCCAACTGTAAATGTTACAGAGTACTGAACTTTGTACTCTCTTTACCCCAGGAGAGCCTAAGTGCCTGCCTGCCCTTTTTAATTCTAAAGGTCTTTCTTCCTTCCTGTTTTTCAAAGCAGAAACATATCCAAACATCCAAATATTCACCATAAAAGTAAAAAGACTGAGCATTTAGTCATTTTTTATTATGGATTGTATCAAAATAAAATATGTAAGAGATTATAAAGTTACATCCATATTTGACTCCCTAATACAAACCCTCTCCCATCCTCCTCAAGACAACTGTAGTCATGAATTTCACTGTCGTTCCAGTTCATATTTCTGATATTTTAATTACATATAAACATAAACAATATATAGCACTGCTCTCTCTGTTTTTAAATTACATATAAACAGAACCATATTGGAAAAACAAGTCCATTTTAAAAATTCATAATATTTTCACAACCTATTCATTTTGATTCACATAAGCAGCATATAGTTGAAATTTGTAATTCAATGGCTATCTTTTAACACGTGAATTTAATTTATAGTTAATGTGATTGCTAGATACACTTGTACTTGTTTCTGCAATTGTATATCTGTTTTCCATTTATCATGCTTTCTTGAGGGGAAAACATACTAATTTTCATTCCTTACATTTGTGTAAGGTTTTAAGTTCATAAAAAGTGCATGACTGTGCATGTTTTCATTTCATCCTTGGAATAATCACTCTAGGCAAGTCAATTAACTTGTAGCTGGACTTCTGATTGAACATGGACACACTAGCATAAACTTCCCTCAAGGTGTTATTTTTATTGCCATCCTGAGACCCCTAATTCATGTAGGATCCTGGTCAAGCTTCCCTCTTCCCATCTCATTTTCCTCATCCAATTGCCCTCACTACATGGCCAGGGGTTTATTCCACATGTTAGTCATTTTTAGTAATAATGCTAACCACAGCTGTACTTTATCGAGAGCCTGCATATTTTAGGCAGTGATCCTGAAAAATAATAGGCTCTTGGTGAAAACCAGGTTCTGCAAAATAAACCCAAAAGACAGAGATGATTGCCCTTTCACCTGGACTACCATCTCAGATGAGAATTCCCATTCCTTCCTTCCAGCTTTAGGTGGAAAATAAAAACAAATATCTAATCATACTGAGACTCTCTGGCTCATGAGATCTGAAATATCTTTGACATTATCATACCTCAGATAGAGAATAGACATACGACAAAAATGCTTCATGTGCATCTTGTGGTGAGCTCTTTTTGAATCATCCACTTTCATGTTCTTATCATTGGCAAAGTTCAGCAGTAGAGATGACATTTTGTAAGCTAATAACTCATTAAATATCTAAACATATCAACAAACAGAAGTCAAATCATAGTCAATTGTTCCATCTTTGTTTATGATCCAAAACATTCTGGTAAAACAAACCTACTGCTGTTCAGCTATGATAATCCCTAAGAGAAAAAAAAAAAAAAATCCCTAAATTCAAACAAAAAAATGCTCTGGCAAAATGATTTGATATAATAAGGTATTTTGAATATGTGGAGCTTGAAAGAATGAGAATGCACAACCTTAAAATACCAACTGGTACCCATTTTAGAATGGTATTACAAGAACTGTTGGTGAATTGTTCTTTTCTTAATGTAAGCATTTAGTGCTATAAATTTTGCTCTCAGAACTGTTTTAGCTGTGTACCATAAATTTTGATATGTTATATATATTTTTTCATTCTCACTATGTTCAATATATTTTTTAATTTTCCTTAATACTTTCTCTATGCCTCATGGATTCTTTGGAAGTATGTTGTTTAGTTTCTAAGTATTTGAAGATTTTGCTGTTATTTTTCTGTTGTTGATTTTTAATTTAATTCCATTGTGGTCAGAGAGCACACACTGTATGATTTCAGTTCTTATATATTTGTTGAGGTTTGTTTTATGGCTTGGGATATGGTTTATTTTGATAAATGTTATGTGAGCAATTGAAAAGAATTTGCCATTGGGGTTCACTAGACTTTTTGAATCTTTAGGGTCTATAAATGTCGATTGCATCCTATTGGCTCATAGTATTGGTGAGTTCTATATCTTTTCTGATTTTCTATTTGTTCTAATGGTTGTTGAGTAAGGGGGATGTTGAAGTTCCCAACTATAATTGTGGATTTGCTTATTTCTCTTTCAGTTCTATCAGTCTTTGCTTCACATATTTTTCGGCTCTGTTGTTTGGTACATACACATTTAGGATTATTACTCTTCTTGGTGGATTAACATTTTTATTGTTATGTAATGTCCCTCTCTGTACCTGAGCATTTTCTTTGCTTTTAAGTATGCTTTATCTTATATTGATATATACTCCTGCTTTCTTTAGACTAATGTTTGCATGGTATATCTTTTTCCATCCTTTTACTTTCAACCTACCTACATTGTTATATTTGAAGAGAATTACTTTTAGATAGCATAAGGTGGGGACATTTTTTTTTAAATTCACTCTGCCAATCTCTGTCTTTTAATTTGAAAAATTAAATCATTTACATTTAGTGCAATTATTAATATGCTAGGATGTAAGCCTGCCATTTTATTTTTTGTTTTTTATTTGTTTCTTCTGAATTTTTTTAAATTACCTTGTCTACCTGTGGGTTAGTTGAACTTATTTTTTAAAATTCCATTTTGATTTAGCTCTAGTGTTTTTGAGTGTATTTCCTTTTATAGATTTTTAGTGGGTTCCTGTAAGTATTACAATATACCTACATTATTTATCACAGTCCACTTCTGCTATTTACATTTTACCAATTTAAGTGAAGTATAGAAACGTTGCCTTCAAATCTCTATATCTTCCTTCTTTTATAATTAACATAAATATTTCCTCTACGTATATTGAGAATCACATCAAAAATTTATAATCTCTGCTTCAAACTTAAAACTCAAGAGAAAGAGGAAACTCTATTTACCCATATTTTTCTTTTTCTGTGTTCTTCCATTCTTTCTAATGTTCCAAAGGAAACTCTACTTATCCATATTTTTGCTTTTTCTGTGTTCTGCCATCCTTTCTAATGTTCCCAAGATTCTTTCTTTTATCATTTCCTTTTTGTTTCAAGAACTTCCTTTAGCCATTCTTTTAAGATAGGTCTGCTGGTGATAAAATATCTTGGTTATCTTTCATCTGAGAATGTCTTGGTTTTCCCTTCATTCCTGAATGATTTTTTTGCTGGATATAGGGTTTTGGTTTCACAGTTCTTTTCTTTAAGAATTTGGAAAGTCTTGTACCACTACTTTTGTCTTCCACGGTTGCTGGTGAGAAATCCTTTGTCATTCAAATTATTTTTCCCGTACAGGTAAGGTGTCATTTTTCTCCTCCCACTTTCAAGATTTTTTCTTTGTTTTCAATTTTCAGAAATTTGATTGTCTTGTGTCTTGGTTTGGATTTCTTTGAGTTTTTATTATATGGAGTCACTAGGCTTTTTGAATCTTTAGGTTTATTTCTTTTGTAAAACGTAGGTATTTTTCAGCCATTGTTTAATTGAATACCTTTTCAGTCCCCATCCTCTTTCTTCTCTCATCCTGGGGCTCTCAGGACACAAATACTAGATATTTTGTTATAGTACCATGAGTCCCTGAAACTCCACTCATTTTGTTTTATTCAAAACAAATTTTTTCTCTCTTTTGTTAGATCAGTTTTTATTGTTTGGTCTTCAAATCCACTGATTCTTTCCTCTCTCCTCTCTACTATGCTGTTAAAACCATTCACAGAGATTTTATTTCAGTTACTATAAATTTTAGCCCTAAACTTCCATTTGGTTCTTTCTTCTTTATTTCTTTCTATTTCTTTGCTGAAGCTTTGCATTTTTTAAATTTGTTTCATACATATTCATAATTGCTTTTTGAAGCATTTTTATTATAATTGCTGTAAAATACTTGTCAGATGTCAACATCGGTGTCCTCTCTTGCTGGTGTCTGCTGATTGTTTTTCTCATTCAAGTTGAAATTTTTCTGGTTCTGGATATGATGAGTGATTTTCAGTTGTATCCTGGATGTTTTGGGTATTATATAAAACTAAATCTTCTTTAAAACAAGACTCCTCTGACACTATACTGAAGAAGAAAGGAGGGAACTACTTCATTGTTCTCAGGTAGGTATAGAAGTCCAGGTATCCCACCAGCCTCTTTTAACACCTTGGGGATGTGAAAATAGTGCCTTGTAACTGCTGGGCAGAGTGAGAGTTCAGGTTCTCCTGAACCCACTATGAACCATAACCAAGTGGGATTTTCCTCAGTTTTCATTGGGTTGTTTTTTTTTTTTTTAATTTTATTGACTTGCAAGAGACTTTTATATATTCTGTCTTTCCTCAGATATTTATTTTATAAATATTTTTCTCACAGTCCTTATCTTGTCCTTTCATTTTTTAAACTGTGCCTTTCAAACAGTGGAAGTTTTTAGTTTTGATAAAAAAGATTTTCTTTTCTTTTACCATATGTGCCTTTTATTTCCTAACTAAGAAATCTTTGCCTAACCCAAGGTCACAAAGATTTTCTCCTGTTCTGTTCAATAAGTTTGATAGCTTTAGCTCTTATATTTAGACTCTGGATTCATTTAGAGTTAAATTATTTTTTATGTGGAAAAAGATAAGAGTCAAGGTTAGTTAGTTAGTTAGTTAGTTAGTTAGTTAGTTAGTTAGTTAGTTAGTTAGTTTTGCAGATGAGTGTTCAGTTTTCCACCACCATTTTTTGCAAAGACTATTCTTTCTTCACTGAATGCCATTTGCACTTTTGTTAAAAATAACCATATATGTATGGGTTTGTTTCTGGGCTCTGTGTTCTGTTCCATTTATCTATATATTTATCTTTATGCCAATACCACAATTTCTCCATTACTGTAACTTATAATAAGTCTTTTTTTTTTTAAAGATTATTTATTTATTTATTCATTTATCCCCCCCTTGCTGCTTGTGCTCGCTGGGTCAGCTAACCACACCGTGCGGGCGGGCTTGCCTTCACCAGGAGGCCTCGGGAACCGAACCCGGGGCCTCCCATATGGTAAACGGGAGCCCTACTGATTGAGCCACAGCCGCTTCACTATAATAAGTCTTAAGTCAGGTCATGTGGCTCCTCCAGGTTGGTTCTTTTTCAAATTTATTTTGTTTCTTCTATATCCATTGAATTTTAAATAACAAATTTTATAATCATCTTGCCAATTTCTATTTAAAAGTATGAGATTTTAATAGGGATTACCTTGAAACATTAGAGCATTTTGGGAAGAAATGGCATCTTAGTAATATTTAATTTTCTGACCCATGGACACAGAATAGCTATCCTATTATTTAGATCTTCTTTAATTCCTATCATCTTGCATATATTTTATTAGATTTATCCCTAAATATGTCATATTTTTATGTTATTATAAACAATGTTTTTTAAATTTTAGTTACCAATTTTTCATTGCTAGTATGTGGAAGTACACTTGATTTTTGAATACTGTACTTGTATCCTGCAGCCTCACTAAGTTCACATTTTAGTTCTAGTATATATTTTGTAAGTTCTTTGGGATTTCTACATAGACGATCATTGTTTTGAATTTCATTGATTTCTGCTCTTATCTTTATTATCTCCTTCTGTTTGCTTTCTCTGTGTCTAATTTGCTCTTATTTTAATTATTTCTTAAGGTGGTAGTTTATATCATTAATCTTACATTGTTATTCTTTTATAATATAAAAATTTAATGCTCTAATTTTATGATATATTATGTTGTCATTTTCATTTATTTCAAAATATGTTCTAATTTCCCTGTGATTTCTTCTTTAACCTATTGATTATTTAGAAATAGTTCTGACTGTTTGACTAACTTCCATCCAAGAACATTATTAACTCTCCATTTATTCAGCTTCTATTTTACAAAATTTAACTAAATTGTAACATTTTCCCAAGTATTTTTATTCATTATGTATTCATTTCTGTTTCTTTATAGACATTTTGCAATTGTGACTAGCATCTTATATTTTTCTTATGTTTTCTAGTTGATTGTGGATCTGTTTGAAAAATGCTATCAATTTTTGAAAGCTGAGCTTGCTGGACTCTCTTGTTTCTGTTGGGCTTTGTTGAATTTTCTTTCTATGATCAGATTATCTGAAAAGAACAATAGGTTTATCTCTTCCTCTTCAAACTCTCTCCCTCCCTCCCTCTCTCTCTCTTTCTCTCTCTCTCTCTCTTTCTTTCTTTCTTTTGCCAGAACCTATAGTATCACAATAAACTGTAGCAATGATAATAGTAGTCAACAGAACCAGACCCAGGGATGGTCTAGATGTTGAAACTACCAGAGAGAGGTAATAACTATGTGTTAAAGAATGTAGTAGAACAGGTGGAAAACGTGCATGAACAGATGAGGAATTTCAGCAGAGAACTATAAGCTTTAAAATTAACTAAATGGAAATGCTAGAAATAAAACCCATTCTGATGTGCTATCAGAAATGAAGAACTATCTCAACTGACTTATCAGTAAATTGGACACATTAGATTAAAGAATTAGTGAACATGAAGATAGATAAATTGAAATTATACAAAATTAAATGCAAAGAGAGAGAGAGAAAATAAAATAATAATAATAGAGAAAAACACATAAGAGCTGTGGGAAATATCAAATACATATAATTGAAGTCCCAGAGGGAGAGAGAAGCAGAAAAAATATTCAAAGAGACAATTTAAAAAATTTAATTAACAAAAGTCAACAAACCACAGATTCAAAAACTCAGGGAATCTGAAGCAGGATAAATAAAAAGAAAAACATACCTAGACATATTATTGTCTATTGCAGAAAACTAAAGATAAAAGAAAATCTTGAAGGCAGCCAGAGAACAAAGAAAATATGTACACAGAGGAACAAAGATAAAAATTACAGGGAAGTGGCTGTGGCTCAATCAGTAGGGCTCCCGTTTACCATATGGGAGGCCCCGGGTTCGGTTCCCGGGGCCTCCTGGTGAAGGCAAGCCCGCCCGCACGGCGTGGTTAGCTGACCCAGCGAGCACAAGCAGCAAGGGAGGGATAAATGAATAAATAAATAAAATCTTAAAAAAAAAAAAAATTACAGTCAACTTTGCAACAGAAATCAATTAAACCTGAAGAAAATGGAAAGATATTTTTCAAAGTATTAGAAGAAAAATCCATCAACCCAGAATTATATATGTGGCTTATGAAACAAGTGCCCATCATAGTAATGCATTCCATTGCACCTCCTCTCCCATTTCTTCATCTCATTTCCCCTATATCCTTACACTCACCTTCCGGGATTTGTACCTCTCAAATCAAGTATTAGTGCTTCAATAGTTGCCCCTAGCTCTGTGCTCTAGAGGACCTGGCTACACAGTGAAGAATATGAAAGAGTCAAACTTGACATGGTGACCTGTACAATCACTTCCAGCTCCAGTTGTCTCAGACTCTACAATTACGGCCTTCTGTTCTCAACAGCAAGACTTCCCACAAGGGCCTAGAAACAACATCTTTTGAAAAAGTACTAATACAAATTTCCCCACCTCTACCATCTCTTACCCCTCACATGCTATCTCCAGATCATCAAGTTAATCTATATCCCTTCAGTGCCTGAGCTAAAGTGAAATTTCAATATTTGACATTGGTAATAACCAGTGTATTGATGCACATAACACTACAAGTTTCTGCAGCCTTCTGTAGACTACAGAGTGATCAATTTTCAAGGATTGTTTTTTCAATAGATTATTAAAATGGCAGTCGATATACTGGATAGTTCCATACCCTCTGATCATATACATATGTGCTTCTTGATAAGTCACCAAAATCTCAGTTTTTCCATCTTTCCAACTAAGGAAAATAGTACTTGCCCAAACATATCACAAAATTGCAATTGTTGGAAGCTAGACAGATATTCTGACAGTTAAGGTGGAGGAGTGGAGAGAGGGGAGTGTGGGAAGTGATGGGTGGGAGGTAAGGAGTGGAGAAGAGCCTGAGGGAAGGAGAGAAAGACAGAGTAGCTGGAAAGTCTGAGCTCCAGAGTTTTTATCTATAAAAGGGAAAGGAGATTTCCCTCTCTGAATGGTTGTAAGACAATGTATACTAAATTCCTAGCAGGGGTTTTACTGGGTGCTCAATAAACGATAGCTAAATTTGCTTCTGAATACTTTTTAAATAAAAAGGAGATAGAAAATAATGCAGATGTGACTATGAGAGTTGGGAGGAAAGAATCATGCAGAGCCCCATACATCTGAGTATTAGGATTAGATTCACACAGACCATCAGCCAGATCTTAAGGGAGATTAGATGGGGCATTGCAATTCCTCAGAGGAATGTTTATACCTATGATCCAGGAGTTAAGGATTAAAGAGAAAATCCAAAATTTTGAACGTTTAGAAATGGAACAAACTCCTTTCTGGAGAAACAATTGCATTTGTATTTAGGATCAAATAAGATAAATGTGCCTGGACAAAATTTTTAAAAATAATGCTTCCCTAATTTGTTAAGCTGCTTTTTGTCTGTTATTTATTTTTTGAAGTTGAAATGAAGCTGTTGAAAAACGGAGTAAATTAGGATATGCTTTGGAAGAGCTAGTTGGAGAAAAAAGATGAACCCTGCTGGCTGGGATTTCTAGGCATGGCATTAAACATGACAATGATTTTGACCCTTGATGAATAACTCAAGAGTAAAATGGTTGCTAGGGACGAGATGATTGCAAAATTGGTTTTGAATGATCGTACTTCAGACAGCCACAGATAGAATGGAGAGAGACCAAAGAAATCATAATGAGGCTTATTATTTGGATACTTCAGGAAAGTGGTGATATGACTGCTAAAACAGGGCACAGGCCACGGAAGATAGAGCTCTGTGGGACCTGCTTGGACAGCTCTCTCCATCACTCTCTATTCATCCGGGGTCAGACCCTCTGCATCCTTGTTGCCTTCATATCCTTTCTTCTCTTTCCTGCCTCTCCCAACCCTTCCCCATCCTGTATACACACTTTAACAGCTGCTGGGGTACAGGACCTCTTTCCACGTGGTTTTGCATATATTTGACCTCTTCTAACATGTGTTAATTTTTCAGGTTCTCAGAGTTTGGGAAGATTTTCAGGATAAAGGGGTTATCTCTCCTATGTATCTTTGCTCTTTTGAGAAGAAAGGAAGGAGGTCTTTGCCCTCTAATAATGAGCAAATTCCCAGTCATGGGATTTCTGTCACCTGAAAGCATGAAGAGTCTATGGATCCCCCTGCTCCCCCCAAGTACATTGTATCTGGAAGATCAGAAGTATCTTTTTCATATTTGACTTTCTGGTGCCTTGCTGGGTCCTGGACACACTTGTTTAGACCTCACCCCATAAAGAAAGGCATATTGTGCAATATTTGTCATCCTTAAGAGAAATGGAGCATATGCTAATGTGAGGGGAAGGGCCATATGTATATCTGATTTCCTCAAGGAATAGAGAAAAGGCCTTCAATAAGACAAAAAATATATACTTTTTAAGAATGTGGCTTACCATCTACATTTAGAAAAATATGTAGAAATTCTTTATAAGGCTATAACTAACTATCTGCTTGTTGGGGTGCATTTAAAGCAAAAATAAAACCCGCAATAAATAAGAGAAAAGGCTACAACCACCTTCCTTAATAATAAAATTAGCAATATTAAATTACCTATATTAAAATTGGTTATATAAAATTAGCAGTGTTAAAATATTCACGTAGCAAGAGCTACGTAGCTAGCATTAAAGGCAATCCAGCTAACTGGGATGGTGTTCACAACGGATGGGTGCCTTGGGCAGAAGGCCAGAAAGCTCTTCTGAAATAACTTGGGCAACCATACCTAGCCTAGAGGCCATTGCATCATTTAGCTACAATTGGCCAACTACCCAGGACCCCAGTTTTGGTGGGGTCTCTTGTCCAGGCAGTCAAGGTGGTGGGAGCCTGAGCCTTTCGTGATCAGAAGCTGGTGGAGGACTCTTAACAGACTTGCGATGCCTGGAAGCCCGGGCCAGGCTGATCTGAGGGTGCGTCACTGGGGCAGACCGCGCTGAGCCCCACCATCATTCCCCCAGGAATGGCCACGACCACCACGTGAATGTGATACCATTTTTTTTTTGTGACAGATATATTTTAAAGTACGATGAATTAGGATTAGTTGCTTCTCTCCTTCCCTTCTGTAACTATACTGTATACTCCCCTCCCTTTCAAGATCACGGGACAGCCCAAGGTGGGATAAAAAACAAACAACAAAACTAAAAATCATGGTGGTCTGCAGGCAGATTCCAGATAGAGGCTCCCAGCGGGGAGATCTTGGGCCCTCTTCACTCCCCCGGACAGTGGAAGTCATCAGACAGTGGCCCTCCAGTGCAGGTGAAATATTGACGAATAAGAATAGGTAACACTTCCTGAGTGCTTCTTTGTGCCACACCCCACCATCAACATCCTAATGCCGTAATTCATGTAATGCCTCCAACAAACCTTTGAGGCAAGCTCTGTTGTCGTCCCTATGTTATAGATGAAGAAGCAGAATCTTATAATAAAGAGTAGAGCTGGAATTTGGACTCAAAGAGACTGGCTTGAGAGGCTGTCCTGATGCCACCTCCTGATATTACCTCCCGGGTCTGTGGTACTAGGATGATAATACTATCTGCTTGCTTGGCGACCTGGAGCAAGTCACTTACATTTCCTATTTCTTTGTTCTCTCATCACTAGATGAGCTGGGCATGATAAAAGGGATAGCAGGGTGCCATGGGAAGGACACATCTCAGTTAGTCTACAGAGATCCCAGGCTGGGTGCTATTAGTACCTCTATTTTATTTATGCCAAGAGTAAGGCTCAGAGATGGGAGGAAGGTCGAGCAAGACGAAGAACCCGTAGTTGTGTGATGAAGCCCAAACCCCAACTCTTAAACTTCAACCACTTGACCCCTCCTAATATTCTTCTGTGATTCTGATGTTTGTTAAACCTACTTTGCAGAGTTGGTAGAAGGATCAAATGAGACAATGCTGTTGAGAGAGCTCTGAAAACTGAGAGCCCCTATGCAAGTAGGAGGTATAGCTGGGCAGCAAAGATGCATCGTAGCCCTCCAGTGTGTGATGAATTTGCCCATGTGCCAGGGGCTGGAAGCAATCAGCTTTGGGAAGGAGAAGTAAAGGAAGACAGATATCCTACTCAAGTTCCACTCGAGGTTTTGTGGGGCCTTAAACTCATATAATTGGGGGGACCTTCTAAAGGAAAAAATATACAATTATGAATGCCAAATTGATTAGGATATTCCTAAGGCTTTGCAAGGGGACTGAAGGTCTGGGAAACTTAAACTCTACTAACTTCACAGAAAAGCCACCACTGGTTCTGCCTCTTGTTCTGCAACTTAGAAGCTATGTGACCCAGAGTATAACCATTTAACATATCTGAGCCTCGAGTCTCTAGCTGTAAAATGAGGATAATTATATCCATCCTCAGGAATGAGTGTCCTCAAAAGCCTGAATGTCCATCCTTATTTGGAATCATGGTGAAATAGTCTCTATCATTTAAAATGGAAATGCTAAGAAAGAACAAGAAAAAGAGTAATGAACTAATCGGGCTCTGTTGTAACACATTGGTGGAAAATGATTGAACTTCTCTTCCAAAAAGTTCTGCCAGGACAGTCTGCTTGCTCTTGCTATAACTTCCCATTTCAAATGTCTATTTTTATGCATTTATTTGGAGTTTCTCCAGCTCAGTAGGAAATCAACTGTGTTCCATGAAGTGCATGAAATTCTCACCACCTGAAGTAGTCCTCATTGGAGTCATTTTTGATCTGTTGTGATGGCTCTCACCATGTCTCTAGGACTGTACTTAGATGGAGTCACCTGGGCACCATTTACTGGTCATTTGCAACTCGTGGACTGCACCAACGCTACAAGCCACAAGCCATAGCAAATTATTCTTCCTTTATTATGTTGGTACAAGTTTTGAAATGGATGCTCATTTTTAAATCCCTGTAGAATAACCCTCGTGTGTGGATGCTTCTGGTGTTTAGACTGCTGGATCAATGACCTTGGACTATATTTTCTTTTGGTTAAAATGACTCTTAGAGCCCCTGGGGCTCCTCCAGTGAGTGATGTGCCTATTGGATTAAAATGACCTAGCTCTTGGAATATTCTGTGCTCCTTAGCAAGACAAATGGGGAGCCCTCCATGCTTGTGCTCCTTGAGATCACACCCCTTGGAAGTTTTCCATTAAATGCTGGGTTACATTTGTATTGAGCTTTCACGAGACACCATTATGTTCCAAACCATGCCTACCTCCCTGCTTACCAGGAATGCTTTGGGTTTATGAGCAGTAATTTCTGTGGTTAAGAATTAAGGCAAATGGAGCCTCTGATATTTGAAAAAAGAAGGCTCGTGTTTCAAAACAACAACTGGGCTTAGATATGTGGGTTGAAGAAAGAGGTTTGTTTGGTTAGTGCTTAGGGTGAGTGCATTCATTAGTAAGGACTTATTTACATTAGTTTCAGCAAAATACATTTGTTTGTACAAATGTGGAACAGAGTAGGAACATGTTTACAGCATTCCCACTTGCCAACTCAGAAAGAGCTCATCCTGCAGACACACTGACCAGTCAATCCCCTTCCACTCCTCCCCCAGTGAGTCAGCATGGCAAACAGGCACAGCTCTTTAGGACTACCTTCTAGACATGAAGGAGACTTGTAGATCATGTGACTCAACCAACCCAAATCAGCAATAGCTCCTCTGGCATTCCTGACAGTAGCTTATTCGGCTCTTTCTGAACACATTCAAGGACAGGACTCCTCCCCCTTAGGGAAATGGCCATTGCTTTTTGAACAACACTTAGAATGTTCTTTTAATATTGATGCAAATTCTGGCTCCTTACAGCCTCTTCCTGTGTGTTCTAATTCTCCCTCTGGAGCAAGGCAAAAAAAAAAAAAAAAAGAAGCTTCAAACATTTGAAGGTAGCTGTCATCTACCCTTTGATTTTTTTTCCCCCTCTAGTAAATACCCAGTTCTTTATGCATTCCTTGAAGACATGGTTTCTAGCTCTTTCCCCATCCCAGCTGCCTTTCCCTGACTTTGATCTGGCCTGGTGGAGGGACAATGATACCCACCCCCCACTTTGCAGTATCCTTCACACTCCCACCCTCAATGTGTGAATTTCCTCTCATAGATTATAAGAATGCAGTCACTGGATTCAAGTTAGTAAGCAATTGTTTTTTAATATAATTTTTAAAATTTATTTTATTTTTTAATACTTTTTAAAATAAAAAAAAAACCTTTAGATTACATAAATATTACGTAAAAAATATAGGGGATTCCCATATGCCCCACTCCCTCCCCTCCTGCACTTTCCCACATTAACAACATCTTTCATTAGTGTGGTACATTTGTTACAATTGATGAACACATATTGGAGTACTGTCACTAAACGTGGATTAGAGTTTACATTATCGTTTATACTCTGTCCCGCACAATTTTGTAAATTATGAAAAAATATATAATGGCTTATATCCATCATTGCAACATATTTCAGGACATTTCCAATGTCCCCCAAATGCCCCCATGTTACACCTGTTTTTTCATCACTCTCCACTCAGAACCTCCGGTGGCCACTGCCTTCACGTCAATGATAAGAGCTCTTCCATTGTTAGAATAACAATAAATCTATAGTAGAATAACAGTAAGTCTACTCTAGTCCATCATTCATTCCCCAATCCTGAGGATTCTGGGATGGTGATGCCCACTCTGCCTCTAACTGAGAAGGGGCTTGGGTCCCATGGGGCAGATGGATGGGACTATCTTGCTTACAGTTGTAGACACTCTCTGTTCCTTGGGATGGGCGTTGTCCATCATCCTCTCCTTGTTAGTTGTCCTGGGTGAGTCCAATGAACTGGAGAGTAGGTGTTGCAACTCTGCTGAGATTCAAGGCCCAACCTGTACTGCAAATGTATCTGATCTGCTGGTTATAATCAGGTTGGGTAGAGACGTATATTCTGAAGCTTTGTACATTTTAGTCCCTAGTACCTCTCCTTCTGCAGGGAGAGTGTCAGTTGCCCAGTTTGCCTTTCCCAAGCTAGTGGCAGAGAGCAGGCCAGAAATGCCCCTTATATCTCAGAGGGGTGGAGGGCAGGAAAAGCTTACAGAGGTTTCCAGTTGACTTTGATGTGCACAGATTCCCCACTTGGGTTTGATTGAGGACCAGCATCCCCAGGATGGCTCCACCCTTTGAGGAGGATGCCCTATTTGTCCCTGGTCTTGTCTCCACAGAGATGCTATTGTTTGCAGGCCCCAGTGAACCCTTTCAGATGCCCTGCTTCACTGTCTCAGAATTTTCAGGAAAATAAAAAGTTGCCTATGGGGTTTAGAAGCTGCTTCTGGACTCTGATGTCCATGCACAAACTATTTGTTAGGAATGCTGTGTCCCTTGGGGGACGACAAGGCCTGGCTGCTTCTGTTACCATTCATGCTTGCCTGGTCACATGACTCCCAGGCCCACCTGCCAAGCTCCCCCTTGATGTTTAAGGGGTCCCCAAATGATATCCAGACCCAGGAGCAGAAAAGATGACAGTCAGAGATCATTTTAAAGTTCAATGTCCTGGAACATTTTTCTTTCAAATTTGTTATTTTAAGCACACATTGAGATTTAACAAGTCTTTTTGGGATTTCAGTTTGTGGTTGAGGTCCGAGATCTGAGGAATGCATGCTTAATTTTTTTCATCCTATAACCAGTATGTCATCTTAGACTAAATAGATGCAGATTTTGTAAATCCCACAGAATCCCTGAGAGAAACACTGATGTTTATATAAATGCTTGCATGTTTGAGTGAATTTAACTAAAGGAAACAATTACATTTGGTTCCAAAGACTTGGTGGAACTCTACTAAAACCTTAATATTTCCATCAGCATTCATTTCTCTCTCATATGTGTTTCTACATATATATATATACACATACGTGTATATATATATGTGTGTGTGTGTATATATATATCTAACATTGCAATTTATTTATGGACACTTGGGTCTCCCCAAGTTGACTCCGATCTTGGTGAAGACTGTGCCGTGTACATCTATGAGTCCCCAGCACCTCACATGGTAAACGTTCACTAAGTTGAATTGAGGCAGCACTCTGGCTAAGTTTTGATGTCTGGATGGAGTTTTCAAACTCTCTGAAGAAGCAGTGAAGGTAACAGATTGAAGTTGGATGGATAAACAGCAAGCTATAGAGTGGAACCTCTGAGTATCAAAAAGCCTCATTCTTTCCCAGAAAGAGAGAAGGGTGGGTAACTCCTTTACGGTCCATAAGTCTCTGCAGAGGCAAGGCTGTCATTTCACTTGAATACATGTCTGTGGACCCCAGAAAGGTGGAGAACCATTGGCCATTTAAGAAAGAACTGTCTTAAAATGGTGCCTTTGTTGGTTGTTCTCAGTGAACTGAGTTTCTAATCACATAGCTCCTTATCCATCTCTGTATCAGCAGCACAGAACACACCAACCATGGTAGGTTGCCTAATAAAAGTGCATTGAATTTGAAGGAATAAAAAAGTGAATGACTGGATGCTCAAGATGGGCTGGAGAATATACAAGAATAGTTCCAGGGGACCTCTCAGCCACACTAGTGAAAAATAACGTAACTATATGCACATGACTTCCCAGTCTTATGCGTGGAATTCCTAGAACCAATTATTTCTATTCCCACCACTGGATATGAATATGCAAAAAAGTGGCAATATTACCCAAATAGCTACAGAACATAAACAGAAAATGAGACACTACAGGTCAATAAATAAATAAATTTTAGCTCGAATATTGGTTCTCAAAGCAGAACACAGCCAGACAAAGAGGGAGTTTTAAAAATTTGGTAAATTGAGCATCTGCAGAGTTTTCTAAGTTCAGTGAATTCTGTGACAATGGGAGGGCAAATGTATTTTTTGGCAAAACTCTAATGTGGGGGAAAGGGGAGAGTCTCTCCTAGGCCCACCAGCTGGCAGGGAGTTCAAGCCATGATAGGGGCAGTAGAGCCGAGAGCTGTCAGGGCTTCCAAGGGATTTAGCTAGCAGTCATGTGGTCAGAGTTCCCTGTGTAAATAGCTTCCATTTCCACTCCTGCTGCCAGCTGTCCAAGGAGAAGACCACCTAAGTTGTATGCCCCTAAAGGAAATGGGAAGGCAGGTTCTTTTCTCCCACAATGCTCCTCCTAACTACTGCCTCTCTGCTGCTTGAAATTCCACCATTAGTGTTACATTCCTTTGACTCAAAATTTGTTCAAAGTTAAATTTTAAATACCCCTACGAGAGATAATATTTTAACCTTTTGTTCCTCTTTTCAAACCTATTCCTGCTTTTGAATGGGTTTTAGAGGCTGTGTTGAGGTAGATATTGATTGGAAGAAGAAGAGGGCTGGTGTGAAGGTGTGAAGGAGCACCCCTATGGGCTGGGAGTAGAGAGTGGTGGATGATGTGCTTTCATGGGCCCAGAGAGCCTCTCTCCCTCTAGCCATGCCCTCTCCCATGTGACTCTGGAGCTCCTTCATCTAGAAGTAGAGCATATTTCCCAGCCCCTTGATTCTGAGTGTGGTCTCATCAGTGGGACAGATAAGATACAAGCAGATGCATGATGGCTCTTGCACCTTTGCAACTGTCATGAGAACATGTCCGCATGGCCTGATGGAGTTGAAAGACACATGGATGAAAGCTATTGTAGCCCTAGACATCCCAGCAGAGGTCACCCAGAAGCATGAGTAAACTACTCCAGATCAGCTGAATCCCTCATGTACATGAGCTAGATGAACATCGCTTGCTGTATGTCAATGAGATTTGGGGGCCATTTATCATGCGGCATTATTTTGGAACAAGGTAGCTGATACATAGGAGGAAAAAAGGGCTCAGGATGGGGAAAGCTAAGAAATATCAAGACAAAGTTGGCCTCCTTCACAATCTATGGATAAATGAGACTGCTTCCATATTTGGCCTGTCAGAAGAGTGGCAGGACATGCAAACAACATAGTCATGCCCCAGGGAGCCTGCTTTTCAACGCCATGGGGAGCTAGGCATGTCCTCCCACAGATGTGGACCAGAGATGTCTGTGTCTTTGTATCTGTCTGTTGGGAGGGGCGGGAGAGGGCAAAGAGGGGGGATCAAGATGCATTTCATGTTACTTATGTTTTGGGAACTGTGTTGAATAGTTACATTTGTTATCTCATCCAATCCTCACCAAAATCCTGTTAGGAATCATTTTCTCCATTCTAAAGACAAGAGAACTAAGACCTAAGGACATGAAGTAATATAACCATATACATTAGGGTCTGGCAAACTTCTGTCAAGGGGCAGATACCTGAGGTTTTGCAGGCCACGGGACCTCTGTCACAGCTACTCTGCCATTACAACACCACAGTAGCCATAGACAAGGTGAAAATGACTGAGTACAGCTAAGAACCAATAACATTTTATTGATAGGTGCTGAAATTGAATTCCATATAATTTTCATGTCACAAAATAATATTCTGTTGATTTTTTCCAACCATTTAAAAGTGGAATAGCCATTTTTACAGGCTGCACAAAACTAGACAGCAGGCCAAGGTCTGCCAACCCCTGAAGTGAATGGCAGGGCTTGGGTTCAAAGCTATAGGATTTTGCAGCTGACTAGGAGGCCAAAAGGTCTTTGTGGAGTTTAAATGCTTCTTACATCCTGTTACCTCCATGACTGCCACTTCATAAACTCTTATTTTAAAAGCATATAGATGCCTAATGCAATGCCCATCTTGGAATTGTATTAGGTAAAGTGCACTAAACTACTGACACCTTGTTTGCAGTTCTCTTGGGATTAACTACATGGATTTAGTTGTGTGTGTGCGCATGTGTGGTATGTGTACCTGTGTTGCGGGTGCATTTATGTGCATGTGTGCATGTGTGAATGTGTATGAACATTCATATAGTATATGTGTGTGCACTTGTGTGTATATGGTGTATGTGCATATGTGCACACATGTGTGAACATGTGTGATGTATATCGTGTGAATGTGCACGTGTAGGTGTGCATGTGTGTGTGCACATGTATACTGAAGACTCACTCAGGTAAGCTTAGGGCACCTAGCCAAGATGATATATACGAGGTAGGGTCACAGATACTGTTCTTGCCTTCATCTGCAGGTGGGGAAACTGAGGCTTAGGTTAAAACAACTTGTCCAAACTTAGATGGGGGAGCCAATCAATATTCAGACACTGGCTAGTCTGACTGCAGAATCAATGCCTCAACCTCCCAGGTACACTGCCGGTTCTCAAGGGCAGCTCCCCTCTGTCCCTGGCTGGCCAGGGAGGCCCTCTCCAGTCACCAGCTATGTCTGAATCATCCCCCACCTCTTCCCGCCTTAGGCTCTCCCGCCAGAACAAAACAGGAAAATAAATAGGCATGGCAAGATGAAAAGGAGCCACACGGACTGTTTAAACAAACGAGAGGGAAGGAAACTGAGCAAACCGTTGTCCCCGGGGGTCTCTGGGCGTGTTTATGAAGACCCGATGCTCCGTGGGCTCTCACGTGGATCCGTGGTAATTCAATTACCATAAGGGAAGCTGGGCGGATGCAATCGCTTCCGTGCGGCCATGCCCACAGACGCCCTTTCCATGGCAGGAGGAGCCAGATGCCCTTTCTGACCTCACACGACATGGAAAAAAGCCCCGGCCTCTTCCCCTCAGTTATCCGCACCACAACCAGCCAACCCAGCTCCCGTAATCCTCACTGGGCCTTTACCTCCCATTAAAAGAACATCAGGCACATATCAAGGTTTTCATTTTCTAGGCTCTTCTCTCTATCTCGTAGGGTTCCAGAAACTCTGGTCTCTATTTCGCCATTGCATCTGTTTGTCAATCTCATGAATTTGGGCAGGATATTTCAATTTCTGAGACTTAGCTTCCTTCTCTGTCAAATGAGTGGTTATCATCATTCACCATAAGGGCATTTACAAACACAATGGCCCATACACAGGTAAGTAAAAATTATATAAAATTCATATAGGCTTAGTTAAGCTTAATTTGCAACAGCCCGACTCACCAGTCAGAGAGGCTGTTAGCAAACTGAGCCTTAGTAAAACCCAATAGGCCAACCCTCCAATTCCAGGGTAAAACTGTCCATCTGCTGGCAGCTGCCCTGCACCTGTTGCAATAAGCGCTGCAGGTGCTCCTACTGCATACGTGGCTTCCGTTCTCCAAATGGTGTCAGTGCTGATGCATGCCTTTCACTTAAACTGCAGTCACCCCATCATCTCAATCAATTCTATAGCATTACCGGCTCTTCCTAATGCACTGAAAACAAAGCTGAGGGGAGTTATAAAGTATAATATGCAATCAGCACATGATGCTTCAGAGGTCATGCATTTTTGGTCTTTGTCTTTCAAGACTGTTTGATCACTCATCAAACATCTATGATTTTATTTCATTCAATGAGGTAATAATGCAATGTATATTTTTCTTTCAGGTCCTCTCTTCTCTGCAGGTTCTGGCAGCCACACAGAGCTGTGCTATATCTCAGTACTAGCCACACCAAAAGAAACATTGCAGGATCCAGGAAATAGCTTTGGTCTCCTGAGTGGTCTTCATGGGATGGGCTCGATATGCTGGTGACAACATCACGACTGGGCAGGTGGGCTGGGGGCAGGTTATGAAGGACCTTACGCTTGGAAAAATTATCTTATAGGTACTGGAGGGATTGTTGGAGGTCTTGAAACATTGTGCCAAGATGGGCTTGCTCCTATTTTAGAAGGCTGACCCTGGCAGTGGTGTTGATGATAGATTTGAGGGGAATGATAAAGCCAGAAAGACCACTTAGAAATCTACTGAAATAACCCAGCAGAGGAAACCTGACTGTTTAAGCTAAAACCTGAAGGCTAGAGAAGAGGAAATAGATTTTTTTTTTTTAATTATAGAACTACTTTGTTTCTCAACATAATCCTATGTTGGGTGGTTGTACCATTTCATACTTTGTTTCCATAGACTTTGGATGCTACTTTTAAAAATTGCAATAGCATATATACAACTCAAAATTTCCTCTTTTAGCCACTTTCAAGTATACAATTCAGTGGTATAGATTATAGTCACTACCATCACCAACATCCATTACCCAAACTTTTTCATCACCCCAGAAACTTTGCACCCATTAAGTAATAACTCCCCATACCCCTACTCCCAAGCCCCTGGTAACCTGTGATCTATTATCTGTCTCTATGAATTTGCTTATTCTAGGTATTTCATGTAAGCAAGATCAGTCATTTATTTGCTCTTTTGTGTCTGACATATTTCACTGAACATGATGTCACATACACCAGAACTTCATTCCTTTTTTATGGCTGAATAATACTCCATTGTATGGCTGTACCACACTTTGTTTATGCATTCATCTGATGATGGTCCCTTGGGTTGGGTGCCACCTTCTGGCTATTGTGAACAATGCTGCTATGAACATTGGTGTAGGGGAAATGGATTTGATGGCTACTTAGGGAAAAATAATTGACAGGGCTTGCAGATCAGTTAGAGGTAGAGGGCAAAGAGGAGAGAAAAATGCTGGGATTCTGGATTAGGTGAATGGGGTAGGGGGCATAGGGCTTCGAGACAGGGCCCTCTCTCTCTCTCCTGGACACACCATAGGTTAAAATCACAGGATTGAGACTGACAAACCAGCCCCTAACCAAAAGTCCACTAATCTTGTCACTGCACTTTCAATGAGTCTGAAGCCATAATAACCAGATGTGGAGGCTTGAAGGGCACCATCTCTGACATGGCTTTTCCTTCTGAGCTCCCTGGAGGAGATGACTTTGCATGCTTTCCCTGACCTCAAGTCATTTTTTCTGGGGACACTGGTTTCTGGGGATCTGGGTTCTAGCCCAGTGATGTCACTAGGGAACTTGGCAGCCTCAGGCAAGTCCCTTTTCAGCTCTGTGCCTTCTCTTCTGTACATCTGTAAGTTGGAATAAAATTAGCCAATTTCTTCCCAGCTCACAAGGCTGATGCAAGCTAGAGCAATTTATCCTTTCTAATTATATAAACAAACTCAGGGAACACATCCGGAGGACATTTTCCTTCCCTTCCCTTCCCTTCCCTTCCCTTCCCTTTTTCCTTCCTTCCTCCCTCCCTCCCTTCCTTCATTTGGATACCTTTTAAATACAATAAACCAGAGGACAGGAAAGTCTTTCAGACACTAAGAATAGTATACAGGTATGTCATTATTCAACAACTGAAATCTTCTGGGAGTCACAAGAAGTAAAAACAGTAGATTGGGCCTCAAATTCCAAGTAGTTTCAACTGGACTAACACCCCCACATATTCTTTCGGGCCTTCTAGAAATTGGAAGGCCACGGCAAGCTCTTACCCGTTGGGTATTTGAAGCTGCTATATAGCCTAAAAGGAGCTCCAATAGGCTTCTTGCCAGCTGCCATTAATTTCAGGTTCTTAGATCAGTATAGCTTGTGTCTTTCTTCTGGGGAAAAAAAAAATCCAGCCTACTAATTGCTAAGCCCTCAAAGAGTTCCTAGTTCACCGGGAAAACTCATCTCGCTCTGTTCTCCTCATTCTGAGGGTGCACATGAGCTTGGCTCTTCCTAAATCTCCCGGATCACCCTCAGAACTTCCTCCAATCCTCCCTCAACCCCTCTCCCATAAGTCCAAGAGATGTTAATCAGCCTTCCTTTTGCCTCTTGGGGAAGAGGGGGCAGGAGGAAGAGGAAACAGCACTACCCACTCTGTAAAGCTGCTTAGAAAAAAAGCTGAGGCAGAGAACTTAACTCAGCATTTGAGAAAGAAAGAGTCTCCTCCTGGATTCTTAGTCAAGGAACAACATGCCAGCGAGCCCCTCTCAAAATGTCTCCCACCATCTCACAAGTGTGCCTAGTCAAGAGGGCACCTCCTGCAGCCAGTCTTTGGCACTTTCTCTCTCAGCCAAGAGCCTCAGGGCCACTGATGCAAATGGTCCCAAGGCCCTAGAATCCTGGTTTCCTCAGGCTTCTTCCAAAAGGAATAGGCAAATATTCCGGGTAGACCTCATGGCATACGGGCTTCCTAAATGTCACAGAGTGTCAAACTGAGATAAGATGGCAAACACAATTTCTGCATAGAAGTCCTTTTGGAAGTACCACTCCCCCTTAAAACTTTAAGCAGATATTCGAGGGAAAACAATAGGGTATGCCTTTAAAAAATGTGTTTGCACATTAGGTATAGCTTTGCCACAGAATTAAAATGAAACATTGCTGTCCTCCTCCTCCTCCTCCTCCTCCTCCTCGTCCTCCCCCCTCCCCATTCCCTTCCCCCTCTTCCCCTCTCCTCCTCTTCCTCCTCTTTCTCCTTCTTGTTAAATTGTTTTGGGGAAACACAGGGGTGAGCTCCAGCCCTGAGGACCTTGCTAAGATATTATTATTTTCATATGCCACCAGAAGATTCATGCAAGCAATTCCACATAGAGCAATTCTTAAGAATGGAAACCACCGCAAGTCACAGAGAGAAGGATTTCTCATTTTTTAAATAGATCTTTTCATTCTTTGAGGTATTTACTTGGTCTTGGCAGTTTGGTGTCCCTTGAAAGACTTTTTATAAGCTGTGAGACTCCCTTCACATTAGACATTTGAAATCCAACCATTTTTTTAAGTTGCAAAGGAGATATTCTTTTGCAGACCATCTGTTGTTTAGTAACATGCAAATTACCAATAAATAATTCCAGATTCTTTTTTTTCTTTGCAAGCATAGCTATAAACAAACTGCTCCACATGCAGAAATGGAAGTCATTTTCCCTTTGAAAACTCATTAGGCTCTGCACGATTGGAAGAAATTGGTGGGGTTGGGATGGAAGAAGCTTCCTAGCAGATGTAAAAGAGTGCTGTTACTGTATACAAATAATAAGGAAGTCAAACATTGGCAATTATTAGGGCATGTTCAGCTTGCTTTGGAGGGACCCTCTCTTCCTGCTGTAGATTTTCTTAGGTCGTCCCACTGTACAGTGAGTATGTGTGATGATAAAACCCCATAAGGTCGATGTGTGCAATATTCAGCTAAAACATTGGCAGGCTATGAATCCCGTCCTATGAAATAACAGAGAATCAAAAATAGAAATTATATTTAACTTTTTACTCCGAAAAATTTGTTCAAAAAGCAAATTCCCTAAGCAGCACGCTGAACCAGTTACAGCCACCCCACAGGAGGAAAGACTGATTCGTGGCCCTGAAGAGATGGTTCTCAAGTGAGAGTTTATGGGAAGTAGAAGAGAAAGATTTAAGAGGCTAAGTGTTCGTGGAGCAGGTTGAAACTCTCACGCAGTTAACCGGTTGTTCACTTGGAGCAAAATCAAATTTCCAGGGTTAGTCTGTGGGCAAAATTAAGAAGGTAAAGTGTCATCTAGACTACCTTGTCTCTGTTCTCTTCTGAGAGGCACATCTCAGAGCTCCAATTCTTATGGTCAATAAGGCTAAAAACAAATTATTTAATGTTACCTTCTTTTTTGATTGAGGACTTTTTTTGATTGAAAACAAGAGGGTTTCATTCAAGATAGCCTAGGTAAATATGAACTCATGGAGTATTAGAGAATTCTGGCTTCCAGTAACTGTGGAGTAGCTTAGCCAGGTGAACATATTACAGATAACATTGACAAAATCTGAACAAAAGGCAACAAAAATAGCCTCAACTATTTGAAGCTGCTGCAGCACTGCCAAAAGCAGGTAGAAACTGAAGTAGAGTTGACCCTTGAAAATGAGACCTGAGTTGGGTGAGTGTATCCGTTTTTTCTTATTGCATAACAAATTACCACAAACTCAGTGACTTAAGGCAACACAAATTTATTGTCATGTTGTTTAGCTGGTCCTCTGTTCAGGCCCTCACCAGACTGAAATCCAGGTGTCAGCTGGGTTGCAATCTCATCTGCGGCTCAAGGTCCTCCTCCAGCTACTGGTTGTTGGCAGAGTTTGGTTGTCCGTGGCTGTAGGACTGAGGTCTTCAGCGCCTACAAGTGCTCACTGTTCCTTGCCACATGGCCCACCCCACAACATGGAAGTCATTTCTTTCAACCAACAGGAGAGCATCTGCTGGTTCTTATCTCTCTGATTTCTCTCTGATTAGGTCAGGCCCACCTAGAATAGTCTCCCCCTTAATGAATTCAAAGTCAACTGATTAAGGACCTTATTTACATCTACAAAATCTCTATACCTTTCTCACAGCATTAACCTAATCATGGGAGTGAAATCACATCATATTCATAAGTTCCACCCATATTCAAGGAGTGGGGATTATACAGGCATATAAAACAAAGAGTGGGAATCTTGGGAGCCATCTTAGAACTCTGTCCACCACAGTGAGATGTAAATTTTGGCACATTTTGGCTGATGGTACTCCCTAATTTGGTCTGCATGCATAATTTGTCTTACAAGTTTAAGGAATCCGAGTTCATGTCTGACAAGGTAACTGGAAAATTAGGAGGAAAATCACAGAAGGAAGGCAACTGAAGAGTGGTTAAGCCCATAAATATGCCTATAAACTCTTCTTAAATAGTTTGCTAAGCATTGAATCATGCCTGTGAATTGGAGCCTTCCCTGGGGCCTGGCAAATACAGCAGCTGGAAGATAAAAGAACTGAAAAGAGAGTCAGACACTGGACATCACAGGGGAGACAGTTTGGAGATCTTCTAGAACAAAACTTGACTTTCTTCAGAAAAACATAAACAAATCCAGAATCTCTACATGTATCATTCACAATACTCTGTATATTTTAAAAAAATTACTACACATATGAAAAAAAATTTTTGATCCATAGTAAAAAAAATAAGTCAATAAAAACTGACTCCAAGATGACTTAGATGTAAAATTAGCAAACAGGCATTTCCAAGCAGCTTTTATAAGGTTGCTGAAAGACAAAGGAATATAGTCATAAAGAATGAGCAGATGGAACATTTTAGCAGAAAACTTAAAACTATAAAAAATAACCAAAAGGAAAATTTAGAACTGAAACTAAAATAATTTAATGAAAAATTCACTGGATGAGCTTGCCAGCAGGTTGGAGATATTGGAAGAAAGCCAGGGAACTTGTAGATCAATAGAAATTATTTCATGTGAAGAACAGAGAAAAAAAAAGAATTGAAGGATAATGAACACATCTTAAATGACCTTAGGACAATATCAAGTGGTCTAATAAAGGTATAACTGCAGTTCCAGAAGGAGAGGAGAGGGGAGGGGAGGGGAGGGTAAGGGAGGAGAGGGGAGGTTATGTTGCAGGAGATTCATGCAACATAATCTTTACTAAATGAAGATTTAACTTCTGATTTTTAAAATGACAATTAAAAAATTGTCAGCTGAAAGGCAGTAATTATAACTCTGACTTGACCATTAGAAGATGAAATTGGCAAATTAGAATGGAAAGATGAACTCTCAGGAGCTTTACTCTATTTATTGAATGATGACCATGGAAAATGACCATTACATCCATCTGATAGTGAGAGAATGTTTCCAACAAAATACAATACATTCAGATGAATAATTATGGTTTTCCATTGGTTGAATATGGCAGAAATTTTAGCATTTCTTTTCATACCAAAATCTTTTAAATGGAGGATAAAAATGTAGCTTTTGTATGCTAAGTTCAAAGAAAGCATTTTGCTGCTATAGTCATAATATTTTGCAATCAGTCTTCAAGGTTATTTTTGGCTAATGAATTTATTTATAACTAGAAACATTAAATTCTTGTTTAAAACAGCCTATAATTTCATTTGCACAACCAAAAATTGTACATGAAATTTTTTTTTTTTAAAGATTTTATTTATTTATTCATTTATCCCCCCCTTGCTGCTTGTGCTCGCTGGGTCAGCTAACCACGCCGTGCAGGCAGGCTTGCCTTCACCAGGAGGCCCCGGGAACCGAACCCGGGTTAAAGTAAATAGTTTTCAACAATAAGAAATAACACTAATGGAGAACATTGTTCTCATATTTTTAAAAAATTAATATTATGTATTCCATATTTAACCAAGCATATCATTGGTTTTTGAGATATTAACAGCCAATACTTACAGACTATGATGGGGCATTTATAACTTTAGTAGAAATAAATTCAGAATTTGATGCTAGAATGTTGAACATTAAAGACAGATAAAATAATAAAACCGGTGACTACCCTCTAGGATGGAGAATTCAAAAGAAGATAAATAATATAAGTAGTGACAAAGTGAAAGAAAAATTTATATGTAACATTTTAAAAATAAGTATATTCATTCAACTAGATAATACCAGGAACAAAAGCCATGTTGAATGACTGATATTTATTATACATATTACTGATCTATGAGAACTAAAACAAGGAAATTGAGATGAGTATCTCATTGGCTTCACATTTGTTTTAAAAACATACAAGTTTGACTTACACAAGAAAACTGAAAAAATAACTTTCAGTATTAAGCATAGATTTAGGAGCCTTTCTAGGGAAGCTGTATTAGTCAGCCAAAGGGGTGCTAATATGAAATACCAAAAATGGGTTAGTCTTTATAAAGGGTATTTATTTGGGGTAGAAGTCCACAGATACCAGGCTGTAAAGCTTAAGTTTCTTTCCTCACCAAAGTCCATCGCCACGTGCTGGAGCAAGACAGCTGCCGACATTTGCCAGGGTTCAGGCTTCTTGGGGTCCTTTCTTCCCGGGGCTGCGTTTCTCTCTGGGCTTAGCTCCTCTTTCCTCCACAAGATCAGCTGTAGACTATCAGGCGAACGGCTCACTTCTTATCTCCTGGGGCCTTCTCTCCAACACCAAAACTCCAACATCAAAACTGCTTCTCAATAACTGCTGCAGCTCTGTTCTTTGTGATGCCTTTTATATTTTCTTCCCCCACCCACCAAGGGGTGGGGCTGAACACCCTACTGATGTGGCCCAGTCAATGCCCTAATCATAACTTAATCATGCTCAGATGAACAGATCTGTTTACAGGCATGATCCAATTATATTTTTGGAATTCATAATTACATCAAATTGCCCAATGGCTACAGAAGCCTATGAGAATTGTTTGAACATGGTGGGTAAAGGGAAAAGTCGCAGGCAGATTTTAACCAGAAACCCAAAAGCTTTTTGGCCACATAAGATGGAGAGTTTGAATTTGTTACCGGGAGGCATGCTCTCAACTGTGTGCTGTTCATGACATTCTTCAGGTCAGCTCAATGACTATCTGCCCAAAAACGAACATCTCTATGAAATACGCCTAAAATATGGCCTTACAACCACTTTTGGATACATGATGAGAATGATAACTAAATGCTTTTAAAAAAATTAGATTAATTTAGACAAGCTATGACATGTACTAGAAGAGTTAAAAACAACAACAGAATACCAGTGATAAAAAAAAAAGCTCATTGTGGTCTTTGGCTAGAAGGAATTTAATTTTAAGTCACACTATTTATGGTTTATATTTAGTATGAACTTTGTTTACCATTCATAATGTTAGCTTCCTATTGAGATTTAAGCTATTTCACTTTAAAAAGCATTAAAATTTTTTACTTTTTTGAGAAAATGTGTTTTTAATATCAGAAGACATTTCATGTGATTAAAGTATTTAGGGGGAATTTTTCTGATATTGGTAATTTACTTTATAATGCATCAAAGCATAAGATGATTTGATGATGAATAGAGGGATGAAGAGATGGATGTATATATGATAAATCATCTATAGCAAATGGCTAAAGGTAGAATTTAGGTGATGTGTGTACACGTTTACTAAAAATTCTTTTTACTTTGCTGTGTCTCTGAAAATATTCATCACAAAATGTTGCAAAAGCAAGAAATTGCATGTAACATTTGCAACAAAGATGACATTCCAATAACATATAAGGAAATTAAAACAATAATGAAAATGTTTACATGACTAAAAAGGAAAAGATTCACTTAACAAGGAATCCCCAAACTCATTTCAATAGACTATTTTCTGTCCATTAAAGATCAAGGTATAGTAGACTCTGAATTGAAGAGATTTGAACAAATTGTGCAATATGACTGTTATTTCCCACTTTCTTCATAATATTCCCAAATTTTAAAATTTGGAAGAAGACAAACTAAAATACTCTGTGGAGCCCATCTCCAGCAGCCCCTCACTGTTGGTGCTCCTGACAGTTCCAGAACACCTTGCTTTCAGACCCACTCCTTTGAAACCAAAACTGAAGCACCCTATAATATTATCTATGGTTTTCCATATTTACTGATACTGTAGATGGCAATTTTTGCGGCACAGCAGCTCTTCAGCTCGTTCACTGTTTTCCTTTCTGTGTTTGTTCGGCATGGCTTGCCCTATGTGGTAGCTTTTTCAGAGCCTGGAAAAATGGCTACTTCCCTTGTATGCAACCATATGTGGGATTGCCTCATTGAATTTTTTAAATGTTTTTAATTTTTTAACTGAAGAATTACGTACATATAAATATACATACATACATACACATATATGTACAACACAGAAAAACAATATATCAGTGTACAGTTAATTGAATTTTCACAACTCTAACACACCTGTGTAGCCAACACCCAGATCCAGAAACAGAACATGAAATTGCATTTTATTTGTCTTTGGACTTGGCTATCTCTGCTATTAAGCTGATGGTAAGCACCATGAGGACAGGGACTGCCTCTGTGCTGCTTGCTGTGTGGGTTCAGAGTTATAGTGTAGTGCCTGCCACATAGTAGGGGTCTGATCAATATTCATCAAATAAATTTGTTGACTGATCTCGAGGCGATGAAGCCATGCTCATATTGGAAATAAATGGAACCCCGTCTGTAAATTAATGAAATTCCTTTCTCCTTGGCTGTTACTAACACTTTTCTCTCATGTATGCTAATACACGCCGGAACTCAGGAAAATTGCTGTTAGCGAGGGTGAATTGAGATAATGATAGCAAAAGCACAACTAACCCTTTGGCTCTGCGACACCTACGACCAAAGCAGTTGAAGCCCCTCCAGCTTTGCAGATGTTGGCTCATGGTTTGGAGGGTGTGAATAGGTAGATGTGTGTGCTTGTGTTTGGGAAACGAAATGCACTGAAGTTGGTAGAAACCATTACTATCTGGCCAGCCAAGTGATGATACGATCCTATTGCGCCCCTTTTGCATGAAAAGGCGAGTGCGGCTGTTCAACAGAGGGGCAGGAAGCAGCCTGAGCTCGAGTCCCATAGGCTGAACCCAGAGTTTTCCTCTGGGGTGAATCTGTCCTTGCTCACCAGCCAAGGGCTTGCCACTCTGTATTGAGAGACATAAAGTGGAGAAGCTTGTGCCCTTGGTTTGCTCATCTGGAACTTAGGAAGACCCGTTGGGTGGTTGTCAATCTTGAAAGGCTGGACAGGCATGTAGGGCTGGGAGCAGGCGATTCTTGTTTTCAGAGAGGAAAGTGGGAAGAGGTCTAGCAGCCAAGCCCTGAGCATGGTGGAGAGGGAGGGCGGACGCTGTCTTCAGCCTCCCCACCTCCAGTAGTGACTGTTGCTTCCTTTGATGAAGGTTGCCTTTGTTTATCTCTCAAGAGGAAGCACAAAGTTAGACCCTTGTTTACCTTGGGAAGGAAATGTTGAAAGCCTGGGCTAGGTGAGAAAGAGGGGTGCCCCTTTATTCAATAAAAACCTGCAGCAGAGACCCGCTAATGGGACTCCCCATTTGATGGGGGTGGGGGATTGAGGTGGGGCTGAGTGGGTGGGAGGAAGGCACTATGGTGCGAGCAGGTTTCTGCTATGTGTGAATTGTTCCAAATCCTTCGAGCTTCCTGCCAGGGCACTGAAATCCTTTGGCTTATTGTAGGATTTGGATCTGGGACAATTTGCTCTGAAAGGGAGTTGGCATACATAAGTCATTATTATTAATAAACGCTTGGCGAATGCCAACCTTATGGCTAATGCTGAAATAAAGCTTTTTCTTTTCTTTTTCTCCTTTTTAAGGCCCAGTTACCTAGTAGAGCAAATCACTACTTGTCTCAGAAGAGGCAATTTCATAGACCTCCTGGCCCTACAGCCATGCCGTTGAACTGCTAGGTGCGCTTTTCCAAGTGTCTTTTCTTTTAAGAGAACATTCCAGAATCCCATACATTGTGTCTTTAAACTCCTCACCCCTTTCATTATCCAAAGAATGGATTAGGGGAGGAATGTAAGTGTCTTCTGACTTACCCTTCAGTCTGGTCTGCTCTTATAGGGTGACTCATTTCATAGTGTCTGGGTTTTAATGCTATGTGGCATCGAGTATGGCTGCTTCTAAATACTGATCTTGAATTACAAGGGTGCATCTTTAAAAATATATAGTGGAAAGAGCTATGCTTATTTTTAGTGGGTTTTTTCTCCTGAGTTTTCCTTCCCATAATGTCTATCTGCCTGTTTTTCTGTCCCTACATTTGATCACAGATGGCAGCAAGGAAAAGTGTGACTTTTCTCAGCAGAACTTGCAAAAGATGCTTGAAAAAAATGTCTCTTCTTTTATTTTCTGGCAGTGACTTGTGTTTAGGGAACTTGGCATCGAAACAAGTGGAGTGTTCTTAGTTCCACTGTCTTTTTATGTTTCTAAGCAACTTTTTTTTTTCCTTTTTTTGTCTTTTTTTTAAACTAACAGTGATCTCCACTAGAAAAGATTGGGTAAGGGCTGGGAAGAGAATCAAAGGATCATGTTAGATGAGGCAGAGAAGGAGGAAGAGGAGGAGGAAAAAGCAATAGTTTCTAGCATTTTCATGATGACTTTCATTTCAGATTCTCCAAGCACCTTATAAACATATGTTCAAAGAAGCTGATTTAACTGCCAATTTACTAAATAAACTAGAAGAAAAAAGATTTCTTTTTTAAAAGTTCACATGCTTTTCAGTAGAAATTTGGGGACTTGAGCCATATGAGACCCCATTTCTCCCACTGCCCCTGACACTCCTTGTCCTGCTCAACAAAAGGCTGAGTAAATTTTCCCTCAGTGATATGTGAGAAGCCATTCAGAGCCAAATCCCACCCCCACTCCCAAATTCCTCTATTGCTCTCCCATCAGAGTGCTTGAA
This sequence comes from Tolypeutes matacus, assembly GCA_026826555.1. Lineage (NCBI taxonomy): Eukaryota > Metazoa > Chordata > Mammalia > Cingulata > Chlamyphoridae > Tolypeutes > Tolypeutes matacus. The sequence goes on from JAKSZT010053813.1 coordinate 1,928,558, forward strand.
AATTTACCACTAAAGAATCATTTCTTTATTCAACAAATTCTTATTCTGTGCCTCTTAGGTGCTAAGACCAAATGACAGAGGCTTGGCCTGAGGACTGAAGCCCCCCAGCCCGCAGCCAGTGCCAACTGCCTTTGAACTCCCAGTGGAACCCAGGGGTGAGAGTGATCCCAGGTGAAACGAGGGGTGAAGGCACACCGCTGACCCACACGATTGTGAGGAACTATTGCTGTTGTGTGACATCACCACATTTTGGGATGGTTTGTCAGCCAGCAAAGGCTAATGGAAACAAATGGAAAAACCGTGAACTAGACAAATAGATAGTCCCGTCCTACCATGTCCTAGAAAGAGTTTGGCTCTAGTGACCCACCGAGCATGGGAATTAATCTGACAGTGACGACTTGGATGCTGTGACTTAAAAGGAAGAGAAGATGGTAAGACTTGTACTTAGTAGCATTACTTACAAAATTGTTATCTCATTTTAAAATGTGCAAACAGAGGCTCAGAGATGTTGAACAATATTGGTGGTGTTTAAGAGCATGGGTGTGGATTTGAATCCTCTCTCTGCCTGTATTTAGTTTACTATGTGAACCTCATAAGTTCTCAATTTCTTTATCTGTAAGATGGAAATAATAATATTAAACCCATAGTGTTGTGTGAGAACTAAACAAGATGGTATGTATAAAACTCTTAGCATAGTTCCTGCACATAGTTCTCCTTCTGTAAGTGATAGCTGTTGGGGTTGAATCATGTCTCCCCAAAAGTCCCAATCCCTGGTACCTGTGAATGTGAACTTATCTGGAAATAGAGTCAGTGCAGATGTACTTAGTTAAGATGAGGACATACCAGCATTTGGGGCCCTGAGTCCAATATGACTTGTATACTTAGAAGAAGGGATGAAGAGCCACTTGGGAGAAGATCAGGTGAAGCTGGAGGAAGCAGATGGAAGGGCTGTGCCTCCAAGCCAAGGAATGCCAAGAAATGCTAGCAAACCACCAAAAGCTGGGAAGAAGAATGGAGCAGATGTAGCTCAAGAAGTTGCATGCCTGCTTCCCATGTACAAGGTCCCAGGTTTGATCCCTGGTACTCCTAAAAACAAAAACAGATGAGCAAATGAAAAAACCAATTCAGGGGAGCCAGTGTAGCTCAGTGGCAGTTGGCACTGGCTGTGGGCTGGGGGGCTTCAGTGCTCCTCTCTGTAGTGTCTCACTCATTTAGGCTAGACCGGCTTCTCACATGGCTGTCATGGGACAGCGTTCCAGGGGTGGGACTGGAAGCTGTGGGGAGCCTCGGAAGTCCCCCAACATCACTCCCACCACATGCTATGGGCCAGGGCAGCCCTCAGGCAGCCTGGATTCAAAGAGCAGGGAAGAGATACCTGTTCTTCACGGTGCAAAGGAGCACGGAGGGAATTGATGCACCATCTTTGATGTGCCACACCTGTGATGAAATACGTTACAGCCACTAAAAATAATATTAGCAAAGTATTTGCTAGAAATATAGGAAAAGCTTTGTGAAAATTAGGGGAACAATGATAGGTATTACTATCATGGCATAGTTTCAAATCAAACCAACCATGACTAGACTAAAATGCCATGTGTAAGAATAAAAATGGGCCAGAAAAGGGAGAAGTTGGAGTGTGACCTTCAAGGTGTGGCCAGGATTTATGGCACTGGACAAATAACAGGAACGGAGTCTGTTTTGACACCTCCTTTTAGAAGGCAATCACGTGGGGCACCAGCTGACAAGTGTACAAAGCACCTGTTACATGTTTGCAAGGTACCAGCTTACAGGTATGCAACATGTCGGTTTACATGTGCATGAGGCCCTGGCTTGCAGGTGTGCAAGGCACTGCTTCCAGCCGGAGCCTACCCTGGCTAGATGGCTGAGCCCTCTATCTTCACCTTGCCTTAATTCTCTACTTCAGGATCCTCCCTTACCTTACTGGCTTTCTCCATAATCCTCCCTAAGAAAAAGACTTCTTTTGAGGTCTGTTTGGTTGCTATTGTTGCAGTGTTTGCTCTCCTTTCTGATAAAAGCACCCCTGCCCATGAATGCAGTGCACACCACGAAGCATGGGCCAGGAAGGTGAGAACTAGGAAAGCCTCCCAGGCCTGGAGAAAAAGCCAGATCCAGGCTGACCCAAGCAACTTTCCTGCATCGCTTAAATGTGCTAAATTCGGAGTTGCTCTGCCCAGAGAAGTGAGAACGGAAGTGGAGTCAGAGTTTCCCCTGGGTCATCCCAGGTGCCGCTGACTGCAGAATGAGCCCAGGAGAAGGGGCCTGGCTACCTGTAGCAGGGGAGGGGCTTCTCCCTTAAGCTGCAGTTTAAATTAAAGGGCTATGGCGGCTTTTTTTAAAAGATTTATTTTATTTATTTCTACCCCCCCCCATTATTTTGCACTCACTGTCTTCTCTATGTGTCTGTTCATTGTGTGCTCGTCTTCTTTTTGGGAGGCACCAGGAACCAAACCTGGGACCATCCCATGTGGAAGGGAGGTTCCTAATTGCCTGAGCCACCTCCACTCCCTGCTTGCTGTGTCTCTCATTGTGTTTCCTAGTTGTGTCTTTTCATTGCATCATCTTGTTGTGTCATCTTGTTGCGTCAGCTCACTGCACCAGCCCATTGTATCAGCTCACTGTCTTGCTTGTCTTCTTTAAGAGGCACCAGGAACCGAACCCAGGACCTCCCATGTGGTAGGAGGGCGCCCAACTGCTTGAGCCACATCTGCTTCCCTGTGAAGGCTTTTAAGGCTCTCCAGGCAATGGTCCCTTATGAAATGAAGACCATATTTGGGACATCTGTACAGTTTATTCCTTTCTTCTTAGAACTTTCAAACTTTAGAATGGAAAAGAACTTTTGCCATCACCTTCCAGAATCTTCCGCCAAAGTACCCTTTATGGCAAAGGGCAGTGTCCCCAGAATTCCTAGGGCTTAACTAGAATTATTCACTGACAAGAGTATTTTTCTTGAAATCTCATATTTTATCTTTAATATTTTTTATAAATTTGATATTCTATTGGCTGATTGTTTTAATAAAATCATAAGGTTTTAAGTTAGTATCTTTCCAGGAAGAATATTCCACATGTACTTTTGTGTCTTCATGTACACCCAAGACATAACAGAATCTCTCATGATTGAGGAAGGGATTGATCCACTTGTCCAGAGTCAGGGTGCAACTTGGCCCACCCAGAAAGGAGATGGCCTCTGTGTGGACCCCAGTCCTTGCCCCCCACCCACTGGATGTCTTCCCTCACAGATACCACAGCTTGGGGTCCAGCTCATGCTAAGATTGGGGTTGAGGTGGAGAGGAGATGTGCAGTAATATGTTCCAGATGTCAAAAAGATGACGTGACTTCTGCGATTTAATTGCTTGTAATAATGAAGGGGTTGAGAAAAGTAAGAAATAATTAAAGATATTGAGTGAAGCAGAAGTTCAGGTTTAGTAAGTTAATGATATTGGCAGGGGCAGAAGATGGGAGACTCCAAAGCCACAACCACCTACTCTTTTTGAGCAGAGTGTGGCTATGCTTACAATATTTTATAAACCAAAAATATGGCCTGACAAAGAAATTGGAAACATGGTTTAAAAAATAAACTCTTTTGACTTAGGAATTTATTTTTTCATAAGGCTTCGCAAAGGAATAAAAATAAATCACACATACATTTTAAATGGCCTTTTGGAAAAGAATAAAAGTACCTATATTTGGGTCTCTCCCAGAAAATCTGCCTTATAAGTATGCCTCAAGAGAGAAAAATGACTTTTTGCTTTCTTGGGGACATAAGTTTGTGGGTCCTAGAAATTTTTCTTTTGCTACAAACTGACAAGTTTGGTCAAGTCATATAACTCCTGTGGTTCAATTTCTTTGTCTGTGAAATGATAGAATGACAAAAATTGCTAAGGACCTTTTAAAGTTTTAAGATTCTGTGAATCTCTGCCTGCTTAAAATATTTCCTTTCAAACCCACTTTCATATTTTATTTGACAAATTATTTGTTGGTGGGAGGGAAAGAAATAAAAACTAGAGGGCCATATTTGCACCCAAACACCTGCCATGACCCCACAGGAAAATGATTCAATGAAGGCAGAGCTTTTGTTTTTCTCCTGCTTTTTTCTTAGTGGTTCATCACAGGTTGAAAAATGGAAGGTATACAATGGTTGTTTATTGAATGAATGAATGGAGGTGTTTCTATATATTTATTGCTTCTGTGTGCATTATTTCAAGAAGTGGCTATTTCCGAAATACTTTGTAAAGTTTACAAACTAGAGTAATCACCCTTACAAGTTTACAATTTACCTAACATACTAACATAAGCTGGCATTCAACACAGGTGATGGAGAAAATTGCAGAAAATATGGAATTTATCTTCTGATATCTTGGTATGTGGCTTGCTGAAATATTTTTAATAGTTTTGTTTAATATATAATTCAACTACACAGTGCACCCGTTTAAAATATACAACCCAGTGGCTTTTAGCAAATTTACAGCATTGTGCAATCATCACAACAATCTAATTTTAGAATAGTTTCATTACCCTAAAAAGAAACCTTTTACCCATCAGCAGCCACTGCCCATCCTCTCTTACCACCACACCCCTACCCCTTACTCCCAGACCTAGGCAATTACTAATCTGCTTTCTTTCCCTACAGATTTGCCTATTCTGGACATTTCTTATAAAGCAGAAAAGGAAAAAAAGAAAAACTTATTGTAGCATAGTCCCAATTATGACATAGCTTTTCCATCCTTACACATCTGCGTGCATGTATCTGTATAGAAGGAGGCACAGCTAAATATTAAAATTGATTGTCTCTGTTCTTTTACATTTATCTTTATTTTCCAAATTTTCTGCACTGATAATGTGTTACTTTCTCTATCCAAAGATACTAGGTTGGTTTTTTTTTGGTTTTTTTTTTAACATGTGGGTCATATTGATGACGCTATGAAATAATTATAAATGGTAATTTTCTGAAGTAATGGGTAAAGAAGTAATGAGGAAATGGATAATTTCCCATTTTATGAAGAAATATTAGAAAGGAATCAAGATGAGAAATATTTCCTCTTAATGATGAACATCTCTTTTCTGAAGCTTAGTAGCTGTGCCTCCCAGTCCATATTTTCCCAATCCCTTATTATAAATGTTATTTTAATTCCTATGTACTGTAGTTTGTAAGATGCTTTTTTATAGTATACTTTTTAATTTCTTTTAAAGATACTTAGATTACATAAATGTTATATAAAAAATATAGAGGATTCCCATATGACCCACTCCCTACCCCTCCCACATTTTCCCACATTAACAACATCCTTCATTAGTGTGGTACATTTGTTACAATTGATGAACACATTTTGGAGCATTGCCACTAGTGTGGATTATGGTTTACATTGTAGTTTACACCCTCCCGCACAATTTTGTAAGTTATAAGATATGTGATGGCCTGTATCTGTCATTGCAATGTCATTCAGGACAATTCCCAAGTCCCGAAAATGCCCCCATATTATACCTTTTTTCCACCTCCCTCCACTCAGAACCTCCAGTGGCCACTGCCTCCACATCGGTGATAACAGTTCATCCATTGCTAGAATTACAATGAGTTTATAGTAGAATAACAGTAATTCTACTCTAGTCCATCGTTCATTCCCCAATCCTGAGGATTCTGGCATGGTGATGCCCACTCTGCCTCCAACTGAGAGAAGGCTTAGATCCCATGGGGCAGATGGATGGGACTATTTTGCTTGCAGTTGCAGACTCTGTTCCTTGGGATAGCCGTTGTCCATCATCATCTCCTTGTTAGTTGCCCTGGGTGAGTCCAATGAGCTGGAGAGTAGGTGTTGCAACGCTGTTGAGATTCAGAACCCAACTGTTAAGATGTTTTTAAATCCTTTCTGGAATGAGTCCCAAGATAAATATATAGGTAAATAATAGGAAATATTGATCAATTTAATATAGGTGTACTAGCTAGCAATGAATAGGATAGGAAAATAATTAGGAATTGAAACAAACACACAGTTAAAAACATTAGCTTTCCTCTTCAGATTTGCCACATTTCCCTCTCAAATTTGCTAACGAGGAGAAAGGTTGAATTACTTGGATTCTCTCTACTTTCTTTCCTTGTCCCCTAGAGGAGCTCCTTATGTGTAAGGAAATGCCTCAAATTTGGGAACCAGACAAACTATATCACGATTATATGTGGTGCTGTTTGAAAATGTGAGGTTTGACTTTCGGAATCAATAGCTTTGAGGCTATGTCCAGGAATTTAGCTTTAACAATTCTCCCAGGTGTTTCCAATGCACACTGATGTTCAGAAGCCTTGGAGTGAAAGCAGAGGTGAGAGAGACCAGGGCAGTTCTAGAACTGACAGGAACCTGCTCTGCCCCACCCATCTTCCCCAGAGGACCCTCCTTTGCTGTGCCAGGGACAGGCTGATGAAGCGACTGTCCCTGGAGACCTTTCTAGACCTCGTAGACCTTTCTAGAGTTTCTAGGCTGTTGCCAGAGAGGCTGCCTGTTCCTAGGGTCCCACCCTTGTAATCCCACCCACCTCCCTCCCCCATCCTGAGTTCAGATCCCAGCGATTTCAGAGGCCCTGGAGTCTTCTGTATGGACTGGGATTTTATCGACATCAATAGAGCGTTCAGGCATTAAAAAATAAGCAGCCTCGTTGGAAGGCTGAACACCCACTTCATCGTACTTTTCCTAAGTGAGGCCCTTCCGAGGCCACAGCCACCTTCTAACAGATTTATTTTTCCAGGATGGCCTCACTCTGTCCCCTCCTGGGTCTAATGTGAGCCCTTCAGGGGTCTTTCTGTGTATACCTGAGGCTTCATGGGAATAGTTTCCAGTGCCTACCTTGTCTCAAGCTTGGTCTTTGCCAGAAATATTTTATTCCCAGATGCAAATGAAGAAAACAGGTAAACATAAGTTATTTGCCAAAGTAAAAAAAAAAAAAAAAAAGTGCTATCATGGGCATTCCTTAAAGTGTGGTCGATATTTCCATGTATGTTTTCTAGTAAGATTATGATTAGTGAGGAAGATAACTTGAATTGCTATTGCTAATTTGGTAACATCCATCCTGCTTTTAGGTGTGGGCATTCAGGAAAAAAAAATAATGGCTCCTTTATCAAGAGAAGGAAATGTGAAAGCAGTCTCAGATTCTAAGTAAGTGAGTGAGATTTGCGTATGTGAGTGTGTGCGTATGGGTGTGTATGTGAGAAAGAGGTGTGTGGCATGTTTGTAAAGTGTGTGAGGTGCATATAAGAGTGTGTGTTGTATGTGTGCAAGGTGCATGTGTGAAAGAGGTGAGAGGTGTGTGTAAGAGGGTGTGTGTTGGCTGAGGTGTGTGTGTGGTGTGTGAGGTATATGTGAGGTGTGTGTTGTGTGAAGGGTGTGTGTGTGAGGTGTGTGT
>JAKSZT010053813.1:1935968-1998467 GCA_026826555.1 Tolypeutes matacus
CCCTGGATTGACAGCTCTGGCTGAGAGAGCCAGACCCCGTGGACGGGCAGCCAACTGCACCCATGAGGGGGTCGGAAATTCAGCAGGCCCGCAGGCATTCTTTTCTCTGCATTTCACTTCCTACCACCAACCCTGGACCCAAGACTAAAGAACAGTAGCCCAGGCTGTCCATTCCCAGGAGAAATTCTGCACGTTCCCGGGCACTGTCGATACAACTTAATAAAGAGCGACGTCCTCAGATTCATAGAAAAAATTTATTGGAGGAGACATTCTTTGTTTAAGTGTTTTAGAAATTCTCAGAACTTTTGTGCTGGCCACTACTATTACATGTAATGCAAGCTGGTGTATAACTTAGTAAAAATGATACAGTGTAGTTCGTCAAGTCTTAAATATACCTGTTTCCCCTGTATTAGTCAGGGTTTTTCAGAGAAACAGAACCAACAGGATATAAGTGTACACATAAGCATAAACATAAATATAAATCTCCCTCTATAGGTAGAGATAGAGATAGAGATAGAGATAGAGATAGAGATAGAGATAGAGAGAGAGAGAGAGAGAGAGAGAGAGAGAGAGAGAGTTAAAGATATATAAATATATCTGATAACTCAAACCAGCCCTTTGAGAAACGTACTCTGAGCATATCCACTTTGAGACCAAATCACTCGGGCTCAAGGAGATCAGACCATCTCCCCATTTTCATCCTTTCCTGGGGGACAGAGTCGGGACAGGAACTTGCTGTCCCCTCAGAGCTGCCCTGCGGTCCTGCTTCTGGGGAAACAGATGTGGCCAAGGGCAGGTAAATGATGGGGGAGCCTCACCTTGGGGACCCGGAGCACATCAGCAGAGCGTGGGGCAAATCTGGGAGGCAGGACCCCCAGGATGTATGCTGTTCCCGAGTCCCCAACCTCCCCAGCCTGCAGAGGTCTCTTCCCTTCTCCTAAATGCTTTAAAATCCCTACTGCCTCAGTGCCGGTGAGCTCTGGGATAAGAATCTGACTGAACAAACCCACAAGGCTTGGTGGAGACTGGTGGCCTTGGGAGCACCAGTCCTCGGTGGTTAGTACTCCTTGGCTTTTTAAAGGACTGGAGGGTGAGCAGAGAGGAAAAGGGTGGGAGAGCCATGAGTGGTTGTGCAAAGCTCGTGGTGGGCATGGGGTCCAGGGTGCTGGGCTCAGGTACCTCAAACCTGCACCCCATCTCCCCAGCCTCAGAGTCTGCTCAAGTGGGACAACGGAACCCTTATTCCAGGAAGGCAATCTGTAAAGCATGTTTCCAAAACGTAGGAGGTAAGGCTGCTGGGCACAGCCCCCTCCGAAAGAGGACAGTGTCCCTCTGTGAGCCCACTATTTGAGCCACGTCTTTCTCTTACTGGAAATAACTGCCCCCCCCCAACCTCCTTCATGTTCTTTAGGACGCAGCGGGGCAATGGGCCAGCTCCTTCTCTAAGGCGCCCTTGTCTGCGGCGGCCGCAGAAGCCCAGAGAGAGATGCAGCCTGGGCAGGGAGGGTGAAGATGGAGCCTCAAGGCCCATAGGCCAGGCCCCCTGTGCTCCCAGGGAATCTTCCGGAAGAGGAGGCCGCTGCCAGAGGGCTTCCCTCACCATGTGGTTGGTCCGGGCCCCAAGGTTGCTGCTGCCGGGTGCCCCAAAAGGAAAGCAGTGAGGCTAAGAGGGGGGAGCACGCATTCCCCAGTGGCAACCCTCAGCATTTGCTTTCCCCTTTTCTTTTCCACACGGCTGCCTCCCCCATCCCAAACATTTCATTTTTCTGAAAGCCAGGTTGAATGGGCTCATTTTGCATTTATCTTCACTCTGACGACTCTGCACAGCTTTTATGGCCCCTCCCCTACAGCCTGATGCCCCAGGAACCCCATGGGCACACCTGCGCCTCATGTGGGCTGCTGCTCTGCCTAGAACAGTCCTCCCCAGGGGTTCCTGCTCCTTCTTTGCTTCCTTCAGTCCTCACTCAGAAGTCACCTACTCGTGCCCCCTACATAAAGCCTCAACCCCTCTCCTCCCTCTACTTCACACTCCGCATCTCTGCTTTATTTTTATTCCCCATAACACTCATCATTATGTGACTTTTTTTTTTTCACTTATCTTGTTATTTTCCCACTAAAACGTTAAGTTTCACGCAAGCTAAGATTTTTGTCTTTTTGTTCACCACCGTATCCGCAGTGCTAGAAAGGTGCCCACTAGAAGCTCAGTGCTTAAAAAGATTCCTGGATGAGTGAAAAATTGTAAAGTGCCTAATTACAAAAAAGCAATTTTGAACATCAGCTTTGCATGTGAGTTTTCATATTCATTTTTACATCATGCGCCTAATTCTTCAGAAGTTGCCCATTCATCCATTCATCTGCTCTTACACCAACAAACATTGAATGAGTACATACATGCTATATGGCGGATTCTGCTGGGAAAACAGCACACAGTCTCCTGGCTCTCCAGAAGTTTGTAGCCAAGTGGAGAGAGAGATGTGTAAATAGGGAAATACAGTCCAAGTAGGGGCTATGTGAGCAGAGTACAGAGTTCAGAGAAGTCTTTATGGAAATGTTATGCCTTCAGCTTGGAGGAGAGGGTTTCACATGCACACAGAGAGTAGGTGGAGCATAATGCGATGGCAAAGGCACATGTCCACCTGCCTTAGTCTGCCAGGGTTGCTATGACAAATACCACACTGTGGGTTGGCTTAAACGAGAATTTATTGGTCCTAAGAATGTAAACCACTTTTAAAAGAGCCATGAATCTGAAATCGAGGCATCGTCCAGGCCATGCTCTCCCTCTGAGTCTGTAGCACTGTAGTGCTGCAATCTTTGGGGTTCCTTGTGTCTCCTGTCACACAGTGATGTCCTTGGTCTTCTCCCATGGTTTTCTCTGACTCGCTGCCTCCAGATTTCTTATAGGACTCCAGTAACGTGGATAAAGGCCCACCATGATTCAGTTGGGCCATGCCTAAATAGGACCTCAGAAGATCCTATCCACAAGAGTCCACAATTTAATGGACAGTATATCTTAAAAGTATCCTATTTACAATGGGTCCAGGCCCATGAGAATGTGTCTTAAGTTTAAGAACATGCCTTTTATCGGCATGAGTGATTCAATCTACCACATTAACCAAGGATGCCACTGAAATAGCCCAGGCAAGAAAAGATGAGAGTAGTGAGGACAAGGATGGAGACAATGGAGCAGATCGAGATACGCAGAGGGAGTACATTTCACAGGATGCAATTGCTTCTTGGACAAGAAGGAGAGAGTAAAGGAACACAAGAGAAAGGTGGCTCTTTGATTCTAGTTTGGACGACTGAGTATGTGAGAGTGTCCTTTGCTGAGACAGAGGCTAGGGGAGAAGAGGCAGGTTTGGAAGGAAAGATGATAAATTTAGATGTGGATGTGCTGAATTTGTCACACCTGTGAGGCACCCAAGGGAAAATGCTGCCAGAAATATAGAACCAGTTCAAGAAACAGGTTTTGGCTAGAATAATACATTTAGGACTTCTGGACATATAAATTGTAATAGATTGAATCATGTCCCACACAAAGACAAGTGAAAGTCCTAACTGCCAGTCCTAAGAATGTAAACCACTTTTAAAGAGGATGTTTGAAGAGCTATTAAGATGAAGCCGAATTGAATCAGGGTGGGCTTTAATCTAATAGGATTGGAGTCCTTATAAGCAGAGGAAATTGGACATAGTAGGAGGGACAAATGGGGAGGGAGAGACGGACGTGCCATGGGTGCTGAGACTGATGGCCATCAAGCCACCAGCAGAGTGCTTACAGGCTTCAGAGAAAGCATGGCCTGCAGATACCTTGATGCTGGACTTCCAGCCTCCAAACTACAAGCCAATAAATCCCTGTTGCTTAAGCCAACCAGTGTGTGGTAGCTGTCATAGCAGCCCAGGCAAACTGAGACAGACATGATAGCTGATGGCAAGTGGATGACATGAAGACTCTTCAGGAAAACATATTAAGTGATAAGAAGACCAAGTGATAAGTGTTAAGTGATAAGAAGACCAATATTTACAGGTTTCAAAGTGATGTCACTTCTGTTGATGAGACTCATTAAACATGGGCAACTGCTTTAAGCTCTGAGATCAGAGAATCCTGGACACTGAAGATCAAATTTCTGCAGGAAACCTCTTCCCTATTGAGAGCCTTCAGGCAGTGAGCCCATTTGCCTGCAGAGGATGGGGTGAGTCCTGCTTCATGCTTCCTCTTTTCTTATGATAATGAGATCTGAGGAGCTGTGAGAAAAGCAGTGTTGAGGAGTGAGGGCCAGCAGGATAGCTGGGTGCCAGGATTTGAACCCACAACTTTCCCAAACCTAGCCTTTGTTCCTTCTCTGTCTTCACAAACTTGTATCTGAGACTATATTAGAAGGGAAGGCAGATGCACGTGGAGAATATTTTTGAACGATGCATTATCACTGGTATGAGCACAACCCACCTTGTAGAATTGAACGTCATGTTTATACACATATTGTATTTAATATTTTCAATGTTGTGAAAAAAAAGCATTGATTTCATCCAATTCTCACTACCTGTTGGGGGAAAAAATGCTAGACTTAGGGTAGAGTGAAGTTCTGCCTGGTTTGAGCCATAACATGTTGGAAAGGGAAGTCCTTGCTCTCTTGGAGACCCTGGAAGGCAAGTGTGGCGGGTGGTCTAGGTGGGGAAGGGTAGCAGTACCAGCAGGGCCTCAGCCATTTTAATGGGAGTGGAATAAGCATTCGGCTCAGTTCTTTGCTTGTCAAGACAAAAATGTCCCATCTGACTAAAAACAGCCACACCTGGCTGCCAAGGCAGCTACTACCTGAAACACCCTTTATGCTCAGGGCCTTGTCTTGGGGGCAGGAGAAGAAAGGAATGCTAGAATGTTCTAGAGAGGCACTCCATCAAAAGACAGCAGCTTCCCTGGGCAGAGATAGCATGTGGGAGCTGGAAAGGAGTTGGTAGGAGGTCCTGAGAGGTGGTAGGAAGGGGTGGGAGGGGTTGGAGGTTGAAGGGAAGATGGGAGGGGTAGGAGGTGAAAGGGAGGTGGAGGTGGGAGGGGGTGGGGAGTGGAGGGGGAGGAGGTGGGAAGGGATGGGGGATGGAGCAGAAGGGGTGGGAGGTGGAAGGGAGGGGCGGGAAATGGAATTCCGAGGCCTGTGATGACAGGTCCTTCATCCCAAGGCTGGGGCTGCACATTGGGTGGGAGTAGGGGGGACGGGTTTGCTCCGTCAGGAGCCAGAGCAGTCTCCAAGCCCTTGGGCAGGCCTCAGACAGTAATCTTAGCCAACAGTGGGGATCCTTAGTCCCCAGACATCATCAACCAGCTGTATTTTTTTTTTTTTTTGCCTCAGTGTAGCCAATATCCAAGTGAGCCTGATGAATCCCCCTGCATGAAGATTCTGAACTTCTCAGTGACCTCAGAGACCCCCATGCTCTTCCTCTGTGGAACCTGGGCAGGGGGGAGTCACAGCATGACCTCCTTGCTGGGTCCTTCTAAACAGCTAAACTGTTATGTGTGACCTGTGAAGCTGTGGTAATGCCAATTCACTGGGCATTTTCTTTACCCTTTCTTCCTTTTCATCCCACTAAGAAACCTGGGAATTGGTTAGGGCTTCCTCGCAGGTTGGGTAGTGGCCTCAAGTGCCTCCTCTGCTTCACAATCTAAGGAAATGAAAGACTACAGATTTACCTTCAAGGTCTCTGGACAAACTGCCAATTCACCATGTTGCTGAGTGAAAGGAAAATCTCCTTTTCCAAACAAGGACTTGCATCTCACTCACCTTCCACTTTGCACCCCAGTTCCATCATCACTAAAGCCAAGGTCTTGAGAGAACCTTTCTAAATGCTTCTGCAGCAACCAGGTGAGCTGGTTCCTCTCCCTCACTGGGTCCCAAGACTCACAGCAGTGTGTGGTTTGGAGTGGAGTTTGTCCCATATGGGAAGCCACAGCTGCAACTGGTTCCTAAAAAGATCAAGTCGGTTTACACACACTAGGATGGCTATAATTAAAAAAATCAGAAAATAACAGGTGCAGGTGAGGATGTGGAGAAACTGGAAGCTTTGTACATTGTTGGTGGGACTCTAAAAGGGTGCAGCCACTGTGGAAAACAGTTTGGTGAGTCCTCAAAAAGTAAACATAGAATTACCGTATGACCCTGCTATTCCACTCCTGGGTATATACCCCAAAGAATTGAAAACAGGGACTCAAACAGATACTTATTCACTAAGGTTCACAGCAACATTATTCACAAGAGCCAAGAGGGGAAAACAGCCTACATATCCATCACAGATTAATGCATAAACAAAATGCAGTAGCTACACACAATGGAATATTACTCAGCCCTAAAAAGGAATGGAGTTCTGAAGCATGCTACAATGCACACGAAGCTCAAAAACATTAAACTACGTGAAAGGCGCCAGACACAAATGGTCACATGTTTTGTGATTCTATCTATATGAAATATCCAGAAAGCAGTTTGGGGGTTGCCAGGGGCTGGGGAGGAAGAGGGAACGGGGAGTGATTGTTCTAGAACTCGACATTATGAATGTAGTGAAATGTGGCCGAATTGTTCACTTTAAGATGGTTAATTTTATTGTTATGTGAATTTCAATTATTTTTTAAAATGTAAAGCTCCTGTTGGAACTGGCCTCACTGGCTGCTTGCGTCACCCTTTACCTGTTCCCTCTAGTGATTGCTGGGGAGAGGTGGGATAGGAATAGGGCAATCAGATATTCATTGAAGAACCAGATGCTGTTTTAAATAATGAAGGGAGAGGTGAATGTCGCTAGTGCCAAGGACACTGTGATATCATGGAGTTAGCAGCAACATTGGTGTCCACAGGCTTGGTTTCAAATTCCAACTCGGCTCTCTCCCTTGTTGTATGACCTGGTCACCTACTCAGCTCGAGTGTCCACATGTGAGTAATCCTTTCAGGGTTGTGGGGGGATCTGTGATGTTGGCTGAACAGGGTTAGACACACAAGATGTGTCCAGAACCTTTGACTTCCTTGGGCATTTTTCATCACAGTGGGAAGCCGAGCATGCACCCATAATGTGAGCACGGGAAGCTGTAGGTAGGAAGACAGACATCTTTATCCACGCAGAGCCCCACTGCATGCCTATTTTTGTTCTTTGGGCTCCTTTGCCCTGCTCCTTTCCCACCTTCTTCTCCCTAGACCTGCTACCAACTGTTGGGATCTGGGACCTTCTTTCCTTTGGATCCCCCACCCTGTTGGTGTGCCCTTATTCTAGAGTTGACTGACTGAGGAATTTGGATCTAGACTCCTGGCTTGTCTGGCTCTCATCAAGACTCTTCCCACCTCAGTCCTTGCTGATTGAGGAAAGGCCCTTACTGATGTGGACCACCTTGTCAGACAAGGAGAAGAAGACGTTATATGGGAGAGGGATTCTTTCTGAACATGCTTTTAGGGGCCTGGGCACTTATCATCATTAGATGGAAACAATTAATTCTGGGAGTAGAAAATAGCATTTAAGAGGGAACTTTCTGGACACTTTTGCACAGCCTCTTGAGATAACTCCTATTATCTCCACTGTACATATGTGGAAGTTGAAGATCAAAGAGAGTTAATATTTTGCCCAAGAGATGAAGCCAGGATTTGACACAGTTCGGCTTAAGAGTCTGTGATTTCCTGCATCCCCACCTAGCTTTTTGAAAAAGAAGCTTAACAAGAGAGCAGAGGTGGTTCAAGCCATTTGGTGCCTCCTTCCCACATGGGATGTCCTGGGTTCCATTCCTGGTGCTTCCTAAAAAACATGATGAGAAGACACAGAGAGCAGACAGTGAGCACAAACAACAAGGGAGGGAGAGAAATAAATAAATAAAAATCTGAGAAAAAAAAAATGTAACTAAATAAAAGGAAATCCATCAGCAGGGCACTTAACTGTAGAGAAACCTGGCATGCCCTTCCATTTCATGCCCATTCTTCTGGTCATTCAGTCATCTGTTGGAGAAAAGACAGCTAGGGAATATAAGAAAGAAGCGAGAATCTTATCGCCACTTTTATTCTTTGGTTGGGATAGATTTTAGAATGAAGAAACATGACCTCAGTACAGTCAAATGTTTATTTAATTACAGCTCAGCATTGCAGCTCAAACCTTTTCAGGGCGACGATGGAAGCACCCTCAGCGTTACAGCTCAAGCCTGGCCGAGGCACTGGTGGGAGCGCTCCCAGGGCAAAGATGGAGGCAAACAGCTCGGTGCTACTGCTTGGCTCAGTGCTGCAGCTCGGTATTTGTCTGGCCAGGACGAAGATGGCCAGGCTTTAGGGCTGCGCTAGATATAGGTTCACTGTGTTGCCCCCCCTGGGAGTGGAGCCCCAAGTTGCGATGATCTGATTGGTCAATCAGGGGGTCTGCATGAAGGCATTGGTTAGGGTTTGGAGACTAGATTAGCATTTTATGTTAATGGTGTATGCTAACTGGGAGGCATTGATTGGTTGACTGTTAATTAAGGTAAGGGATCCTATTGGTTGAAAAATCTCTTATCCTATTGGTTGGCTTAGGATACCTCTGCCTAAGGGTCACAGTTCAGTTACCAGCTACCTCCCTCAGATCTCCCAAGTGTGGGAGTGACAACCATGAGCTGTCACATAAACTCTGATTTTTTGATGACACTATCTTGTGCAAGCCCAGGTCCAGATATAAATGGTGGGAAATAGCCGTGGGAAAAATAAACTCATAATTTATCTGTTGATGATTCCAGTAAAAGAGAAGTTTCCGTGGACTACATACTTCAGAGAGAAGTCATGTAGTGGAAAGTCTAATAAGACACAGTTCTCCTGTCACAAGTGCACATCAGCTTTCTTCCTGCATTCTAATTGCTATGTAGCTAGTCAAGCGTTAACTGGCTTCTGGCAGAATCCATACCCGGCCACCCAGCAGCGGGTCTCCACTTCCAGTTTGCACATGCATCTGATGCCAAGTGGGGCCCATCAAGCTTAACGTGTAGAGGGTGAAGCAGTTCCTCTTTCTCTTTCTCTCTGTCTCTCTCTCTGTCTGTCTGTCTGTCTCTCTCTCTGGCCTTCTTTCCTCTCCAGGGACCCCTGTTAGTCTCGTGACCCTAATTAGAAGGACTGAACTGAAATATCTGATTTGGGGACACTGGAAGTAAAGGAAATTATTTTGGAGTGGGGATAACCTTCTTGACACCTCTCAGATGCTATTGGTTATAACTACTTACTCCATTCCAGTGATACATTAGGTCGATTCTTCCCCTAAAATAGGGAAAAAGTCTTGGCCCTTGGTAGTATTGGCCTCAAAGAGACTGTTCTGAGCCTCGTTATCCAAGGTAGCCCCCTCCGCATTACCACAGCCCGCTCATTTATCACACTTTCTAATTAAATACTTCCTGATTGGTTTATTTTTTGTTTGTCTGCTCTTTACGCTTTATGCTTCCTTCTGTTTCATGTCGTATTACAGAGCTAGCGCAGTACCTAGGGGACAGAATGTCTTCATTTGGATCCAGTTTGACCATAACAGGGAACTTCTGAGGCTATTGTGGTGATTAATAGAAATGGCAAAATAAAACACAAAAGAAAAGAACGTGGATTATAAAAGAGTTGGATCACATTTTTTCCCAAAACTTTGTCCCTAAATTCATGCTTTTTTTAGTTGGTCTACTTTAAACAAATAAAGGAAAACAAAACAAAAACTCCCTCCCGCAGGATTGTGGAGATGTATGAGTCTTGAGGCAGTTGTGCCTTTCCTGAGTTTCTCACCCTGATGGGACCCCACAGGGTTGCCCACGTGGGATTCCTTGGGATTTGGGTACATGAATCTCAGTGTGGAAACCAACCCATCCTGGCAGAGGGTGGGAAAGAGTTCAGTGCAGGTGTTTTCCTCTCCTCTTTCAAGATTTTTCAAACCCAGATTCACTTAGATCATTTTGAAGGGCAGCTCATGCTTGTTGCCTCCAATGGAAGGTTCTGTCCCTCATTCTTCATAGGAGACTTCAGATTAAAAAACAACAAAACACTAATACAAGTTATGTTTTTAAGCTAGCATCAAAATGAAAACAGACTTTTCAAAAATTCTCACAGAACAGAAATATTCTGCCTGAGAATATTTCCAAAGACATAGCTTAAGAAACCTAGAGCATTTAGGTAAATGCATTATTTCTACCAGGAATATTTTCCTTCTCTATTTGCAGACTAAAATGTTTTCATTTCTATTAAAGCAGCATTTCCTAGCAAGAGAATATCACTATAGCTGATATCTGAAATTATTTTAAATTTTAAAGGCTATTGATATACCTGAATGCCTTGTAGCAGGTACATTTTTTTTTTTCAGAATCACACAGACTCAAATGTGCAAAATTGTAACCTCATATCTCTGTGACTGAACTTTAATCTTGAGCCTTCATTCTGCCTAATGCTAGAAGACTAACTCTGGTCACCTCCAGGTTTTAGCACTGATTACAAGTGTAAGTAGTCTATATATAATCTAGTGTTTGTATCTATTTAAGCAGCACTGTAACAAAAAGGTAGTTTTTTGTCAACTCTAGAGATGCAAAGAAAATTTTTGTTTCAGTGGGGTCTCATATTTTATTCAAATTTAAGGAAACTGGGTTAGTATGTATTAGTAAAGTTAGATTGCACTGGTAATGGAAATGCTTTGCTCTGAGGCTTTTAGTGTCTCAAGTCTATTTTTGTTGAGTGTTTTGAGGACATTTAATGACTGTATTAGGGTTCTCCAGAGAAGCAGAACCAACAGAATATATATGCATATATATGTGTGTGTGTGTGTGTGTGAATGTGTAAATATTAAGAGATTTATAGGCATTGGCTCAGTCAATCATGGGGATGGGCAAGTCTGAATTCAGAAGGGCAGGCCACAAGTTGGAAACTCGATGACGGTGACAAGAGAGAAGTTGGTTGGTTGAAGTGGAGATAGAAATTCTTTCTGACTGCTGAAATCCTCATTTCTCACTCTAAGGCCTCCAACTGATTGGATGAGGAGACCCCTCTCTCTGCTGAAGGCAAACTCCATTATTAATTGTAGATGCAATCAGCTGTAGATGCAATCAACTGACTAATGTTTTAAATCAATCCATGAATACCCTCACAGTAGCAATCAGGGTCCGTACTTGCTTGACCAGACAACTAGACACTATAATCCATCCATGTTGACACATGAACTTAACCATGACAATGACTTTCCTCTTGGAGTTTGGAGTGGGGTGCCTCACTAGATCTCTGGGTCCTCTTTCCCCTTCCTCTCCAGGGATGTGATGTGTGCACATGTACACTTACATGTTTTGTGTGGTGTGGGCCTAATAAGAAACCACTGAGTGGAAACCCGTTGGCAGTGATCACAGAGGGCAGTATGCATGTAGTGGCAGGGGGGAGGGGTGTGGTCCGTAAGCAGCTGGAATGGGCGTCTTCTGTGGGGTCATAGGAGGAAGATGCTAAGGACAATAAGTCCTCTCTCTAATTGGTTCCCACACTACATCTGGCTTTCCTTTTTGCCAGACTGGAAGGGTTGTTTTGCTAAAACTAATGTGTTCTGGGATTTGGGGGAAGCATTCCAATTGTCCAAATCCCTCCAGAAAACTCCTTAACACTTGTGTGCCCACTTCTGTCCAGCTGTCATAATGATGTATATGTGTACGGGTTTTATTTGTGTTTACCTTTTTTTTTTTCTTCTTTAGGCAGAAAGTTCTTAAAGACCAGCCTCATTTTTTTTTTTTTTCCTGACAAACTGCCTACAATGAGCGTTAGATGATGGCTCAAAGTACTATTAGACAAACAAACAACCCATTTCTTGGGTAAAAATCATCAAATACTTCACAGAAATTTGGATGTGCAAAGTCTCTCTAGAAATAACAATTTGATTAGCCAAACAAATGATTAAAGGGATAGAGTGGGTCTGCTCCCATAACAAGCAGATACTTGGGATAACCTGCCACAATGTTTCTAGTTTCCTTGGGGCAGTGGTTGTGGAAAGGGGACCCCAATGGTTTATCACTACTGGGATTCCATTTGCTATCTCTGACTATTAACCTAGTACTCTGGACTGGATTCAGGTTTTCATGGAAATAGCGTAACCCTCTGTACTGGGTCCTATTACTGAAAATTTTCCACTTGGGAATACCAAATATTCTCATAGAATTCTATAGGGTAAAGGTATGGCCTTTTTTTAGATTCAAGTTCTCCTGAGTTGACATCCCACAAAACAAATTAAACCAGCTTTAATGTCTATTAAAACCAGGGCTAAAGAAATCCACAGGAACAGCATTCAGGAGGTGCCATAATTCTTTTCAAAAAACTGGTATTGAGCTCTTCCTGTTTGTCAGTAATTTTGGAGGAGTATTTCCAAGATAGAAATAACATGGCCCTTACCAAGAAGCTAATAATCTAAGGATCTGGAAGTATATATACAAAAAAAACTATTTACAATACAAGAAGAATTCTAGAAGAGAGGTGACATCAACATGTTATAGAAACAGAACAAAGGATTGTGTCTTCTGTCTGGCAGGCATAAAAACCAGAAGTTTACAGTGAGTAGCCCCCGAGCCAAGATCAGATTCTCAATGGTGAGCTCATATCAACCAGCCTCCAGAGAGACCGCTACGTGGCCCAATCCAGCAAAGCATTAACCTACAATAAGGAAGAACTCTTTCCATGGAATGGACCATCATCCAGGGTGCACCTTCCTCTATTCCAAGTAATAAAGGGCCTGGGGGACTGAATGGGTGGTTAGAAGTTTCCTTAGTGAGGATGTGTTTAAAGAAAGGAGAAGTAGCTTTTCCTGAAGATTACTTCATCCAGATTTCAGTGAAGCTGGATGAAGCGTTGCTGTTCCAGAGGCTCCATCTCTCTTCCCAGAGAGCCAGGTGACTCAGGCCAGCCTGCCTCTCTGCCTTCCCCACTTTCTCCATCCCAATGGCTCATTTGAAAAGAGAGATTTATTTAGATTGGTCCAATACATCAGGTTATTAAACTGAAGTCCTGTTGCTAATCATGTTGGCCTTGGAAGTATTCCTTTTCCTCCATTTATGTATTGATGTGATTCTTTTCAGATTCTTGGCAAGGCAGGTGTTGAGGGGACACCTCACATACATATGTCTACTCCCATGTTTTATATCTGGTTGAGAAAACAGGCATACACAAATATCACTTATACTTGTATTATAAAGTAGGGTATGGATCTCTTACACATGCGTTATCTCAAGCAATATTCACAAAATCTTTGTAGAGAGTGGAAGCTCACATTTATTTTTTACCTATCATGTGTTATTGTCTTCAGGGGCTTTACATTTTTAACCTGTTGAATCCCTATCCAGTCCTGCAGTGTCGGTATAATTTTCTAAGTTTATGTTTGAGAACATGGGACATAGAGAGTGGATATGATTTAGCTAAAGTCAGACAGGTGGCCAAACCCTGAAGTGAGGGTAGGTGGAAATCCCAACACCTCCAACTCCCAGGCCAGGGATTTTTCAGCCACACTCCTGAAAACAGAACGAACAAAATTGGCCAATTGGTGAGTACAACAAGATGTGCTGGCCTCTAATAGGAAGGACTGTGGAAGCTCAGAACAGGGAAGAGTAAGGGCTTACACAGCAGAACAAAAAGATTTTGAGAATACAAGTTCTAAATGGGGTTAATGGTATTTTAATTATCCTATTATATACCTTTTCCAAATGTAGAATCTAGAAGAAATAAGAATTGAGAAGGAATTGAATTGGAAAGGTTTGTTTGGATGTAGTATGGATTTGCCTGTTGTCTCCCTTTAAAACAGTACAATTGTTTTAATTACTGATCCTTTTTCTTAAACTCAAGGCTCATCTTCACTTAGGTTAGATGAAAATAGAATTCATTTAGCATGAATTGGCCCTTCTGTGTTTCTCTGAGCCCAACTTAATTTTGTTAGTGGCCTCGCGTCCAATGTTTCAGGGATCAGAAACGCTGCCTTTCTTTCTCCTTAAATAATCCTAAAACGTAGCAGAGGAAAAGTGACTGCAGCAGCTGTCAGCTTTCGTGGGTGGCAGGACAAGGGCTTTCTCCAGCAATGGACGGTGCCAGGAGCCAGGTCTTGACGCTCCCTGGTGAGCAGCCTTCCTGCAGGACACAGTTTGGCAGGTGTTACCTCTCAGCAGAGAGTCTAATGAGATCCAGGAGACATTGAGAAGCTTCTTAACTCTATCCAGGGTTTGCAAGGGCTGCTGATAGGATGCCAGGGCAACCCAGTGGACAGTTCAAGAGATGAAAGGAAGCCTTTCGGATTAAATAAGATTTAGGAAATAAAAGGATTAGCAGGACACAAAAGCTAGATTTACGGGTTTATTTTGCCAGTGCAGCATGGCATGCTGGGACATGGGACATTCAGAAAGAGATAAAAGAGACTAACTCAGGGGGTCGTGGGGCAGCCAAGATGAGCAGAGCCCCTCCCCCCCCCAAAGCCTGCTAAATCTTCTGATAATTGAAAATGGGCCAGAAAGGGAGACTTCCCCATGACTAATTCTGACTCCTCCACAAAGCAATAAGAAGAGATACAATGACAAGGCACCTCACGAATCAGGGGGTCAAGGCTCAAATAAGCTTAGGAAGTAGAAACCTGATTTTATGACCAAGTCTTATTCACAGATTGTTTCTAGCATGAGTGACAAAGCAAAGTCTAAACTTGGGGGGAAATGTAATATTGTTTGTGGGTAGCAAAAGCCACAGTGGTTGTCTTTGCTTAGTATTTCTCTTCTCCCAAGTTGTAGATCCAGAAACCCAGAGCTAGAAAGGACATTAAAGCTTGTCCTTTCTAACCTGCCCTGTATATGGTACTCTCTACAGCACCCAGACTTACAGCTTTGAACCTAGGCTTGGATGCTTCTGGAGTGCTCTAAGTCTGCTGGTTCACTGTAAGACAACTGAGGTCTTTCTTATTTCTTCCTTAAATGATACCAACATCTTTGTCACCATTTGTTTTTGTTCTGCATGTGGAGAAACCCAGGACAAATTTACCTTCTCATTTACATGGTTGTCACTCAGACATCTGGAAACAGTGTGACACCCTAGTTGGTGGCTCAATTGCACAGTAATTCTTACAATTTGGTTGCTGGTGCCTTCAGTGGGACACCTGTCTTGAGCTTTCCTTCCACACTGCTTTCTGTGCCTAGAATCACTAATGTGACTCTTCTTCCTAAACAGGTGTCTCTAATGTCTGATCGTCATGTCTGATGAAAATATTGAATGAAGCCCCCCTAATCAAAGTCATCTTCTTTTCACATGAGATTACAAATATTGACCCCAGGAACCCAACTTGAGAGCTGTAATTAATTCATTCTGAATTCACCAGACCTTTACTGAGCTCCTACTAAATGCCTGGTGCCTACGTCAGATGGGGAGTAGGTGATTTAGACATTGCCACAGCCCTGGAGGGCTAACAGGTTAGCAGAAGAAATAGACATTTAAGTAATCATGATTAAATGTGATAGAGGTTATAAAAGAGGTAGGTTCCAGAGATCTGAGTAGAAAATATCTAAATGTTAAACAATGAGAAAGAAACTTTCTCAGGGAGAGGGACTATGTATACAAAGTTAAGAAGGCAAAGGAGACTTTGGCATATTTAGAAAATGACTGCCTTAGTTTGCCAGGGCTGCTGTAACAAAGTACCACAGACTAGTTGACTGAAACAACAGGAATTTATTGACTCCTGGTTTGGAGGCTAGAAGTCCAAAACCAAGGAGTCAGAGGGTCATGCTTCCTCCAAAGTCTAGGGTTCGGTGGCCTGCCAGCAATCCATAACTCCATTCCTGCCTGTGTCACATGGCTGTCTCTCTTTCTTTCCATCTCTGTCCCCTGTGTCCAAATTTCTTCTGCTTATAAGGGCTCTAATCATTTCGGGTGAAGGTCCACCCTCATTCAGTTTGTCCTCATCTTAACTAATAGCATCTTCAAAGATCCTACTTACCAATGAGTTCACATCCTCAGGATTAGGGGTTAGGGCTTGAACATGTCTTCGTGGGAGACATGATTCAATGCACAAAAATCACATATACAGTTAAGAGGCTTTCATACCAGGCCTCCAATCCTAGCTAGGGTGATTTGATGGAGAGAACATATTTAATGGAAACGAGACTCCATTTAGGATGCAGAACCGGTTAAAATGGGTGGCGGGTGGGAAAAGGATATCTGCATACGTGCTCAGGTGAATCACCATGAAATAACTCTTCATTTGACTACTCCATTATTCCTGTTTATTTGTATATTGAGCTCATTTCCCTCTGATCCCATTTTTTGAAGTAATGAAAAATGTATCGACACTTCCCAAATAGGAGTAGATTGAGTCAAAGCATGTCAAAGCTAGACAAGGCTCTGGCAATTATTTAGTGAAGTGATTTCCAAAAACTTCAGCAGAGGCACATTTTCTTCAGATGTGGAAGTTCAGTGTGTATAGCAGGTATGGGGGAGCAGTTTGCCTTGGGAGGGGTTAGAAGTGAGAGCTTCCCCCACCACTGACATTCTTTGTCCTCTCTGTGCCTCCACCCCTCACCATTGCAACCCAACACCTTCACTTCTTAGATAAACAAACTGAACTCAAGGTCAAAAGCCAAGTGAATAGTCTGAAAGGCCAGCACGTGTCACAGATAGGGCCACAGACACAAACCCATCTTTGAAGAGCTCTACTCAGATAAGGATGGTGGACCCCAGCTATCTTTTCTATTCAAATTAAAACAGCAGAGCACCTATCAGGAGTTTGCCTGGCGAAAATGCAGTAGAGGACTGAGCTGTGTAGGAAACAGGTTATTCTCATGTCTCTTTTGTGACTGAGCAATAAATCCCAACTACAATTAGGTTTAAAGCAAAGTAGTGTCCCCCAAGTCATGCATTTCCCTCTGTAGCTCTGTGAGCCTAACTGGGAGTGGTCCCAAAATTGAGGGGACACGAAGAGAAAATGTAGAATCAGCGGCTTTCCTTTTTCACTGTGAAACTGTGCGCCATGAAAGACATGTTTCCAAAATGAAAATCCAGGTTTCTGGCACATATTTATCATATCCTTGACTCTGTTCCTGAAATGCATTGGTGATAAGCCTGCCAAAATTCAGCAAGAAGTAAGACAATAAATAAACTAACACCTGGCACTTCTTTGGGAGCTAGATATTACTTCATGTTGCCTTCACAACTCTGTGAAGCAGTTCCTGTTATGACCCCCTTCGCTGGAGAGAAGCCGAGGCATGGTGAGTTTAGGTGTATCATCAAAGGTGCAGGCAGGTAGGTTCAGCCTCCAGAGCCCACCCCTCACCCACTGTGCCTGGTGCTGCCAGAGGGAGCCCGTTCCTCTACCTCACCACCTCATCCACAGATATTTTACTCTCTGCTTCTTTATTTTCATCTTTGTCCCCATGCAGGCCCATCTGAGTTTTACATAGTTGCACTAGCTTGTATACACACCATGGGCTGTGTCCTAACACACACTCAAGATCCTTGGAGAAAGTGTGAGAATATTTTAAACCCCAAAGAATACAGTTAATGCTGATTAAAGCTGGAAAATCTGCACTCCAATACGGTGTGTGGTCATGGTATTTTAGCAGCCTCAGCCTGGTCTGTATAAGGGCAATGGAAAGTCTAACAGCAAAGACCCAAAATGTGTGAAGCAAATACTGATAGATTTGAAGGAAGAAATAGGTGGTTCTAATTTAATAGTAGGAGACTTTTAAAAACTACATTCAATGATGAATAAAACATCTAGAGAGAAGACCAACAAGGAAACAGAAGACTTGAACAATAGTCTAAACCAACTAGACCTAAAAGCCATATATAATACTTTACCCAACAGCAACAGAATACATATTCTTCTCTAGTGCCCCTGTATCTTTCTCCAGGATAGACCATATCTTAGGTAACAAAACAAATCTCAATACATTCAAAAATATTACAGTCATACAGTTTATCACCTTTGATCACATGGAATGAAGCTAGAAGTATATAGCAGAGGGAGAAATTGAAAATTTAAAATATGTGGAAATTAAACAATGTGCTTTTAAACAACCAAAGGGTTAAAGAGGAAATCAAAAGGGAAATCAGGAAATATCTTGAGACAAATGGAAATGAAAACAAACACAACATACCAAAACTTATGAGATGCAGCAAAGGCAGTGCTGAGAGGAAAATTTGTAGCTCTCAATGCTTACATTTAAAAATACATAACCTCAAAACTGGAGGACCTAGAAAAAGAAGAGAAAACTAAACCCAGAGCACGTAAGAGGAAGGAAATTACAAAGATTAGAGTGAAGATAAATGAAATAGAGAATTAAAAAAACAATAGAGTCAACCAAAAAAGCAAAAGTTGGTTCTTTGAAAAGATCAATAAAATATACAAACCCTTAGCTAGACTGACAAAGAAAAAAAAGAGAGCATACAAATAACTAAAATTAAAAATGAAAGCCTAGACATTACTACCAATCCCACAGAAATAAAAAGGATCATAAGAGGATACTATGAACAACAGTTTACTAACAAATTAGATAACATAGAAGAAAAGGACAATTCATAGAAATACATAAACTACCTACACTGACTTAAGAAGATATAGAAGATCACATCAAACCAATAACTAGTAAAGAGCTTTATTCAGCAATCAAAAACCTCACAACAAAGAAAAGCTCAGGACCGGATGACTTCACAGGAGAATTTTACAAACATTTCATGAACAGTTAAAACAAATCCTGCTCAAACTCTTCCAAAAATTGAAGAGAAGGGAACCCTCTCTAATTCATTCTATAAGGCCAGTATCATCTTCATACTAAAGCCACATAAAGATACCACAAGAAAAAAAAAAATTACAGGCCAATATCTCTTTTGAATATAGATGTAAAAAACCTCAACAAAATAGTAGCAAACCAAATCCAACAGTACATGAAAAGAATTATACACCATGACCAAATGGAATTTATCTAAGGTATGCAAGAGTGGTTCAACATAAGAAAATCAATTTATGTAATACACCACATTAACAGAATGAAGGAAAGTGCAACGTGATCATCTCAACTGATGCAGAAATAAATTTGACAAAATCCAACATTCCTTCTTGATAAAAACATTTAGAAAAATAGGAATAGAAGGAAACTTCCTCAACATGATAAAGGGCATATATGAAAACACATTGCTAATATCAAATTTAACAGGGAAACCCTAAAATCTTTCCCTCTAAGATCCAGAACAAGACAAGGATGCCCACTGTTACCACTGTCATTCAACACTGTAGTGGAAGATCTAGCCAGAGAATTAGGCAAGAAAGGGAAACAAAAGGCATCGAGATTGGGAAGGATGAAATAATATTTTCCCTATTTGAGGATAATGATCCTATTTACAGAAAATCCTAAAAAAATCTACAACAAAGATAATAGAGCTAATAAATGAATTCAGCAAAGTACTGAGGTACAAGATCAACATGCAAAAATCAGTAGTGTCTCTATACACTAGTATTGAGCAATCTGAGGAGGAAATCAAGAAATAAATACCATTTACAACAGCAACTAAAAGAATGAAATATCTAGGAATAAATCTAACCAAAGATGAAAAGGACTTGTACACAGAAAACTACAAAGCATTGCTAAAAGAAGACCTAAATTAATGCAAGGTCATTCGATGTTCATGGATTGGAAGACTAAATATTGTTAGTGTAGTCATTCTACCCAAAGCTATTTAGAGATTTGGTGCAATTCCAACAGAAATGGAAAAGCAGATAATCAAATTTACATTGAATGTAACGATCCCCAAATAGCCAAAAACATCTTAAAAAAGAAGAATGAAGTTGGAGGACTCACACTTCCTGACTTTAAAACTTATTACAAAGCTACAGTAATGAAAACAACATGATACTAGCAAAGGACAGACATATAGCGATGGAATTGAATTGTGAGCTCAGAAATCAACCCTCACATTTATGGCCAACTGGTTTTTGACAAGGGTCAAACACGACTCAATTGGAAACGATTAGTCTCTTCAAAAAATGGTGCTGGTAAAACTGGATCTCCATTTGCAAAAAAATAAAGGTGGACCTTGACTTCATACCACATATAAAAATAAACTCAAAATGGATCAAAGACCTAAATATAAGCAACAGAACTATATAACTTCTTTTTTTTAAACTTTATTTTGTACATTTAATAATTGAAAATATAAACAATTAAAAACTAAAAGGTAAACACAGATGAATAAATATATACATTTCTCAATTAAATGTAATGGATACATATAAATTTTTTTTTAATCAAACAATATGTTACACAATATATTTGGCTCATAGTAACGCATTCATACAGTATTTGTCCTTCTGTGTCTGGTTTGCTTCACTCAACATAATGTCCTCCAGGTTCATCCATGTTGCCATATGCTTTACGACTTCATTTCTTCTTACAGCTGCATAATATTCCATCGTGTGAATAGACCACAGTTTGTTTATCCATCCTTCTGTTGATGGACACCTAGGTTGTTTCCAACTTTTGGCAATGGTGAATAATGTTGCTATGAACATCGGTGTGCAGATGTCTGTTCGTGTCACTGCTCTCAGTCCTTCTGGGTATATACCCAGTATTGCAGGGTCACATGGCAAGTCTATATTCAGCTTCTTTAGGAACTGCCAAACAGTCCTCCATAGTGGTTGTACCATTCTGCATTCCCACCAACAGTGAAGAAGTGTTCCTATCTCTCCACATCCTCTCCAACACTTGTAGTTCTCTGTCTTTTTAATAGTGGCCATTCTGATAGGTGTGAAATGATATCTCATTGTAGTTTTGATTTGCATTTCCCTAATCATGAGTGATGTTGAGCATTTCTTCATGTGTTTTTTTGCCATTTGTATTTCTTCTACGGAGAAATGTCTATTCAAGTCTTTCACCCATTTTTTAATTGGGTCATTTGTCTTTTTATTGTTGAGTTGTAAGATCTCTTTATATATCCTGGATATTAAGCCCTTATCAGATATGTGATTTCCAAATATTTTTTTCCCATTGAGTTGGCTGCCTTTTCACCCTTCTGACAAAGTCCTGTGAGGTGCAAAAGTGTTTAATTTTGAGGAGGTCCCATTTATCTATTTTTTCTTTTGTTGCACATGCTTTGGGTGTAAGGTCCAAGAAACCACCACCTACTACAAGGTCTTGAAGATGTTTCCCTACATTTTCTTCTAGTAGTTTTATGGTCCTGGCTTTTATATTTAGATCTTTGGTCCATTTTGAGTTGATTCTTGTATAGGGGGTGAGATAGGGGTCCTCTTTCATTCTTTTGGTTATAGGTATCCAGTTCTCCCAACACCATTTGTTGAAGAGACTGTTTTTTCCCATTAGCGTGGGCTTGGTAGGTTTGTCAAAAACCAGTTGACTGTATAGGTGAGGGTATATTTCTGGGTTCTCAATTCTGTTCCACTGATCAATGTGTCTATCTTTATGCCAGTACCATGCTGTTTTGACCACTGTAGTTTTGTAATAGGTTTCAGGGTCAGGCAGTGAAATTCCTCCCACATTGCTCTTCTTTTTTAGAATACTTTTGGCTATTCGGGTGCATTTACCCTTCCAGATGAATTTGGTAATTGCCTTCTCTAATTCTGTAAAGTAAGCTGTTGGGATTTTGATTGGTATTGCATTGAATCTATAAATCAGTTTGGGCAAGATTGACATCTTCACGATATTTATTCTTCCAATCCATGAACACGGAATGTCTTTCCATTTGTTTAGGTCTTTTTAAATTTCTTTTAGCATTGTTTTGTAGTTTTCTGCATATAGGTCCTGTACTTCTTTGGTTAAATTAACTCCTAGGTATTTGAGTCTTTTTGTTGCTATTGAAAATGGAATTTCCCCCCTGATTTCCTCCTCAGGTTGTTCAGTACTAGTGCACAAAAACATCACTGATTTTTGCGTGTTGATCTTGTATCCTGCCACTTTGCTGAACTCATTTATTAGTTCAAGTAGCTTTGTTGTGGATACTCCAGGATTTTCTAAATACAGGATCATGTCATCCGCAAACAGTGAGAGTATTACTTCCTCTTTTCCTATTTGGATGCCTTTAATTCTTTTGTCTTGTCTAATTGCCCTAGCTAGAACTTCTAGTACAATGTTGAATAACAATGGTGACAGTAGGCATCCTTGTCTTGTTCCTGATCTTAGAGGGAAAGCTTTCAACCTTTCCCCATTGAGTATGATGTTGGCTGTGGGTTTTTCATATATGCCTTCTATCAGATTGAGGAATTTTCCTTTTATTTCTATCTTTTGAAGTATTTTTATCAAACAAGGATGTTGGATTTTGTCAAATGCCTTTTCTGCATCTATTGAGATGATCCTGTGTTTTTTTTTTCCTTCAATTTGTTAATGTAGTGTATTACATTGATTGATTTTCTTATGTTGAACCAGCCTTGCATACCAGGAATAAATCCCACTTGGTCGTGATGTATAAGTCTTTTGATATGCTGTTGGATTCGATTTGCAAGTATTTTTGTTGAGAATTTTTGCATCTATGTTCATTAGAAAATTACATAATTTTCTTTTCTTGTGGAATCTTTATCTGGCTTTGGTATTAGGGTGATGTTGGCTTCATAAAATGTGTTGGGTAATTTTCCCTCCTCTTCAATTTTTTGGAAGAGTTTAAACAGGATTGGTGTTAATTCTTTTCAAAATGCTTGGTAGAATTCACCTGTGAAGCCATCTGGTCCTGGACTTTTCTTTGCTGGGAGATTTTTGATAACGGATTCAATCTCCTTAATTGTGATTGGTTTGTTCAGTTCTTATATTTCTTGTAGCGTCAGTGTAGGTTGGTTGTGCGTTTCTAGAAATTTGTCCATTTCATCTAGATTGTCTAGTTTGTTGGCATATATATTTTCTCATAATATCCTCTTATGATTCTTTTTATTTCTGTGAGGTCATTTATAATTTCCCCCCTTTCATTTCTGATTGTATTTATTTGCATCTTCTCTCTTTTTTTCTTTGTTAGTCTAGCGAGGGGTTTGTCAATTTTATCGATCTTCTCAAAGAACCAGCTTTTGGCTTTGTTAATTTTCTCTATTGTTTTTCTGTTCTCATTTTCATTTATTTTTGCTCTAATCTTTATTATTTCTTTCCTCCTGCTTGCTTTGTGATTGGTTTGGTGTTCTTTTTCTAGTTTCTCTAGTTGTTCAGTTAAATCTTTGAGTTTAGCTTTTTCTTGTTTTTTAATATAGGCATTTAGGGCTGTAAATTTCCCTCTCAAGACTGCCTTCTCTGTATCCCATAAGTTTTGATATGTTGTGTTCTCATTTTCATTTGTGTCAATATATTTACTGATTTCACTTGCAATTTCTTCTTTGACCCACCGAATATTTAGGAGTATGTTGTTCAGTCTCCACACATTTGCAAATTTACTTTTTTCCTGTCTGTTATTGAGTTCTAGTTTCATTCCATTAAGATCTGAGAAGGTGCTTTGTATAATTTCAATCTTTTTATATTTTTTGAGAGCTGAATTGTGACCTAACATGTGGTCTATCCCGGAGAAAGATCCATAGGCACTTGAGAAAAATGTATAACCCACTGAGTTTGGATGCAGTGTTCTGTATATGTCTATTAGGTCTAACTTGTTTATCACATTGTTCAAGTTCTCTGTTTCCTTGTTGATCTTCTGTCTAGTTGTTCTATCTAATGATGTGAGAGGGGTGTTGAAGTCTCCAACGATTATTGTAGAGATGTCTATTTCTCCCTTCAGTTTTGCCAGAGTTTGTCTCATATATTTTGGGGCACTCTGGTTAGGTGCGTAGATATTTATGACTGTTATATCTTCCTGGAGGATCATCCCTTTTATTAATATATAATGGCCTTCCGTATCTCTTATCAGTTTTTTGCATTTAAAGTCTGTTTTGTCTGATATTAGTATAGCTACCCCTGCTCTTTTCCGTTTTACTATTCGTGTGGAGTATCTTTTTCCAACCCTTTACTTTCAGCCATTTTGTATCTCTGGGTCTGAGGTGAGTTTCTTATAATCAGCATATGGATGGCTCATGTTTTTTTATCCGTTCTGTCAGCCTGTATCTTTTGATTGGGGAATTTAATCCATTCACATTCAATGATATTACTGAAACTGCACTATTTATTTCCTCCATTTTATTCTTTGGTTTTCATATGTCATCTTGTTTTTGTCTCTCTTTTTACTCTTCAGGTTATCCTCTCTGCTTTTCTTTCTTCTATACTCTCCTCCAAGCCTCTCTCTCTTGTCTTTTTCTTTCAGGTTCTAAGGCTTCCTTTAATATTTCCTGCAAAGTTGGATTGTTTTTTGCAAACTCTCTTAGTTTCTGTTTGTTTGTGAATACTTTATACTCACTTTCATATCTGAGGGACAATTTTGCTGGATAAAGAATTCTCGGCTGGCAGTTTTTCTCTTTCAGTTTCTTAATTGTATCATACCACTGTCTTCTCGCCTCCACGGTTTCTGAAGAGAAATCTGCACTAAGTCTTACTGGACGTCCTTTGTATGTGATCATTTGCTTCTCTCTTGCTGCTCTGAGAATTTTCTCTTTATCTTTTACATTTAACATTCTGAATAGTATGTGTCTTGGCATATGTCTATTTGGATTTATTCTCAGTGGGGTACGGTGTGCTTCTTGGACATGTAAGTTCATTTCTTTCGTGAGAGATGGGAAATTTTCAGCTATTATTTCCTCAAATACTCTTTCTGCCCCTTTTCCTTTCTCTTCCCCTTCTGGAACTCCCATGACACGTATGTTGTTGCGTTTTGTGTTGTCATTCAACTCTCTGAGCCCCTGCTCAATTTTTTCCATTCTTTTCTCTCTCTGTTCTTTTCTCTCTTCAATTTTAGCTGCTCTGTCTTCAGTATCACTTATCCTTTCTTCTATCATTTCGAGTTTGCTGTTGTATGCCTCAAATGTGTTTTTGACTTCACCTATTTTGTCTTTCATTCCCATGAACTCCCTTACTTTTCTGTTCAAGATTTCAAATTCTTCTTTGCATTTGCTCAACGTCTTCTTAATGTCATTTATCTCTTTAACTATATTGTCTTTCATCTCATTAATTTGATTTTGGAAATTTGTGCTCATCTCACTGATTAATTTTCTCAAATTCTGCATCTCTTCTGGGACTTTGCTGTATACCTTTTCTTGGGCCATCTTCTATTTTCTTAGTATGGCTTGTAATTTTTTGCTGGTGTTTAGGCATTTGGTTAGGTTGTATTTTACTTAGATGCTCTATCTCTTTCTCTTTTATGGGGTTTTAGTGGCAGGAGGTTGTGAGTTACCACAGCTCTTTGATTTTGGGGTCAACCTTGATTGTTAGGATTGTCCTGCTGGTTGCTCAAAACTGGGCACCGGACCCAGTAATTGGTTGTAGAGTCGTTTCCTAGGGCCTTGGGCAGGGAGGCTATAGAGGCCAGGAAAAGCCTCTCCTATTTATTTTTAATTTTCTTATGTGCACTTCCTTGGTCTGCCAGGAGATGGTGCTCATTGGCAGCTCTCAATTCAATGCCTGGTCAGAGTGTATTTGTTTTTGTTGTGACACAGACCCAATCAATATGATAGAGCTTCCTGTCTGGGGGCTAAGGGCCTTGTAATTCAAACTTTCTGAGACAGTTCTCCAGTCTTCTCTGGTAGCTCCCTCCCTTTTCCCAGCTAGGAAATATTTCCATTCCCCTCTGAATCCTCAACAATCAGTCCCTGTTAGTAGAGGAGCAGATTGGGAGGTTTGTGTATCTTTAGCCCCTTGCAGGCTCCAAGGCAAAAATGGCGCAGCCCTACCCAGCCTGGAAGGGCTCTCGGGACAGGGCAGACCAAACTTGTCAGAAGCAGGGTCAGCCCCAGGCTCTCTCTCCCCTCTCCTGTGGAGTCCTCAACAATTAATCCAGGCTAGAAGAGAGGGAGGTTGGGAGGGTCGGATTTTTCCAGTCTTTCCTAGGCTCCCAGGGCAAACCGCCATGTGGAAGGGTCCGTCCGCAGCCCAAATTTACAGGTCAGAACCTGAGTCAGCCTTAGGCTGTGTCCCTCTCTCTCCCCTTTCTGGGCATGGTAGATCCCTGGAGCCCCCTTTGTCTGTAGTCGCAGGCCCAGTCGCAGGCCGGAGAATTCTAAAGAGTGTGGGAGAGGGTGCCGGCAGCCGCAGCCACTGCTGGTTTCAACTCATGGTTCTGTCGTTGCAATTTCCCTCTTTTGTCCCTCTCTCCTCTGGGTGGTGTGCAGCCTTCGCCTGCTGTCCTAAACCCTAGAAGATCTTTTTGGGGGCTGTTTCAGACTATCCTCTAGCTATTTTTCTGGAGAAGAGATTCCCGTGTCTTACTAGTCCGCCATCTTCCCAGAAGTCCTCTATATAACTTCTTGAAGAAAACTTAGAGAAACATGTTTAGGATCTAGTGTTAGGCTTTGGTTTCTTACATTTTACACCCAAAGCACAAGCAACAACAACAAAAAAATAGATAAACGGGCCTTATTAAGATTAAAGTCTTTTGTGCATCAAAAAACTTCATCATGAAAGTAAAATGATAACCTATACAATGGGAGAAAATATTTGTAAACCATGGATCTGTTAAAGATTTAATATCCAGAATATATAAAGAAACCCTACAACTAAACAACAAAAGGTAATGAATAGCACTATTTGAATGTTGCTAGAAGGGGAAATTTTAGGTATATTTACCAGAACAAAATTTTTTTAAAAATCCATAGGATTGTACAACATAAACAGTGAACCCTAAGGTAAACCACGGACTAATTAACAACCCAAGTATAGAAATTTACTTTCGTGAATTGTAACAAGTTTACCACACTAATACAAAATGTTGATAATAGGTGGTATATGGGAACCCTGTATCTTATGTGGGTTTTTTTCTAAAAACCCACAACTCTTCTAATTGGAAAAAAAAATAGTTCATTGAAGGTTAGCTCAGTTAGTGCAGTTCAGACTTAGTGAGCAGAGCAAAATTCAGCAATAGGCAAATACATTTTTAAAATTCTTCTCCTCAACAATTACAATAGAATCCTAATGATAATCTTTTATATTTGTAGTTTAGATTTTACAAATTGTTTTTAAAAATTATCATGGTTTCACAAAACTCCAACATCTTCAATTAGTCTAAATTTATTTTATTCCACTTATCCCTTTGTAGGCATTATTAACACATGATATTTTAAGTTGTTTTTCTTCTTCATCCTCCATTTAGCTTTATTGAATGCTCTTCTGCTTCTGCAAAATACAATCTACAGAGAATGGTTCCCATGGCTTAAGAAGTGGGAAAGGGGAGGAGAACAAGTATTAACACTTAGAATATCCTGGGCTCTGTGCTAGGAATGCCTGCCTGCTTTATCCAAAGTTAATTCTCACCATGACTCTGTGAAGGACATATTATTTTCCTCAGTATCTTGTTCAGTAGCCATTGATCTAGGAGGAAGTAGAGCCATGACTAGAAATCAAGTCTCTTGAACCCCCAAATCTATCTAGTACAATACACGAGGATAGAACACTTCCTTTCATAAACCTGGCAAATTCAGCTACACCCAGAAATGACAGCTTTACAATGATAGTCTTTGAGCTGTAAAGGACTTGGAAAGAAACATCTTAGTCTAATCCTTTTTCA
Organism: Tolypeutes matacus; assembly: GCA_026826555.1. Classification (NCBI taxonomy): domain Eukaryota; kingdom Metazoa; phylum Chordata; class Mammalia; order Cingulata; family Chlamyphoridae; genus Tolypeutes; species Tolypeutes matacus. The sequence goes on from JAKSZT010053813.1 coordinate 1,963,499, forward strand.
GAGATAATAAATGGAGCTTTATTATTATTGATATCATTAAGTGTCAGATAGGAGCTGAGTAGCTGATTATTTTGTATATATTGGCTTTAGTTCTTTAAAAGAAACTGTTTCCCTATAACTAGTCTGTATCTGCGAGTTATCTCAAGCCTACTAATCATTGTCAGTGAAGACAATATAAGCTAGTAGCACTACATCTCTTGATTCTGAAGGGAAGAGAAAAGTTAAACGGTGGAAGAGGATGTATGTTGGATCTTGAAACTCTCTCGTCATTTATTCAACAAAATTCCATTGAGCTCTGTTTAGCTCATAGCCCACTCCCTCCCCCCGGTCCTCTCTGGTAACCCAGAGAGAGGCTACTTGTATGGTGGAAGGAGGGAGCATGATTCCCGAGACCAGGCTGGGTCTGCCCCAGGGAAAGCTCTCTGGTCCTGCGGTCCCATTCTGGAACTCATGAAAAATTCAGAGAGACAATATATTCAGCACTAGGTAGGGCCTCAAGATGTCTCAAGATGTTCTATTCCCTACAATTCATATCCACATGTTTGAGGAGTAAAACCAGAAAGTTCTATCAGGAAGAAACATCTTAAGGTTCTTCCTCTGAAGGAGTCTACTCCCTACATCTAGGCTTAATGGAGGACTCTAAAGTGTGTTAGAATTCAGCTTTATGGGATTACCCAACCCCCACCCACCCCATGAGGGATGGTTAGATCAGAGCCTAGACTTAGTTCTGGTGGGAATGAGTCCTCAATAGAAGAGTGAGCACCAGGCAAGTTGGGGTGGAGAGTTTCATTTTGTACAGGCTGAGAAGTCTGTCAGTTGCTGCCATGGGTCTGCTCTTATCCTTTGTTTGGTACCACAGCACCCATTTTGGGAAGCAGGGAGGGAAATTATGCTAGCAGAATAGTCCAGAAGGCTGGTGGATAGCCATAGCTTCATAGCACAGCTTGAAGAGTGAGAAATATGTTAAAGAATCAGACTTGGAACTTCAGTCATCCTTTCATGTAATAACTGAGAAATTATAAATATAAAATTAAAAAGAAAAAAAACAAAGAACACTGATACTTCAAGACAAACCTGACACTCAGAGTGGAATTATTGGTATGCAGACCAGGAAAAGGAGGTTTAGTTCTAAAGTTCTTTGGGATCACTCACTTCTATTTTGGTATACGTTTTCCCTTAGAAGCCTCTGTCCTCCCTCCTTTCAGCCCAAGTGCCAGCCCCAAAACACCTAATAGAGCATATACAGTTTATATGACTCATGACAAAAAGAGCAAGGAAGAGATTCCAAAACCAAACACCCATATTTTCTCACAAGGTCAACCTTTGCCAAGGAGATAGAATTCTGGAGGCAGTTTTGGACATAACATTTAGGAGTTGCTACTGATGTGCTTATCATTGGCATGGGCAGAGGGTCAACACCTGGTTGTTCCTTTACCAAGGACCACAGAAAGGAGATGGAGCCACAGGGAGGAGGGCTTGGCTTAGCGGTCCCCACACAGTGCTCCAAGCTGCAAGGGGACAGAGAGCATTTATGGCAAGCCCTGCTTATTTAAGAACATGGTGCACCTTTACACCTGTCCATGAGGAGGGAGATTGAGGGCAAGAATATACACGGTAGTTTTGGAGAAGGCAAAAAACACAAAGAGATGGATTAGGTACATATCTCAGAAACACAAAATGACTGTGTAAATAGGTTTTTAGTTTTGGGCTTTTTTAATGACCCAAATTACAAAGACACACAGTTAAGCAGGGTTTAGAAGCAGGGATTAAGACCGGGACCACGTTATGGTTTTGAAAGACTCTTGGGAAACCTGTGAAGAGTCACTGTGCATGTAATTAGCAGCACTGAAATATATATATATATTTTAATCACATCCATATATGTAATTAAAAGGGGAAATGTTAGATTATACCTATGGTAACAGAATAAAAAAAATTTTTTTTAATCCATGGAAGTATACTACACAAACTGTGAACCCTAAGTTAAACCATAGCGTATAGTTAATAGTACAATTACAAAAATGTGCTTTCATCAATTGTAATAAATGTTCCACACCAATGCAAGATGTTAATAATAGGGTAGTATATGGGAACCCTGTATTTTATGCATGATTGTTCTGTAAGCCCATTATTTCTCTAACAAACAAAAAAAATCACTCAACTTAACAATTCAAAGGAACCAAAAACATTTGTTTGCAATCGAGAGGAATATCCTGTGCCTCAAGGGCTATGCTGACTTGATCTACCATTTGTCTCTGAAATTTTGAATTGTGTGAGTTCTTCTTAGGCCAGAGATTAATATGAAAATAAGGTGGAGTGGACAGGCCACCATTTTTGGCGCCAGGAGCTGGGATTCCCACCTGGCTTCCAGACTCTCTGGGAGACCTTGGCTTTGTCACCGTGACCTCACTGAATTCAGCTTCCTCTTCTATAAAATGTGGAAAGATATAGGCAATAATATAGCTAATAGACATAGACAGACATAGACATAGATATCTGTGCAGTTCTCAAATTCTTTGGCCTCAGGACTCTTACTTTCTTAAAAATTATTAAATACCCCAAAAAGCCTCTGATCAAGTGGATTATATCTATTGATCTCTATTACATTGAAAATTAAAACTGAGAAAGTTTAAAAATATTTATTAATCATTTATAACTATCAATAATAAGCCCATTAAGTGTTCATATAAACATCATATTTTGAAAATGAAAACTGGTGTTTTTCAAAATTAAAAAGGTATATATATATCAAGAAAAGCAATGGTGTTTTACATTTTTTTCAAACCCCTTAGTAGAAGATTTTGGCTTAGTAGAAGATAGCCAGATTCTCTGTCTGTTGTGAAATCACATGTTATGCATTCTCTGAAAAACTCTGCTGCACACTCCTGAGGAAATGAGAGCAATGGCAGATACTGTCCTAGTATCCATATGAAAGCAGCTTGAACTTCGGCCTTACTGAGAGACTATCGGCAACCCCTAAGAGTCCCCAGACCACTTGCTGCAGATACATGTAAGTAAATCTGTATTTGCTCTAAGACTCAACAGAAACTAACCTGCACTAAGTGCTTTTATCATCACTACCTGAAATTTCACTAATAGAGGGCAGAGATGACTTTTCCATGATTTGTCTAAAATGAGGATGTTACAGGAATGAAAACACCTTGAAGTGGAGTTCATACTGATGTGTAAATGATGCTATCCACTTCCTCTCAGAGAAGAAATTTAATGGAGAAGAAAAGATGGTTAGTGGGGTTCCCAGTTACTAGAGCTTCTTAAGTGGAGGATTGTCCTAGTTTCCCAGCTGTGAAGACCAATACCACACAACGGGTTTGGCTGAAACAGCAGGAATTGGCTCAGGGTTACAGAGGCTGAAGGCTGGCTTCCTCTCAGAATGAGTAACCTTCTGGCTAGCTGGCAATCTTTGAGTTCCTTGGCTTTCTACTCACATGGCAGTGTCCTCTCCTTTCTCTTCTGGGTTCTGTTGACTTCCTGTTTCCAATTCCTCTCCATGACTTTCTCTTTGTAAAGCCTCTAGGAATAGGATGAAGACCCAACCTGCTTTGGTCGGCCACACCTTAACTAAAATTAACATCTTCAAAAGGTCCCACTTACAGTGAGTTCACACCCACAGGAATGAGATTAAGATTAACGTGTTTTATTTTTCCCTTGGCTACAGCATTCAACCCACCCCAAAGACAGAAGGGAGACCCACAGGCTGTACTTCAGAGGCAGCAGAAAGGAGAGTTGAGGGCTCTGACATCTACCTGGGCTTTGCTTTTTGTTTCTTCTTGGCAGGTTATATCGTGGTTCAGAGAGTGGTGGGCTCCGTGTGAGATGGGACTCATCTGGCTGCACCTATATGCTGACATCCAGGGGCTAACCTCTTCCCCGGATGAGTCCAAGGAAGTGGAGAGGGAGGACTTGGATTGCAGTCCTCCACTGTGCGTTCTCCTTGGGTGGAAAGTGTGTGCGGACCTGAGCACAGCCAAAACAAATCGTGAGTGTAGAGGGGCCAGGGTGCTGGCAGCAAGGAGGAGAGGGCATTTTTCCCTATCATTCTTGTGCCAGACTCCATGAAAGCGCCAAAGAGGAAAGAAAGGAAAGAGAGAAGGAGAGAGGGAGGATGAGCGGCCAGATAATCCAACCCTCAGTCCACATTGAGGACATCCAGCTCTTCCAGATGCTGTTCCCACCTGGAGTTCTGGTAGGTACATTCAGCGTGAGGCCACCCTTAGGGCTAGATCAGGGACACCGAAAAAAAAAAAGGAAAGAAAAAAAATTCTTTTTGAAGACTTTGATGTTTATCATCAAAGCACATTGAAAAAGTCGTCATGGGGGAAATCAGAGTTTTGTTTTATTTCCTTATGGCTTGGTATTGTTTGTATTTTGATATGAGACGATAGAGGCAAGTACCATAACCTTTTCAGAACACAGGGCCTCTGAAAGATTTTATCCAGCCCTGGGTTTTGAAAGCCCATCTCCTACCACTCTTTCTGGTTTGCGTTTGTGTGTACATGCACACACACACACACACACACACAATCTCCCTACCCTTCCTGCCCCCATGTGGCCCTGCTCCTTGGAGCAGGACTGGACAAGGAGGTGGATGCAGGTCTCATGGAAAGTTTTTGCATTTAGAATTGGGGGATGGGCAATGGGCAGAGAGAGGCACTTGGGTGTGCCCAGTCATTGCACAAACAGATCCACCTGTGGGCTTAATTATGTAGGAGAGATGATGTGCAATAAAAATCTGCTCAGCCATCATAATTGAGATTAATATTTTGTTCATTGAAAGTCAGTAAAAGGGGGAAAGTCATCAAAAGATTGAATATATACATACCTCAAATATTTACTTAACCTAAAACGCATGCTTGTACATTTATTTGCCAATATTTTGCTGTAGGGCTAATGCCTTTACTTTGGCTTCAAGTCCACTGACTAGAGCTCTGTGCCTCTTCCTTGCATAAACTGCTCCCAGAATTCATAACTTATGATTTCCTATTTTGATTTCTTTAAAGTGAGGTGAGAAAACAGTCATTGGCAAGCAATTTGCAGAATTTTATGATATTCTAGAATTTTGTATTTTCCTCAGTCTTTTATAATATTTTTAGTGATTTGCCTATATGAGTCTTTTCAAAACATTCAACTTAGTTTTCATGGAACCAACAAATCTCTTTCTTTTGTACTTGTATTTCATTGGCTTTCATACCTAATAAATTATGTAATTGCAGTGACATGCACAACTGGAATAAACAGGTTGGGAAAGAGCATGAGTGATTTGTGATGAGTGTAAATCTTTTCTAGTGGATGCAGAAGACTATGGGCACGGCAGAGAGTAGCTGCTCAGCTGAGAATGATCAGCATGCTGGGGGCGTTACTGTCTGTGTTTTATGCAAAGAATGTAGCATGTAGAGCAATATAGTCAATGGATCTTGCATTGTATTGTCAGCTTTCACTAGGTTATGTGGTGGTAATATACAGCAAGAACAAGGAATGGCAGCTCACTCACGTGAAGTGTCCTTCCCTGTTGACTCCACCTCTGCTCCATGCGTGCTTCACTTCAGGACCACTTCAGTCCCCATCGGAACATTCTGGACTCACGGTAGAGGGAAAAGAGAGGCACAGAACTGTGTGACAGCTCCCTGGTAGAATGAATCATGGATCCCACAGAAGACATGCTATTAATCTTTATCTGTGCCCCTGTGAGTGTGAATCCATTGTTAATAGGTATTATCAGTTAAGGAGTGTTCTCATTTGTGAATAGGGATCTTGTAAGATCCTATTTAGATGTGGCCAAACTGGATCAGGGTGAGACACAATTTGTATAACTAGAGGCCTTATAAAGAGAAGTCTGAAATTTGAGATACAGGAGAAGACCAAGGACATCACCGTGTCATGGAAGGCAGAGGTGCGAACCAAGAAACCCCAAAGATTGTGGCAAGCCTGCACCAGAATGCTACAGACTTTGGGGAGAAATCATGGCCTTGCCAACACCTTACTTTTGGACTTCTAGCTTCCCAAACTGTGAGACAATAAATTCCTATTGTGAAGCCAACCCGTTGTGTGTTTTTATCATAGCAGTTCTGGCAAACTAAGACAACTCCTAAAGCTTTGATTGGGGCTGGCATGCACCATCTACCTTCACATGTCATTGGCCAGAGCTGTACATTGTATTTCTTGATATAGACCAATGAAGAAACTGGTGTGTTACAGGATGACTGTAGTTCAAAAGAACCTTCCTCTCTGAAATTCCTAGAGCTCAGCATCATTCAGAAGCCATTATTGCTTGAAATATGAAATATGGAATTCCACTTACCACAGGCACTTCAAGAGCTAAGCTTAAGCATGGTATTTACATAGGACATGTTCAATGAAAACTCATTACAGGAGTGAGTGAATTTGCCTTTTTCTCTCTGAGAAATGGGCCTAGCAAGTAATAAAAGCATCAAAGCTTTCTCTGGAATTGAGGGGAAGTGTCAGTAAAATAGAGCGTCTCAAGTCACATTTTTTTTGAAGAACACAATTTTGGGTCTAATTTCCAGATATGCAACTTGACTTTTTCTTCCTTCTAGTAAGCAGAAGGAAAACAAACAAACTAGAGGATATTGGTGGTCCACACTGGGTCCGATTCGAGAAGAGGCCAGACCTGGGAAGAGCCAAAGAGAGAGGAGAGAGAGAGAAGAAGAGTGAGAAAAAGAGAGGAGAGTGAGAGAGAGAGGGGTCTAGAGATCTCTGATAAAAAAAAAGTTGATGTTCAGGTGGACTGCCTGGGATAGAGAGAACAGACTAAGGCAGCTGTTTGAGAATCTCCACCAGCCTGTGGAACTTGTATGAAATATATCTCATTGTTTGAACTGGAATTAAAGAACTGATCAAATATTTGGGGAGCTTCCTTCTGCAGATTTTGTCTTCTGAGCCAAAGGGCACACTTCGGGCTAAATAGTGAAACTCCAGCTCCTTCGGCTTGAAGCAAGCCTTGTTTTGATTAAAGATTAAAAAAAAAAAAAAAAAAAAAAAAAAAAACTCACAGGAGTGTTTTTGTATTTTTTAAGAAATTAAGACAAAAAAAGTAATGGCCAGAACTTAGCAATGTTCATTTTCCTATGGCTTCTTCAACTTTGCAGCCTTTCTTCCCATCAGGAGGATTTGGTTCTTCAGCTAAATTAAATTCTAAATTGGACATTCAATCATTTCATTACACTGATGTCACCTTTTTTTCTTCAATGGAGAAAGATGCTTTATACTCAAAGTGTAGTAAGTAGTTTGCCAGTTTATCTTTCCAAGTGGTGATAGGATTCCAGATGTGCTTGTTATTCATCCCATTTCCTCCACCAACCTCAGGGGGCGCTTTGTAAACCTCCAAAGACCAGTGGAGGTGGGGACTTTGAATCTATGTGGAGGAGCGCAGGGATCCAAGGAGCTGATCTTGGGGCTGCAAACTCTTGGTGGTCAGACCACTCTTTGGGCGTCCCTCAGGGCTCTCTCTTCACTGGATCCAGGGAGACTGGCAGATTGCACATCTGCTGCAAGCTAGAAACAGATTTCACTATTCTCACTTCAAAGGAGCAGTTTTTTTTCCAATCCTTTTAACTATTCAGAAATTATCATGGACTCCCTGTTCCTTCACCTGCCCCCAACCACCCCAAGGCTCTTTCAACATCATTCTTTTCAGTGAAAAAGAGAGAAGATCTGAAGTTCAATGGTGGGGGGGGGAAGGAAACACTAAAGAGAACAGAGGTAGAGTTTAGAGTAAAATTCAATTGATAAATGTAGCTTGAAAATCGATTCCAGGCAGAAAAGACCAAAGCAGTGTATTTTTATTGGATATTTTTGTGACTTCAGGTAGGTTGACATATCTAGGCTGCACTTATTTGCACTCATAATGGATGGGTTTGGAATGTGGACCCAAAGTTATAGGAACCCCAAGTCATCCACTCTAGCAATGGTCGATCTTTCAGAGGCCCAGGGTTCTCTGTGCCAGCAGGAGCAGCATGGCTGGGTCTTCGTGACCATGGGAGTGGTGACACTGTCACCAGGGTGTTTGGATCAGGAAGCAAGGTGAGTGGGCACAGCCACTGGGCATGGCGGTGAGCAGATCTGGGTTGGCACACACTGAGCAGGGTAGGTGTCCACTGCAAAACCTCGGTTTATTGGTCCTCCTACAAGGTAGTGGAATCTACCCAGGTAAGAGGGAGGTCATAGGGTTTGAGTGGAATCATGAATGTAATGACCTAGCACATGAAGCACGCTCAAGATATCCTCGTTGCACAGGGTCCAAGGCATGAGAAAATATTGTGTGTGTGAGTGTATGAGAGTATGTGTGTGTGTGTGCACATGCACATGAGTGAGAAAGAGAAAAGGCATGTGTGTGCATGTGGATGAGAGAATATGTACATGTATGTATGTGAGAGAGAAAGAGAGGGTGTGTGTGTGTGAGAGAGAGAGAATGTGTGTGTGTATGTAGTTGAGAGAAAGTATGTGTTTGAGAGAGAAAGAAAGTTTGTGTGTGTGTGCAAGAGAGAAAGCATGTGTGTGTGCATGATGGTGACAGAGAAAGAGAAAGAGTATTTATGTGTGTGTGAGAGAGAAAGTGTGTTAGTGTGAGAGAGGAGGGAGTGTGTGAGCATGTGGGTAAGAGAGAAAGAGAGAAAGGGTATGTGCATGCCTGTGGGTGAGAGAGAGAGAGAGAGACTTTGTGTGTGTGGATGTGTGTGAGTAGAAGGTGGCCAAGATGAGAAAGTGATGAATCACTATCTCTGAGTGATAAATTAATGGCTCTATTATCTACTCAAAGTCTGTGTCAAATTAGATTCTTGTAGTCCGCTAAATTGAACATTCGTCTCATTTTTCAATAATTTTTCATGGTCTCATGAAGGTTGTCTAACTGATCGTTGCTATAATTTTTGAAATTCTAATGTTGTGCCCTTTCAGGCTGGGTGTAAGGGCATCTGCACCCTGACTCTCTTATTCTGGATTCTAGGGCAATGGACTGGAGGAAACCCCTCTGTTCAGTTCGGATGGTTGGCTGGCCTGTGGGGTGGTGGCCTTCATGAGAAACCCCCATTTGCAAGGAGGAGATCCCCACCCAACTGCAGGAAATTCATTAACTCTGTTCCTCGTGATATGGCCTTGCCATAAACACAGTAATGTGGTTTGGCACTATGCCCTCTGGCACGGAATGTGAGGTTTATCTTCCAAAACCTGGAGTATGGCGCGCCTTGGGCCCAGTGTGAGCAGGGGTAGCGCCACGGTGGGGGTAGCTCCCAACGGATGCCCACTTGTGGTGGGAGAATCCATAACCCTTAAGGTTGTCAGGGAGGAAAACCTGATGGAACTTACCCAAATCTTCAATAACTCTTCTTACAGAGTTCCTTTATTTTCCCCCCAAAACTCCAAAACGCATATTTCCATTCATTGTCACATTTTTTTCATCTCGTTTATGATATGATCTGATAGAAAGCAGATCTTTAGAGACACAGCCATGCTTGTATACAACATTCCATTCATAGAATCTGGTGTGGGAAATCTCCATTCCAGCCATATGTATTATATGGTCATTTTTTAAGCACCACATTTCAAATCCAATCACGAAAAGAGCAAAAAGACAACATAGAGATGGGCAAAGCACATGGGTAAATGCATTGTCACCTGTGGTCCTCTCAGTCGCAAATGAGGCTGAGGCAACGTTCCCACAGGATCACACTTGCCCACTGGTGTTCTCAAACAGGATAGGTGCAATTCAGTGCCTGTATCCTAGTTAACCTCTCTGGGCCCCAGTTCCATCAGCCGTCAAAAACAAGATAAGTGTAAACCTCCGAGGGTTGTTACAAGGATTCAATGAGTTAGGATTTGTGAGTTTTACATCAGTGCTACAAAAAAAGGGTCTAGATTTATTGAGATTGACTACGCCCATGAACTTCTACAAGGAGAAATACATTACCATCTCTACATCTACTCACCTGTAATCACATACAAAGGCAACCCAGTTAGATTCTCATATTAATTTCCAACTCCTTCTCATTGGAAGTGTTTGATATCCTTTGGCAGTTGTGGCCAGGAGAGTAATTTCTTATCTTTTTCTTCCAAGTTCAGGGGATTTTTTTCTATATACCTGTACCATCGATTAATTCTTGCTCCATACTAAATGCTGCGATACCCACTTCCTGTTCCAAGACCCCTACTATTAACCATAGAAAGCTAATAGTCAGGTGTGAACTTGCAAAAAGCACCACCTTTAGGAACTGAAGGTTTGCTAATGAATTTTCACAGAAAGAATGACTTCCTCCAAAAGGTCTTTGTGTCTTGTTTACCACTGATGTCCCACCTAAGCATCTGTGGAATAAATGAATGTATATAAGTGAATGAAAATGGTGGTTGTCTGGTAGCCTTAGGAATGGGTGTGTGTGGTGCTCCAGCTTTCTAGCTCTCTAACCGAGGTGTTCTATGCCCATATTCTTGCCCTAAATGCTCATTCTACCATAATTGGTTTACTCTACATGCTATTATGATGCAAGGGTCACTTGAAACTCCAGCATCTGGGAATCACCCCCCTACCCCCCCACAATTATGCAGCAGGAGATCTTTCCTTTTTGATATTACTCAATATATCTCTAAATATAATATATTATAAAATATAATAACAATATATAATAGATGTTCTGAGATATTCCTAAAGGAATTTCTATTTTGTGCATTTGTGCTCAATACCTACTTCAGTGCTATCCCTGCATCAAAGGCTACATTGAAATATTTGCATCCTTTACAACACTCATGTATCACTTTTATTGTTTAAAAAAATATTAAGGGGAAAAATTGGAGGGAAATGTGTTCTTGGTGCCACATCATTATTGCTATAAAATCATTTCAGTCATGTAGCCAACAAATCAACGAAAGAGTCCAAGTTTGTATATTTGGTGCCAATGATGCAGCTTGCAATACCTCAAGCATAACGTAAATTTATTTTAAAGGAGGCCACCTTGAGCAGCGTCTATGTCCAAACTCCTCCAGGTCAACAAATCTCAGAAAAAGATCTGAAATCTTCCATACTCTCAGTGTTAGCGTAATTGATGCCTTATGTTTGATTTTTTAATAGAGAGAAAATATGGCATCTATTAATAGAAACCTTATTATGAGTCTGCTGGGCTTAGTAGTTACAGTTTATCTGCTTAGAGAATATTTTTTAAATGTCCTTGCATGACTTCCCAGGTTATTAAATAATATTGTTCTCTGATAAAATTTAGCATTTCCCATCTTCCCTCACAGCTAGGTGTAGCCACGCAACTAAAACAGGGACAAGGCCCTGTAAAAAAATGTTGTGTGGGACTTACAGGGAGTTTTTTTAAAAGGAGATGTTGGTGGGGTTTGTGTGTGTGTGTGTGTGTGCCATTTCCTCCATTGTGTGCCTGGAATGTCGATGTTGTAGCTGGAACTCTAGCAGCCATCTTATGCCCTGACAATGAAAGTCATTGCCTGAAGAAGGTGACAGGGAGATCGGCAAGAGGGCTAGGAAACTGAATGACTTTATGGAGCTCCAGACCACCTTCTTTTGGATTTCTCCTTGAAAGAAAAATAAACTCTTACCTTGTTTCTTTTTTTGTTATATCAAACTTTTCTATTACAGGCAGCTAAACTTTATCCTAATGAATAATAGGGAGGCAGTCAATATTTAATTCAAGATCCCTTGCTTTCATCCACTAAGCTAAGAATTTTAATGTATATGCATAACATTTTCTGGATTTTAATTCATATTGCAATAATTCTTTGGGCATTTGAGAAATTATCTCTTCTGAATTTGTGAGGAAATATAGTACTATCAAAATCACAATCATTTTCCAAGTTGATAGTTGTGAATAAGGATGTGGGGGTACATATTTGAGTATGTTTAACTGAATATCCTTGGAAGGAATGGGGTAAGAGGTAAGATAATACGTTAAAAAATAATCCAGCTACTAGTAAAATTCTATTGTAGGATAACAAGATGTCTTTGATTATATAAACCCAATATTTTAACTACAGATTGAATGGAAGAGATGACACCAGCCACGAAGAAGACTTGAAATCAGGAATGGCTGTAGATGAGTTACAAGAGAACATGTTTTCTGGAAAGCCAGACATTTCTGTCTCATCTCTTACTCTGTGCTTTTTTCTGTCTCATGTCTTACTCTATGCTTAAGCCCCACTGGTCTACTTTGATGTTTTCTCAATATTCAATGTAGTCTCTTGCCTCTTCCTTTCTTTGTTTACCTCCTCTGCTGGGAATGTATTTCTGTACTCCTAATCTCATCTCTACTTGTATAAAATCATCTTGTTCTTTGAGATGCATTTCAAATGCCTCCATTTCCATGCAGGCGTCTTTGGCCAGATCAATGTAAGTTAAACTCTCTCACCCCTTTGCCCTCGTGTCACATTTCATCTATAGTTCATCTGTCATATCATGGTTTTTGTGTACATGCCTTTTTCTTTTATTAGAGTTTACATGGCTGGAGGGCCAATACTGTCGTGTTTATTTTTGTGTCTTTCTCAGTACCTGTTATGGAAGATAGGACATAGAAGGTGCTCATTAAAAATGCATTGAATGAACTAGCAGTATATGAAATAACAGAGAATGCATTTAGTCTCACAGCTAAAGTAATTTTAAAGTTCTATAAAATGAACTCTCAGATGTTGCATATTGGTGCACTTCTCTAGCATGTAGTTGATGAATTTCTACATATTGAATATTGGTGCAGTTTGGTATTACCTTCCAGCTCATACTGAGAGTTTTGGCAGATGGATTATCTTATATTAACAAATATGTCGAACAACAAGGTAGCAGCCAAGTAGGATTTGAACACCATAATCACATTTCCAGCTTTCTGTCTTGTCTACAAAGTTTAACTGCCATTCTTCTAAAATGACAGGCTGGTCTAACAAGTCTAGTTTTGGCATTTCAGTTATCTGTGACAGTGGCAACTTGTCTTTCACTTATATTCTATGGGAATAATAGAGTCAAAAAGTCAGGAAAATGTCTTGTTTGAGTATAGAAGAGGGCATTAAAGATGTGAAGTCACAAATTCTACATAAGAACAAAAAAGAGTACCCAGATTTACCTTCTAACATAAGACACTCTGAAGGAGAGCCTGATAACCTTAAGGGGCCTGGCAAAATTACTTAGGAATAAATACAACAAAAGAACTGTAAGACTCATAAACTGAAAAATGCAAAATATTTCTTAAAGAAATTTTAGAAGACCTAAATAAATAGACATCCATGTACATGGACAAAAACAATTAATGTTGTTGACATATCTATATTCATCAAATGGATCTACAGTTTCAATACAAAACACCAGCTGCCTTTTTTTTTGCAGAACTTGAGAAGTCTAACCTAAAATTCATATGGAAATACAAAGGACCCAAAATACTCTAGAAATACAAGAACAAAATTGGAGCATACATATTTCCTGACCTCAAAATATATAAAGCTACCATAATAAAGACATATGATATTGGCTTAAGGATAGACATATAGACTAATGGACACACTTGAGGGTCCACAAGTAAACCTTTATATTTATCACCAATTAATATTTTTATTAATAATTTTTTGTTAAAAAGTTATAGATCTACATAAATATAATGCATAAAATATATAAAATACAAAGTTCCCTTCTACTACCCTATTTTTTATTAGTGAGATACATCTGTTATAATTTATGGAAGAACATTTTTATAAATGTACTGTTAACTATAGTCTATAGTTTACATAGGGTTCACTGTGTTGTATGGTCCTACAGTTTTCTTTTGATTTTTAAAATCTCTCCCGTTAAACCACATTCACATATATAATTGAGCATTGTTAACTATATTCACAATGTTGTGCTATCACCAACATCCATTATTAAAACTTTACAAATCTACCTCAATAGAAATTCTGTACAATTTAAGTATTAACTCCCTATTATCTACCCCTATCCAGCCCCTGGTAACCTATTCCAGATTCTGACTCTATGAGTTTGCTTATTTAATTATTTCATATCAGTGAGATCACACAATATCTGTCCTTTTGTGTCTGGTTTATTTCACTCAACATGATCATCAATTGATTTTTTTTCAATTTTTAGAAAATTTTATTGAAGTATATCATTCATACATGAACATATATAAACAATAAAAGTTACAAAGCAAACATGCAGAACATCATACAGGGGTCCCATACATCATCCCGCCAACAACACCTTGCATTGTTGTGAAACATTTGTTACAAATTATAAAAGAATATTGCCAAAACATTACTACTAACTATAGTCCATATATTACATCTGGTATATATGTTTCCCCCAACCCACCCTATTGTTATTTTTTAAATATATTTTTATTATAGAAGTTGTGATCTTACAAAACAATCATGCACATGTGTAGAATTCTCATACAACACCCTTTCACCAACACACCACACTGTGGTGGAATATTTGTTGCAAATTATGAGATAATATCATCAGACTATTACTACCCAACATAGTCCATAGTGTATACTTGGCACACTTTTTCCATACACTCTCCCATTATCAACACAGTAGTCAGTAGTATTGTCCCCATTTCCATTTTTTATTTCATTTATTTGTATCTTCTCTCTTTTTTTAGTTAGACTTAGTTAGACTGACTAAGGGTTTGTCAATTTGTTAGTCTTCATGAAGAACCAACTTTTGGTTTTATTAATTCTCTCTATTGTTTTTTGTTCTCAATTTCATTTATTTCTGCTCTGGTCTTTGTTATTTCATTCCTTCTACTTGCTTTGGGATTAGTTTGCTGTTCTTTTTCTAGTTCCTCTAGCTGTGTCGTTAAGTCATTGATTTTAGCTCTTTCTTCTTTTTTAATGTAAGCATTAAGGACTATAACTTTCCCTCTCAACACTGCCTTTGCTGCATCCCATAAGTTCTGATATGGTGTGTTTTCATTCTCATTCATTTTGAGATATTTATTGATTTCTCTCAAAATTTCTTCTTTGACTCACTGATTATTTAAAAATGTGTTGTTTAATCTCCATATATTTGTGAATTTTCCCTTTTCCTGCCTCTTGTTGATTTCCAACTTTATTCCATTATGATCAGAGGAAGTGCTTTGTATAATTTTGATCTTGTTGAATTTATTGAGATCTGCTTTGTAACCCAACATACGATCTATTCTGGAGAAAGATCCATGAGCACTTGAAAAGAATGTATATCCTGATGTTTGGGGTGCAATGTTCTATATATGTCTATTAGGATTAGTCTATTTCTCATATTATTCAAGTTTTCTGTTTCATTATTAATCCTCTACCCAAATGTTCTATCCAATGCTGAGTGTGGTGTATTGAAGCTTCCAACTATTATTGTAGAGATATTTATTTCTCCCTTCAGTTTTGCCAGTGTTTATCTCATGTATCTTGGGACATCTTGGTTAGGTGCATATACATTTATGATTGTTATTTCTTCCTGGTGAATTGCCCCTTTTAGTTAATATATAATGTCCTTCCTTGTCTCTAATAACAGTTTTGCTTTTAAAGTCTATTTCATCCAATATAAGTATAACTACTCCAGCTTTTTTATTTGTTTGTTACTTCATATGTGGAATATCTTTTTCCAACCTTTCACTTTCAATCTGTTGGTAACCTTGGGTCTAAGATGAGTCTCTTGTAGATAGAATATAGATGGCTTATATTTTCTTATCCATTCCATCAATATGTGTCTTTTGATTGGAGAGTTTAATCCATTAACATTCAATGTTTTTACTCTAAAGGCAGTTTTTATTTCACTCATTTTGACTTTGGGGTTTTATCTGTCATATTTTATTTTCAACACTCTTTTGACACTTTTAGTTACTTTTACTGATATAATCTTTATTTCTAGACTCTCTTTCAAGTCTCTCTCTCCTGTCTTTTCTTTTAAGGCTGTAGCACTCCCTTTAGTATTTCCTGCAAAGCTGGTCTCTTGGTTACAAACTCTCTCAGTTTCTGTTTTCTGTGACTATTCTAAACTTGCCCTCATTTTTGAAAGATAATTTTGTCAGATATGAGATTCTTGGCTGGCAGTTTTTCTCTTGCAGTATCTTAAATATGTCATTCCACTGCCTTCTTGCTTCCATGGTTTCTGATGAGAAATTGGCACTTAATCTTATTGGGTACCCCTTATATGTTATGCATCACTTTTCTCTTGCTGCTCTCAGAATTCTCTTTTTGTCTTTGGCATTTGACATTCTGATTAGTATGTGTCTTGGAGTTGGTCTATTTGGATTTATTTGGATGGGAGTACATTGCACTTCTTGGACATAGATATCTAGGTCCTTCAATAGGGATGAGAAATTTTCTACCATTATTTCTCAAAATATTCCTTCTGCCCCTTTCCCCTCCTCTTCTCCCTCTGGGACTCCCATGACAAGTATGTTTGCATTTCTCTTCTTGTCATCTAGTTCCCTGAGACCCTGTTCAATTTTTTCTAGTCTTTTCTTCATCTGTTCTTTTGTATGCTCACTTTTGGAGGGCATGTCTTCAAGATAGCCATTCCTTCTTCTGCCTCCTCAAATCTGCTGTTATATGCCTCAAGTGTATTTTTTATTTCATTTATTGTTTCTTTCATTCCCATAAGATCTGCTATTTTTCTATGTATGCTTTCAAATTCTTCTTTGTGCTCACCCAGTGTCTTCTTAATATCCTTAATCTCTTTAACCATCTCATTGAATTTAAGGAGATTTGTTTGAACATCTATGAATTAGTTGTCTCAACTCCTTTATGTCATCTGGAGGTTTATATTATTCCTTTAACTGGGCCATATCTTCCTGTTTCTTGTTATAAATTATAATTTCTTATTGGTGTCTTGGCATCTGGCTTACCAGATGTATTTATTCTGGGTGCAGTTTCTCTCTTTAGTTTAGGGCTTTCTTGCCTTTTCTCCCTTGTTGGTTGTGTAGTAAGAGCTAAGGATATAGTCAGTGCTGTAAGCTGTGGAGGTTGAAGCTTCCGCATTGCCCCAGGTACCGATGAAGATTCTCTCACCTTTCTCTTCTGCCAGGGGTTGGGAGAGGGCTGCAGCCATGTGTAATAATCCAAGTTTGTGCAGTCCAAGAGCATCTGTAGTTGCCAGAGACACTGATGAAGCTTCACGCCCTTTCCTCCCCTGCCTGGGGCACAGATGGAGCTGGAAGTGTGAACAACAATCTATGCTGTGTGGGTCCAAAATGACCATAGTTGCCCAGGTAGACTGATGTAGCATCAGCTACCCTATTCCTGCCAAGGGTGGGGATGGACACTCTGGAATGCCCAACAATCTAATCTGTGTAGGTTGAACGTGCCTGCAGTTGCCCTGGGAGGCTGAGGGAGTACTGTCCCTTCTGCCCTTTAGGGTGTGGGAATGGAATTGCCAACGCCCATCAGTTCAGTCTGTGTAGGCTGAAAGTGCCTGTTGTTCCCTGGAGAGGCTGAGGAAACACCAGCCCCTTCTTATCTTATTGGGTGGTGGAGATGAGTGCACAGGCACCCAACAGTTCAGTCTCTGTAGGCCAAGAGTACCTGTCATTGCCCAGAGAGGCTAAAGAAACACCAGTCCCCTTCTATCCTGTTAGGGGGTGGGACTGGATCCCCTGGCACCCAGCACTTCAGTCCCTGTAGGCAGAAAGTATCTGCCATTTTCTGGACGGGGCAAAGGAAACACTGTTCCCCTCCTATCCAACTTGGGGGCCAAGATGGAGCCCCAGGTGTCTGACTATTCAGTGCCAGCCAAAAACACTTGCAGCTACCTGGAGAGGCTAGTGCAGGTCCACCCAGCTTCCTCCCTACCGGAGGTGGGGCTGAAACCTAGGCTAGGGCTGCAATCCAATCTTGGTGGGAAAAAAATGATCCCTACCTTCACTGTGATTTTCAGTCAGCCCCACTTCCCCTCATGCAGAGGGCAAAGTTAAAAAAAAAATTCATCACTTGATTTTTCGCAACAGTCCCAAGATGATTCAATGGCTAAAGAAGAATCTTTCTGACAAATTGTGCAGGGGCACTGGATGTACACATGCAAAAGAATGAAGTTGGACCTCTTCCTCATGCCATATATAAAAATTAACTTAAAACGGACCACATATCTAAATGTAAGAGCTAAAACCATAAAACTCTTAGAAGACATAGGAGTAAATCTTCATGACCTTTAATTAGGCAATGGTTTCTCAGCTATAACACCAAAACACAAGTGACAAAAGAAAAATGAATTGGATTTCATCAGTTAAAAGCATTTGTGCTTCAAAGACCCAATTAAGAAAATGGAGAGGCAACCTAAAAAATGGAAGAAAATATTTGCAAATCACAGATCTGATAAGGGTCTTGTATCCAATATGTATAAAGAGCTATACAACTCAAAAATAAAAAGACAGCTTTTAAAAATGGGCAAATAATCTGAACAGACATTTCTCCAAAAAAAAGATCTACAAATGGCCAATAAGTAGATGAAAAGATGCCTAGCATCTTTAATCATTAGGGAAAAGCAAATCAGTACTACAATGAGATATCACTTCATGCGCACTGGGATGGCTAAAATAAAAAAGACAGTGACAAGTATTTCAAAGATGTAGAGAAATTGGAACTCTCTTATATTGCTGGTGGGGTTGTAAAATGTTGCATCCACTTTAGAAAATAATTTGGTAGCTCTCCACAATGTTAATCACAAAGACATGATATGATCCATGAATTTCACTCCTAAATATATGCCCAAGAGAAATGAAAACATATGACTCCACAAAAACTTGTGCATGAATGTTCATGACAGCATTATTATAATAGCCAAAATGTGAAAACAATACAAATGTCCATTAACTGATGGATGGATAAAGTGTGATCAATTCATACAAAGGAATATTAGTCAGCTGTAAAAATGTATGGAGTTCTGATACGTGTTACAACATGAATGAACCTTGAAAACATGAGGCTAAGTAAAAGAAGACAGACACAAAAGGTCACCTGTTGTTTGATTTCGTTTATATGAAATATCCAGAATAAACAAATCCATAGAAACTGAAAGTAAATTAGTGGTTGTCTAGGGATGGGAGAGGGTAGGAATGAGAAGTAGCAGATAACAGCTGCAGGATTTCTCTTAGGATTTATCAAAGCATTCTAAAATTTAACAACTCTGTGCTTGTACTTAAAAAAACTACATTATATAATTTAAAAGGATTAATTTTTGATCCTACATATAGAAATCCCCGAAAAACTACAATAAAGCTAATCTAGCTAATAGACAAATTCTGCAAAGTGGCAGGTTACAAGGTCAACAGCAAAAGTCAATAGTGTTTCTATACACTAGTGTTGAGAAATCTGAGGAGGAAATCAAGAAAATAATTCCATTTACAACAGCAACTAAAAGAATGAAACATCAAGGAATAAATCTAGCCAAGGATGTAAAGGGCTTGTACACAGAAAACTACAAAACGTTGCTAAAAGAAGTCAAAGAAGACCTAAATAAATGGAAGGATATTCCGTGTTCATAGATTGGAAGACTAAATATTGTTTAGATGTCAGTTCTACCCAAAGCAATGTACAGATTCAATGGAACCCCAATCAGAATTACAGCAGCCTTCCTTGAAGAAATGGAAAAGCCCAAAAGCCCAACTTATAATACATACAATACAGGATAAGGGGCTCCGAATAGCCAAAAACATCTTGAAAAAGAAGAATGAAGTTGGAAGACTTACACATCTTGACTTTAAAACTTTTTACAAAACTACAGTTGTCAAGGAGAGATATATAGACCAATGGAATCAAATAGAGAGTTCAGAAATAGACTTTCACATCTAAGGTCAAATGATTTTGACAAGGCTGCCAAGTCCCCTCAATTGGGAAAGAATAGTCTCTTCAACAAATGGTGCTAGGAGAACTGGATATCCATAAGCAAAAGAATGAAGGGGGGCCCCTATCTCACACCATATACAAAAATCAACTCAAAATGGATCAAAGACCTAAATATAAAAACCAAGATTGTAAAACTCCTAGAAGAAAACAGAAGTATCTTCAGGATCTTGTATTGGGCAATGGTTTCTTAGACTTTACACCCAAAGCACAAGCAACAAAAGAAAATAAATAAATGGGACCTCATCAAAATTTAAAACTTCTGTGCCTCAAAGGACTTTATAATGAAAGTGAAAAGACAACCTACTCAATGGGAGAAAAATATATACAAACCACATATCCGATAAGGGTTTAATATCCAGAATATATAAAGAAAGTTTACAATTCAACAATAAAAAGACAGACCACAAATTTTAAAAATGGGCAAAAGACTTGAATAGACATTTCTCCATAGAGGATATTCGAATGGCCCAAAAGCACATGAAAATATGCTCAACATCATTAGCTATTTGCAAAATGCAAATCAAAACCACAAGATACCATTTCACACCCATTAGAGTGGCTACTGTTTAAAAAAAAACAAACAGAAAATTATAAGTGTTTAAGAGGATATGGAGAAATAAGAACACTCATTCATTGTTGGTGGGAATGTAAAACGGTGCAGCTGCTGTGGAAGACAGTTTAGCAGTTCCTTGGAAAGTTAGGCATAGAATTACCATATGGCCCCACAATCCTGTTACTAGGATATACCTAAAAGATTTGAAAGCAGGAATTTGAACAGATATTTGCACACCAATGTTATGGTGGCATTATTCACAATTACCAAAAGGTGAAAACAACCAAACTGTCCATCAAGCAATTAATGGGTAAATAAAATGAGGTATACACATGCAATGGAATATTATTAAGCCATAAAAAGGAATGACATTGTAATACATGCAACGATGTGGATGAATCTTGAAGACATCACATTGAGTGAAAGAAGCCAGACACAAAGGGACATATATTGCATGATCTCACTGATATGAAATAATTAGAATAAGGAAACCCAATTGAGTCAGAATCTAGAATATAGGCTACAAGGGGCAGGGTTGGTGGTAGAGAATGGGGAGTATAATGATTAAATTGTACGTTTCTATTTGAGTTGGTTATACAAAGTTTTGGGAATGGATAGTGGTGATGGTACCACAACACTGTGAATTTAATGAACAGCAATGAATTATATATGTGATGGTGGTTAAAGGGAGAATTTTTAGATTGTATATATATATGTTACTAGAATAAAAATTTAAAAATAATAAATAAGACTGTAGATCACAAACAGTGAACCCTGTTGCAAGTGATGGACTATAAATGATAGTACAATTATAAAAAGTGTTATTTCATGAATTGTAACAAATGTACTACATTAATGTAAGGTGTAATAATAGGGTGGTATTTTCAAACTCTGTATTTTGTGCATGATTTTTCTGTAAACCTACAGCTTCTCTAATAGAAAACAAAGGGTGAATTTTACGGTATAAAAATTATCTCAATAAAGCTGATATTAAAATTAAATGAATGAATGAAGTCAAAATCACTAAATTTTAGCTGAACTGTTGCCTATTGAAGGTCTGAGCTGAGGTCTCCTCTCTCTTTGTGAAAAGGAGGATTAGGAAGTGTTAAAATTATGTCACAGCCATCCAGGCACCAATCTGTAAAAGGGAATTGATACAGGAATTCTTTGTGGGGAGGCAGATATTAGTGATTTAAGAGAAAATGGGGGGCATCTGGAGTTTTGGAAATATTCTGCTGTTTCATTCAGGTGTCAGTGACATGGGTGTTTTCCTGGGTGGATACTCATCAAGTTGTACATTTATAACTTGTTCACTTTTCTTTGCTATACCTCAATGAAATGTACTTTAAAAAAAAACAAAGAAGGCAGGCTATTCCCTCAGAGTCTCAAAGGGTATTACATTCCAGCGACCAAGCGGAAGTAGAAGTTTAACATACTAAAGCTCAGGAGAAACACGAGGGCTGCAGTCTCTTGGGAAAATCCAGACTCCAATTTGACCTTGGACAAATTGTTCCTCTTCTCCTTCCAAGAGAGGGAAGAAGGCTGTAGGCCGATGTATTTGGGACAGGAGGTAGGGACAGGTTGAGGTCTTAGCCACATGGCTGGAAGACTGAGCTCTGGATGTCCACTTGTCCAGCAAACAGGGCTAGCATCTGAATTTTCACAGTTTCCTTGCAACATCCAAAGTGCCCAGAAGGTAGGGCCAAAACAGATCTTGTTCTTCCATTGTGAACACCTAAAGTGTCAATTTCTAGTGATTGGAGCATATTGTATACTTTTTCTTTTTTAATGAGTAAATGAATTTTGTACAATGTCCTCCAAGCACAGGTACTTCTCCTAAGTATGGCTACTCATACACATGTGTTCATCTTGGGTCCAATCATCCTCCTGGGGCCAGGACAGGAGAGGCACAGCAGAGACCCATGGCTGCCTTGCCTCTGCATGTGGAAAAGTGTGTGTGCCCAGCCAGCAGATGTTTATGCAACCTACTTACAGAAAGGAAAATGGCAATTCGTATGGAAGACAGCAGACCCAGAGGCAGGAGGGAAAAGCAGCTGAGGACATCCAATGTTGCAAAATGAGCCCATTTGACATGCTTTGCCAAATTAGTCACAGGCCATTTGTTACAGAAATGAATCATGGTCACCAGCTTACACAATCAGTGGCCATAGTGCCCTTTCCTCTGGTGCCTGAGGTTCTATGCCCCAATGACTTTCAATTCAGGGGCCTCTGCCCAGGGAACCTAGTGGGTCCTCTCACTTCATCTGGAACATGCCCTGATGGGAGAACACGGTATGGCCTTGGTCGCATTCAGACTTAGGAATTTTTACTGCAAAGTCATTGACACAGCATCAATGGGCCTTTCCTGTTTAAGAATTCAAGAAGCCAGAGCTTTGGAACTTAAATTTTCCTTTTATGATTTCTGTCTTAATGTATATATTGGTCTTTATTTCCTCTCTGAAACTATTCATATTCCTTACTCAGCCACAGAGTCCCTTGAAAACTGGAGTTTCATTTCTCAGTTAACTTCCAAAGGGTCAGTGTAGTTCTCTGAGTGGAGCAGAAGGTGGGAGAACTGAGTTTTAGCCATGGCTCCTTCACTGGTTCCTGGGTGGCCCAAGCCAGGTCCATCCTGTCTCTGAACCATCAACCCTCAACCCTAAATGGTGAGCAAGTCCAGAAGATTGCTTCCGTTCCTTTCAGGTCTGGCTAGATGTTACCTTAAACTGCTCTACAAATGGTTAGAATCTGAATATCTGACTTAAAACCTAAAGACTTTGAAGCTATGAGCTGTGTTTAAATATGTGCAACAAAACAGAGTTATACATTATTGCCCCAGGGAAAGAACCAGAACAATGTGATAGAAGTTAACTCAGAAAAAGATATGGGCTCAATAGGAAAAAAATTATTCCCTAAAAATAGATCTGAATATTGACCAGCTTGACCTTGACCTAGGAAGTAGCGCCAAGCCCATTTGAGCAGGCACACAGGCAGCACTGTGTGACAGTGTGAATTTTCTGACTCCTAGAATAGATGATGTTGAACTAATCAATCCCTGCGGATTTGGAGCCCTTTGATTGCATTACATTCAATTAAGGCAGGGGTTCTTAACCTCTTTTGTTCCACAGACCCCTTCGCCAGTCAGGTAAAAACCATGGACCACTTACTAAGACCACTCTGTACTGTGTATTATTTAATAAATATATCACACCCACACCAACAGTTACACACAAGAATAATGTTCTTCTGAATTTTCAATTCAAGCTCACAGACCCCTTGAAATCTTTCCATGGACCCCTTGGGGGTCTATGGACCCCTGGTTAAGAACCCCTGTGTTAAGGGACCTGTGATTAGATCACTTGATTAGATTGTTTTGGGGCTTTGGGTTGGACTGAATCAAAGAGGTGTGACCCAGGTTGTATCTCTGTCCTCTTGCTGTATCTTACCTAAACTGAGAACACACACACAAAGAGAGACACAGAAAAAAGAGAGCCGCTGCCATCTTTACCCTGCCATGTGAGAGAGAGAACTCTGGGTTTGCCTACAGCTACATAAAGACAGAGAAGCCCTGAGAGGCTCAAGCAGATGAGGCTCAGGGAGAGATGCCTGATCATCCACAGCTGAGCTCAAGGAGAAAATAGAGACTAGCAGACCCGCCATCTTGCCTCCCCACGTGGCAGGACTCTAGGATCTGCTAGCAGCCGACCTTTGGTGAGAAAGCATCTCTGATGATGCTTTGATATGGACATTTTCACAGCTTTAGAACTGTAAGCTTTTACCCTAATAAAATTGCCATTATAAAAGCCAACCCATTTCTGGTATATTGCATTGGAAGCCTTTGACTAACTAAGAAACACTGGGTGCTTAGAGAAATGTCGAGACTGGAGTGAGACCCACCTGAATTTGAATCATGGCTTTAACACTTCAAAGGTTGTCACCTTGGACAAATTGTTCAACTCATCTAAGAGTCCGGTTTTAGTATATAAAATAGAAATAGCGATAATCTTTATCTTGCAAGTTTCCTGTAAGACTTAGGTGAGAGGAAGCTTATAGAAAGCTTAGTGCAGTGGGTGGAACATGGTGAAGCCCAGTCAAGGCTACTTGCTGTCACCATCCTTTTATGTTGTTATACTTTGAGTGAATCAGAAGAGGGGTTATTTGGGTGACTGCCCTCCCCCAAGATCTTTTCTGGCAGCTCAGCCAGTATGACTGGAAGGCAGATCATGGGCCAGTAATTGGTGTGTAATGATGCTGAATAGTCAGGCAAGGATCAGATGAAGCAAGACCTTGCAGGACACATAAGGACTGGTCTTCCATTCCAGGAGATAATTTAGCCAAAGAAGAGCATGTTTAAATTCATCCTTATAAAGCATACTCTGACTGCTTGGTGGAAAAAGAATCAGAAGAGAAAAGACAGATGCAAAGAGAACATATGAAATCTCATTTCAGTGATCTAAGATAGAAGATGATGGCAGGGGGCAGCAAAGATGAAGAGAAGCAGGTATAGATGTAAGAGATATTAACAAGGAAAATTTGGCAAATTTGTGACTTGGGCAACTGGACTGTTGATGTCGTTCGATAGCAAACATGGGAAGAGAACTAGTTGGCCATGGGGGAGGGGGAAAGGACTGTGAACTTGGTTTTGGTGGTTTTGAGTTTGATGTGACCTTGAGGCACCCAAGTGGAGATGTTGGCTTGAACCTGTGGACCTAGAACTCAAGGTTGAGGCCTGGGTTGGCCATCCAGATCTGAGAGTCACTCAAGCAGAGAATAAAAGAAGATTCAGGGGCTGAAGGCCTAGGACTGACTCAGGAGAACATTCATGTTTGAGAGGAAGGGAAAGTCAACAAAGAAGACTCAGAGAAGTAAGAAGACCCAAAGGAGTGTGGAACCCAGAAACTTTGAGGTGAATGGGTTTCAGGAACTTTAGTCAATGGTCGTGTCATGTACTGCTGAAAGGTCAGATAAAATAATGCCTGGAAAAGGTCTGTGGGTTGGGTGTTCCTTGTGGAGTGGTGGAGGTGGGATCTATATGAGAGCCTGAAGTGAGTGTGAGTGAGGAAGGAGGCCATAGGCAAGTTAGGAGCTCTAGGAGAAGTTTGACTCTGAGCAAGACAGGTGCAAGAAGAGGATGCTTAAAACTTTCTTGATGTAATGGTAAAGATTTAGTCAGAATGAGGGACTCTGAGGAGAGTATCCCTCATTGTCTAATCATGTGGGGAAGGGTGGGGGGAGGGAGCAGGATGGTTTGTGGTGGGGGGGGGCCCTACCCTCCATCTCTCCATTTCATCTTATGCTTTTCAGCCTCACACACTGTCTTCCCTGACCCCCGTCCTCCCACCATGTCTTCCTTCTCCCTTGTGTTCCCATTTGGGATTGGAGGGGGCACACTCACCTAGTATTGGGGGCTTCTGAGTATGTTTGTTTTTTTTATAAAATGAGCCATATTATTTGTCCATGAAGTCAATTTTTGTGAGGAAGAAGATCTCTCTTGCAAGTCTACTTTATCCTATCCTGACAGATACATGGCATAATACTGAGAAACAAAATCTTGGGCTTGAAGAATACTTCAAATTCTCTGGTCTACTCTCCTAGTTTTCCAGGATTGAGCAAGACCTACGTCCTGGAAAGCCTGCATGGATCACATACTGGCTGATGGTCTTGGGTAAATGTGTGCCTTGATTTATTTCTTTATTTATTAAATAACCATCTGTGCATGCCTGCTTTGTACAGACAAGATGTAAGCATGGGTCAGGAACCCAACGATAAATAAAACCATCAGTTGTTGTCTCAATTTCATCACATTCAACCAAGGCCAGTAGTCCCTGCCCAAACTCTCCTTGTGAGGATCAAATTAGATAGTGAGTGTTTCAACCTATAAGACTTTGCACAAATGACAGCTAGTATTATTTTCACAAATGACTTAAAGGATATTTTCTTTGTCCCTAAGAAACTTACAATCAGATTGGGAAGGTGAGGTGTATATATATAAAAAACATTTTTTGGTTGGACAACTGGTGACTTTTATTTTCTGCATTTTGGCTTACCAATACAATGATTATGTATGTTATAAGAAAAATGTTTGAGAATCAGAATAATGGGCAATTGGTTACAATGTTCTTTAAGAATACAGTTCTTCTACCCATTAAAATGGCAAGGAAAGTGTAATGCTCTTGATTAGATTCTAGGATATACATGACAACATGAACAAATGAATTGGGCAAGACGTGGCAAGTGTCAAATGAGTTGAGACTTTGAGGGTCACAAAAACTCCAAGAATGCAGGGAGACCCATGTGGTCTCCAGGACAGAGAAGAATTCAAGGAGGGCCCAACCAAAGTCTGGGCATGTGACTAGATGGGAGAAGAAAAGGAGACAGCTCAGAGAAAGGAGATGTTGAAGGCAAGGCTATGAACTTATCAAAGGGCATCATCTAAATTAGTAGAGTTATTCAAATGCTCAGCCCTTTTCTAGCCCGTTAATAATCCATTGAAGTGTCTCAGCAATTTCTCACAATAGAAATGGACTTTTTCCACCTCAATGCATCCAGGAGGATTCTCATTGGTGGCCATTAGTCCCACCTAGAAAGGCCTGGAGAACACAAAGAGCTACTGCACTTACAGGGAGTCCAATGCTTTATCCCAAGCATAGAAACTTTCCTGTTTCAAAGCCACACACTATGGTTTAGAATCACAGGATTTTAGAAGAGACTTAGGAATAAGAAGCTCTTGATTGCAGTAAAAAACTTGCCACATAGCAGTGTGCACATGGAATATGTCACCCAACCTCGATGAGCCTCCAACACCTCCCTTGTAAATGGGGATAACAGCTCTGCCCCAACCATCTACCTCCCATTGCAATGAACATGAAATTACTTGGGACAAGAGAAGAACACTACACAGACATATATTACCTAGTTCACTGAATCTCAAACTCTCCTGAACCCCAGAAGGCCTCATGGACCATCTCAGGGGGAAAGGATGGCAAAGAGAAAGACCCTCAAGTAGACCAGTTCCATCACTTTGTCTTGGTCTGGTATATATGAAGGTTTTCTATTAATTCCATAGATTAAAACAAAAGTTCAAAAAAATTTTCACTTTGACTTTTAAATCTTTTCATTTTACAGAAAGGAGAACTGAGGCCCAGAGAGGTTAAGCAATCTGCCTAAGGACACACAGCAGCAGAGGGAACGCAAAGCCTGTTTCCATCACTCCTGTTCTAGTGCTTTTTCCACCGCTTTGTTGTTGGTGAAATCAATGCTGGAGTATACTATGAATAACCAAAAGAAAATAACTCTGAAATTCCTATCCCAGGGTGGATGTATGGTCCTGAAGGAGAATAGCAATGTGCTTTGTAAACTCCATCACACCCCCAGGACAGTGGCAATGATCCGGAAGACAAAGGAGGTCATGCAGCAACCACATGGGCGAAATGCGGGGGCGCCAACTCTAAGGCAGTTTAAGGATATGCTCTCCAGTATGCCATGCTTCCGTCTCCTGGGTGTGCACATCAGCTGCCTAGCAAACAATCAGAACAAATAACTCCCTCCCTACTCCATCTCTCACATACGTCAGGCTGTTCAAGCAGATGTCTTCTTTCACAAGTAAAAGTGGCATTCATTTTGAACAGCATTCTCCCTTCCCACCACCACCCCCACGCCCCTCCCTATCCTCAAAGGACTCAAAGTCTTCCGTCCAGTAAGCTCAGTTTCACTGGGTTCAAGACTAAAGTTCAAACTCCAGATTATCATTTGGTAGAGAATTAGGAAAATCACCTCATTCAGAAACAATTTTGGTGGCTTATTTTAGATAACTTGTATTGCTGAAAACATCCTAATATTTTTAGGTAGGAAAAATATCAGAAATTCTGCTTTTCCTCATTCTTAGATATTTCTGACTTTCTACAGGAGGTAAAAAGCCTTCTTCTTGGACTATTTAAGGGGAAATATACATAAAAATTATGTCAAGTTTCGGCATGGATGTCTACCAATGTCTTGGAAGTTGTCCTTAGCCTCAGGTTGCTACCAAGTTTATTGGAAAGGAATGATACAATGTAAGTCATGTATTTCTCTAAGTTTTTCATGTATATGCATTAAGTATGCATGATCAGTCCTCATTATTCACAGATTCTCTGTTTGCAATTTCACCCACTTGGTAAAATGTATTTTTCACCGCAAAGCAATACGTGACACTTGCTGTCATCCACAGATTTATGCAAAGTGGAAGAAAATTTGAGTCACCTGACACACACATTCCCAGCTGAAGTCAAACAAGGTGACACTTTTCCTTCTTGTTTCAGCTCTCATACTGTAAGTAAGTGCCTTTTCGTGGTATGCTTAGCCCATGTTTTTTCATTTTTGTGCTTTCTGTTGGTGATTTTGCTGTTTAAAATGTCTCCCAAGCATAGTGCTGAAGTGCTGTCTACTGTTCCTAAGAGCAAGAAGGCTGTGATGTGCCTTACAGGAAAAGTAGGTGGGTTAGATAAGCTTCATTCAGACATGAGTTACAGCGTCATTGGCCAAGATCCAATGTTCAGGAATTAGCAATATATATTAAATAAGGTGACTTTAAACAGAAACACACCTAAATCAAAGTTATGTATTGATCTGTTGATGAAGCGTTGTAATCGAAGGCTCACAGGAACCTAACCCTGTATTTTCCCCAAGGGTAAATCTGCAGTATTTATAAATCAGTGTCCATGGCAGCTTTATAAAATGTAATGACCGCAAATAATGAGAATCAGTTGTTTATGCATTATGTATGTATATGTGTGTGTATTATGTGCATGAGTGTGTGCCCATGTGTAATTTAGTTTGCCATTGCCATAGATGATCTGAGGCCACCCACTGTTGGCTAAAGTAGAGGGAAGAGCCCAGCTCTGAGAAGGAAGAATGCCTCCATGGGGCTTTCAAGGGTGGCTGATGGACAGATAAGGCGCAAAGGCAAGACTGAGGGGCTGGTGGTGTCCAGTGAAGACTTTGTCTATGAATTAATCTTCTAAAAGCAGTTTCAGGATCAGAACTAGGGCTGGGGCTTTGGCTAACATCACCCATAGACAGAGATCAGAAATTGATTGTAAATCCTGCCAGCAGAAAGTCTATTGATGTTCCAGACGTGCCTTGGTTTCCTGTCTAGTAAAGTGGCATGTGATTTATTCACAGCATTGGAGATGTAGACTCTAAGCCCATTGCCCCAAAGTCCCTGCAAAAAACCCCTGCTGAGTTGTTATGTGGACATGTCTGTACTGGGGGTGGGGAGGGGCATCACCAGCTTCTTAGTCACAGGCTTACATCACTTAATCGTCATTAAAATAAACCTATGAGGTAGAGATGATTTATCATCCCCACATTGCAGATGATGAAATAGGGGCCCAGTGAGGTGAAATAATTATGAGAATCCAAGGTTACTCAAGCTAGTAAAATGTGGTACCCAATATTGATCATAAACATCTGCCTCCAACGCCTACACAATCCATTCTTACCACAATACTATACATTCTTAAGGCACATGCTTTGTTTTCTGACCTACCCTGGGTTAAATGAGTCGGTTTAAACCAAGCACTTAGCTCAACTGCAATCAAAATGCACTGGGAACGGGTACCTTTTATAGATACTGTAAGTATTCTCTGAATTGTTTAATACATTATATGTGTTTGAAAAGTCTTCATTTGCTAAATATATTTTGCATTCTTTGGAATCATAGTGCAATATGTCAGAGCATGAGAGACTGGACAGGTGCTGTGCTGCACAGAAAGCAAGTGGCAGAACAGCAGGTTGAGGTTCAGCTCCTTCACTGGGGTGGTTGTGCCAAGGAGCCAGATGCACAGATGTTGGAAGGAGAGAGGAAGAGGCCGGAGGGTGTGACTAACCACCTGAGGAAAAGAATGCAGGCTCAACCCAGATCCCACAAATCAGTCACATCTTTGGTGTTAGGAAAGCAAAAGCATTATGAGGTGGCTACATGTAGGGGATTGAATCATGGCCCCCAAGAAAGACACGAGCAAGTCTTAATTTGTGTTCCCATGGGTGTGAACCCATTTGCAAATAAAGACCAATGATGATGTTATTGTCGGTCAAGGTGTAGATTCATTTGTGAGTAAGATCTTCATAGATCCTATATTGATGAGACAAAATGGACTCAAGGTAGAACCTCCTCCAGATGACTGAAGTCCTTATAAACAGAGGAGATTTGACCCAGCCAGAAGAAAGCAGAAGTCAAAAGCCAGAGAGTGGTGGCCTTACCTGGACTGTCACCAACATTAGAGAAGGAGCAGGGCCGACAGTGTCCTTCTCCCCTTTTCCACTTTCCTGACATCCTTCTAAATTCAAATGGCCTCCTCTTTTGAGGGTAAAGTGGGTAAATTACACAGCGGCAGGTGGATAATTCGTGTTTGCACAATGTTTAATGGATCTGACATATTTACAAGGTGTGGGCCGTCATAGCCCAGAGGCAACAAGGAAAAGGAGTCTGCACATTGACAGCATATGAAACTGAGTCATGTGTATAAGACAACAGAGATGGCTCTGTTTTGGAGACAGGGGCCTGTCCCAGCACATGTGTGGCTTTGCTTCTGCATAAATTATTGTTCTAAAAGAAGATCTTGCCTTTGAGGCATAAAATATATGGGAGAAAGGACTACACAGGTGGACCAGAAAGCCCAGCAAGGGATTGCTAAACTCTGCAAATACAACTTACCATTCTGATTATCAAGGCCTGGGTAACACCCCATACCTCACAATCATCCTTTGTGCAGCCAAGTCCCTCCCATGAAGTTGAGCTCACCAGCCTCTGATCCATGTTGCCACTGTTTCTTCAGGATGTATCCACATTGTCGTAGTAGGACACTGACTTTAAAGCAGGTGTATTAGTCAGGGTTCTCTAGGGAAACAGAACCGACAGGATATCTGTAAATGTTATGGGGTTTTGTAGAATTGTTTCATGCAACCGTGAGGATGCACAAGTCTAAATTCCATAGGGCAAGTTGCAGACCAGGAACTCTGATGAAGGTCCTCAGTGAGCTCCCCAGGAGATGCTGGCTGTTTGAAGTAAAGATGGAAATTCTCTCTCTGAATGCTGAAATCACTTCTTTTAAGGTCTTCAGTTGATTGGATGAGATGTCACTCATTGCTGAAGGAATCTCCTTAGTTGATTGTAGATGTAATCAGCCTTTTATGCAATCAACTCACTGATGGATTTAAGTCCATGTAATGTCTTCACAGTAGCAATCAGGCCAGAGCTTGCCTGACCAAACAACTGGCCAAACAGTGAAGCTAAACATCACAGCAAGTAAAGATGGAATGATCTGGCTTAGCATGAAGATGCAACTCTGAGTTAAGAGCAGGAATATACAAAGACAACAGTGAAAACTCCACATTTACTCATAGCTGTTAGCTCTCCAACTCACAGCCTTTCCCTCATCTTCTGAAGGCTGCAACTCAAGCCGCAGGCCAGGTCTGGTCATCCATTCAGCACCTGTTCTTTTACAGGCATGAAGATGTCAGGATGAAGTGGTGAACAGGTTATGAGTCCTTCTCACACAGAGACCACTATCTAGGAGCCCATAATCACAGACAACTTCAATGTCCCTGCAGATGACGGATAGAAGCCTAGCCCCTGGCAAGTCTATAGAGACAGGAGGTCAGTTAGGGATTGTCAAGAGCTGAGTGGTGGATGGGGATGGGGAAATAAAGGGCATGGGTTTTCTTTGGCGGGGGGTAGGAACAGGACAAAAAGTTAGACTGTGGTGAAGGCTGTATCACCCCATGAGTTTACTAATAAACATTGTACTCTTTAAATGGTAGATCTGTATGCAATATGAATTAAATCTCAAAGCTGTTTAAAAAAACAAATGCTTGCACCCATAGTTTCTTGACCATCTAAACCTTTATGATTTCCATTCATACTCCCTTTAAGCATCTACTCTGTGTATCCACTGGGCTTTGTCAAAACCCCAAAGTTCTCACCTGCTAATCCTGATGTCCCACTCTGGTTAAATTCCATTTGCTCAATACAGCAGCATCTCCAGATCTTGGGCTCTAGAATCCTGGCTTCACTTCCTTCCTGCTCCAGCCTGAAACCCAGGGTGAACTTTTCCAGCCAATTTCTTACCAACAGCTCAACACACTTATGCTCTTGTTCTTCCATCCCAACCACCCTACAAGCCACACTTCTGAACTGATCTAAGCATTCTCCTGTTATGCTTTTAAATCTTAGCTGCTAAAAAAAAATCACACAAAACATAAATTGTACAAATAGATTTTCGATCCACGCCCTGAGAATTCACAATCACCTTCTGTTGGGGTCCCATGAATCCACTCCCCAAACTCCAGACAAACTGTTGACTTCCCCCATCCACAGACTTTCTTCTCTCAATTGCTGATTTGCCTTCTTCTTCAGAGAAAATATTGAAGCAATCAGGTGTGATTGCAAATATATATGTGTCTACATCTGGATTTGCCCCACTGTCTTCCCAAAGTTCCCAGAGAGTCATCTCCTTCCTCCAGTACAAGGGTCATCCCTCCTCTCATGTTCTTGGTGTCACTCCCTTCAAACTCCTTCAGAAGTGTGTTCTGTCTGTTGACCCTTCTATCCTCCAAACTTTTCATTCTTTTGTGACTTTTCAGCCATTCCATCCACACTGGCCCTTCTCTTACCACTTGTAGATACAGTGAAATCTCTCTCAATTTTAAAATCATCTTGACACCCTCATCCTCTCACCCAAAGCAATACCCCTCTCTCCTTCCCATCATAAACATGTTCCCTGGAAGAATCTTTCTGCTTACTAGTTTTGCTTTATCAACGCCATTAACTCATTGTAATCTAGCTTTTCCTCACCCACCTCTGAAGCTCTCACTGCCATATTCACTGTCTCTCTTCTATCATTTTTTTCCTTGGTATTCTATAGCTGGCTCTGGGATGCTTCTTTATTCTAGAAACTCCTTCTCTCCTTGGCTTCTGTGATACTCCTCCCCTGTTTCTCTCCTACACTTCTGCCAGGTCCTTCTGTCTTCTTTGTGTATCCCTTTATATCTGTATACCCCTCAGATTATGTTTTCTTTAGCTCATTCCTTAGCATGACTCCTCTGAGAAATTTCAGCTGTTCACATGCTTTTAATAGTGAAAGTAGTCCTCAACCACAGTCTCTTCCCTGAAGTCCAGGCTTATTTATTTAAATATAACTTGAATATTTCTGCCCAGAATTTCAGCAATTAAAAAGTAACATACTCCTATTTAAGTTCATTTCCATTCTTTTTCCACTCCCAACAGAACTGCCTTCAAAGACAAGGGCAACACCTTCCATCTGGTCATCCTAATCAGCAACTTTGGATTCACCCCCAAGTCCCTCGTAATTGCTCACCTCACATACATTTATGTGCAGATCCCAACTATTATTCCTCCTTCCTTATCCCATATTCACTCTTCTGATGCATTCCTGCTGTCATTGCCTAAAATTAAGCCTCATTATTTCGCACCTAAACTCCAGGCCTCCAATGCCCTTCTTTTGGATCCATCCCCCATCTGGCCATCAGAGCAATCTCCCAGAAGGGCAAGTCTGAACATACTATTCTGCTGCACAAAAAATCTAAGCACCTCTTAAAATATATGTATATATATATATATAAACAACATTTTTGTAAGCAAATACACATATGCATATATATTTATATATCATTTTGCAAATGTTTGTATGTATTGTGAGAATTTTGATTTTTACCCATAATAAAAAATAAATAAATTAATTAATTAATTTAAAAAAAAAATTCAATGACTCTATTGTCTGAAGGATAAAGCCCAAGAGTTTCAGCAAAATGCCCATCCCATCACCAGCACATCCGTCTTAGAGCTCTTTGAACTATACTGAACATCTTACAATTTCCTGAAAGTGCCATTCTAATTTATGTCTTCCTCTGTAACTTTACTTATACTTTCCCCTTGGCCAAAATAGTCCTTTCCCCATCCCACCACGTCTGAATTGTGAACACCTATCGCTGGATTAAGATTTTGTCTGAGCCCTACCCAGTCTCCAAAACTTTCCCATCTTCTCCCTTGGTGATAGTGATCAAGCTCTATATCTCCTTGGGAATTTGCAGCCTCTAGCAAGCTCTATGTTAACCCTTCTCCCTCTGTTTGGCAGTAACACTGGTCCTAATAGAAGTAGACTCCAGGAAGAGAATAGATAACTTCTGTCTCAATGGGAGGGGGCCAGGAGAAGTATTTGGTCTTCTGCTCCAGATTATGTTTTGTTTCCTCCTAAGGTATCTAGACACAGATATTTCATCACAAAAATTAATTTCCATCTGAAACCCCTCCATCTAGACTAAACGAGGCTTTCCTAGTCTTCCTACAAAACTGAGTTTTAATTTATTTCTTGTAAACTAGTAGCCCTAGTCCTATCATGCTCCCTGCCTTGATTTCATTACAATACCCTCTTAAATCAATCGACAATGACGTTTTCCCCTATCATTTCTCCTTAATTTCTAAGATTCTTCCTTGATTATCGGAAGAGATGTTGGCAGAATCAATTTCCTCCATTATGGAAGGAAGGAAGGAAGGAAGGAAGGAAGGAAGGAAGGAAGGAAGGA